>JAECUM010000259.1:0-221331 GCA_016617855.1 Megalonaias nervosa | reverse complement strand
AAGCTAACCCAATTAGAGAAATCTCATGGTCAGTTAGAGGTTGTGGTTTAACGTTATTGACCTTAAGATTTCCTTTTCGTAGGAAGGCTTATTTTTCACAAATAAGGTCTCGAACAAAAATGGTCTGTTCACCCCCTCTGCTGCTGAAAGTTTTAAGGCGGCGTGAATATTCTGACAGGTCTATCTGCCAAAAGCCTGAGTTTGCATTAGGTTTGTTGACAAACTTTGCACCTGCTAGTTTTGCAAGTGATTCTTCAACTGATGGTAGTGGGTGGTTCTCTCTTTTAACTGATTCATTCAGTATAGTTAGATCCACGCAAATTCTTACCATACCGTTTGGTTTCGGAACGATAACCATTGCAGCGCACCACTCAGTGGGCTCATATACTTTTGAAATAACACCCATTTTTTTCCATTCTATCCACCTCCTCTTGAACTTTATTCAATAAATGGATAGGAACCTTTCTTGGGGTAGATAAGGGATAAGGTTTGGCATTTTTTGTCCAGAGTTATCTTATAGAACCATTTTGTTTTCCATAGGCCTTTAAACAAATTTGGGAATTTCTCATGATAATCCCTACCTAAATTTATGGATTTATCGTGAATTTTGCTTGCATTTTGTGGGTTTTGATCAGAGGCATTTACTGAGTGTTGTGTTTCTTCTCATAAACTATCTCAAGTGAGATGTATATATTGGAACAGACACAGGTGTTTTGCTTCCAAGACTTTATTTCTAAGAGGGACTCATATAAGCAATCCACAAAGCGGGTCCCTAACAGCGCATGCGTATACAAGTTGGAGAAAAATGTACATATGATGTAGATTGTATAGTCCATTTCAATAATACAACATTTCCCTTGTTTTGACGAAATAAATAAAGTTGTTTTATTTTGAAGGTAACATATGAAACAAGGCAACGAAATCTAAATAATTCTGTAGAGACAGTTATTTTCAATGATATAGATTTGACATGAAGCAGTATATCACATAATGACAATGCATACGTAAGTAATGTCCAAAACATATTTAATGCATTAATAATGTTGTTCATACGTATCTTGGATAACCATTTTCTTTTACTATACCCTAAACAACCATCCTGCTTGTCATGTACTCATCAGTTGTTAACAGTCTCCGCCGTTCCACATAAACGGCACTCCTGGGATGTCATTTACACTCAAGTTTAGTTCAGTTCTCTATCATCAATGTTACTTAATCTATTCATCATTTACAGAGAGTTTGTTAGGTTTCATCTCGCTTCCAGACCATGTTATATATGGGGCATCTGACCTCTAAGTCTTAGCTCCTGATTCTGGGATAGTGTTACTGAAATGGGGTTCTCTAGGGAAAACTGTTTGAAATGGAGTATTTTCATATTGCTGCTTGGGGTCAGCCAATACAAAAGCAGCAAATGGGGTCACATCTGACATATTCTCCGTGGTTTTATTAAGTAACCTTCGATTTCGGCGGTAAACACCACCATCCCTAGTTTGTACAGAATATAACCTGCCGTTGTGAACTCTTATAACATTGGCGGGTTTCCATACTCTCAGAGAATCATTTACGGAGAGGGGTTTAAGTAATTTTGCTGATTTGTCAAAATAGTTTTTGCTTTGATTTCGACTGCTGCATTTTCTTTTGAACAATATTTGGGTCAATGGTCTGTGGTTTGAGAAGTTTATTTGTAACTGGTATTATAGATTTTGTTCTTCCACCAAGTAACGTTTGAGCTGATGTATATCCGCAATCTAAGGGCCTATTTCTATATTCTAACAAGGCTAAATAAGGGTCCTGCTTACTGTCCCTTGCTTTAGTGAGCAATTTCTTGGCAATCGAGACTGCCTTTTCTGCCAAACCATTAGGCATTGCATGTAATGAACTTGGCGTCCTGTGTTCGAAACCCCATTCTTTCACAAAGTTTGCGAATTTTTGGGATGAAAATTGCGGTCCATTGTCGCTGACACAGACATCACAAATACCGTTTTGTGACGTGTACTTTCAGTTTCCTGATAACTGTGATACTGTTTGTGTCAGGCAACAAGTCTATCTCAGAAAAGCGACTATAATAATTACGGTCATGAGATAATTTTTTCCATCAAATGCAAACAAATCAGTACCATTTGTTTGGTATGGCCTTTGTGGGATGTCATGTGGGATTAAAGGTTCGTTAGCATTGGAGTCGCGGTGAGTGAGACATATCGAGCATTTTAACACATGGTCTGTGATTTCTTTGGACATGCCTGGCCAAAAGATGATATCTTTCGCGTGTTCTAATGTCTTGTTTACTCCCAGATGACCAGTGTGCACAGCTCGTATCATCTCCTGCCGGAGACCTTTCGGTACAATTAACTTTTGACCTCAGAAAATTAAGTAATCATCTACAGATAACTCATCCCTGTGGTTCCAGAACTCAAGCACATCTGTATTGCAGTCAGCGCGTGAACTAGGCCATCCATGAGTTATAGTCTTTATCAAAGTTTGCATTTGCGGGTCAACTTTGATAACGCTCTTCAGACATTCTAACCGTCAATCTGTGACAAACAACTGTTGTTTGATCGAATGTACGTGAAGGTCGAGTCCTTCGATCAATTTTGGGTATGTGTCTGGAAGTGATTGTCTTGAGGGGCTTCCTCATGATTGATTCAATCGGCTTGTGATCTGAGTGCACCTGACTGGTCTAGCAAAAACCAATTGATGAAATCGTTTACAGCCAAATAGTATAGCCATCATTTCTTTTTCTATCTGAGCATAACCTATTTTGGTTTGTGTTAGGCTTTAGGATGTGAATGCTATGGGGTGACCGTCTTGCAGAAGGCATGCCCCAATCCCATATTTGGAAGTGTCTACTTTGAGTGTTAATTGCTTGGTCGAGTCAAAGTAAACCAGCACAGGGTGTCGCATGGTTATATCCTCGGCTTCTTGAAATGCCTTCTTCTGAGGTTTGTCCCAGAAAAATTCCACTTCCATCTTCAATACGGCGCGTAAAGGGCTTGCAACCTCTGCAAAATTTGGCGCGAATTTTGAAAGTAATTAACCATTCCTAATAGGTTTTCTAATTTGGACCTGTTTTCGGGAGCATCAAGTTTAAGAATAGCCTCAACCTTGTTTTGATCGGGTTTTGAACCTGAAGACTTATTGTATGGCCAAAGAAAGATACTTCCGTTGCATCTATCACGCATTTGTCTGGGTTGAGATGCACACCCTTTGAGCATGCACGTTCAAGAGTGTCCCCACACCAATATGTCGTCGACTGTACATGCGACATTTGGTAAGCCCTCAAAATTTTCATCCATTTTCATTTGAAATATGTCTTGTGAACTTTTTATCCCAAAAGGTAACCTAGGATATCAGTACCGTCCGAAAGGCATACTAAATGTAGCTAGGTATGAAGATTCGTCTTCAAGTTTCACACTCCAGTAGCCGTGTGTACAGTCTAACTTGCTGAAATACTTGGCATCGGTTAGTTTAGTTGTGACATCATCAATTATCAGCATAGGATAGTGGGGCCTAAGGATTGAATCGTTTAACGCCTTTGGGTCTAGGCAAACACGCAATTTACCCGATCTTGGTTTCTCTGTTATTACAAGGGAGTTGGCCCAATCTAGGGGTTCTGTAACCCTTTCAATAATTTTGCACTCTTCCATTCTTGTGAGTTCTTCTTTAAGCTTTAACGTTAATGCTTCTGGTACCCTTCGCGGGGGGTTTACTACTGGTACTAAATCGGGTTTAAGATGCAACTTGCTCTCACCAGGAAACAGACTTATTCCCTGAAATAGGTCACCGTACATACTTGTAACAGCTGATTTATCTAAGCCAGACTCATTATCAATAGCATAAGTCAGCTGGACTAACTGTAAGTCAAGTGAAGTTTGAAGGCTAATGAGAGCTGCGGCCTGACTATCTACAACGTAAAAGTATGTTTTTACAGTTTTGCCGTTGTTTCAGCAGGAAAGGATTATCTTCCCACTACAGAAATCAAATCCCCTGTGTACGATACAAGCTTACAGTCGGGGAGTATTAAGGGGTCTTTAATATTGAGTGTTTTGTACAACACTAGTGGAAGAATGTTTACTTGTGACCCGGTATCTATTTTAAATTTATATGGGGTTTGGGAAGGGCCAATACATAACTGGACAAATGCATGGTCTGGAGTAGTCCGAGTTTCCTCTTACCCTTGCCACCCCGTTTTTGGGGTGGCAAGGTCAGAGGAAACTCGGACTAGGTCTGGAGATGAGAGAGATGAACGCCTTACTGTATCTATCTAAAATTCCTTGTCATTATGTGTATCCCATACACTGTTACCACTCCCATTATAATCAAATCCCTGGTCATTGTTTGATATATTATGCACAGTTTTGGATGTGCACATTTTTGCAAAATGATTAAGTTTGCCACATTCTCTGCAAGTCACATCTCTAGCTGGACACTGCAAGTTGTTCAACTGGTGATTCCTGTTTCCACAATTCCCACATGGTTTGTGTGTTGTGAACTGCTTGGGCCTTGCACCATTGTGATGTTGGGTCTGATGTGTCTGCATTGACTTCAGGGATTGTTGCCAGTGATATCCCCTGGGTTTGTTTCCACCGCATGTCTGCACTCTGTTTTTACTTTTATCAACAGCGTCTACATCCTTATTTGGTGTGCCATTTGAAATCGACATCGATTTCAATTGCTGCTGACAATATTCAAAGTTTTGAACGATCTGGATAGCTTTGTCTAATGTCAACTTATCTCCTTCATTAACCAGTTTCTCTCTGACTCTGACTGTTCATCCCAAATACAATCCTATCCCTTATCATATCATTGGCATCATGAAAGTTGCAGTTTCTGGCTTTCAGTCTTAGCAGTGTGACGTAGGAATCAATTGATTCTGCCCCTTGCACTTTGGTATTGAAATGATACCGTGCAAAGATGGGGTTTAACTTTGGTTGTACGTGCACCTTGAAACGGTCATGGAATGTTTGGAGCTTCTTCACGTCTTCATTTGAAATACCAGTCCACGTTTGGTAGACGTCTCTCCCTTATTCCCCAACCCACAACAAAAGGTATGACACCTTTTCAGCTTCTGTTTTTTCTTTAAGCGGTCCATTAAAAATCAAAGTGATATGTAGTTTAAACTTTTCCCACTGTTCTGTCAAGTTCGTAGCCTCCCAGTCCATGATTGGTGGCGGAATATCACTTAAATCCATGGCAGAGTTTTTCAAATCTTAACTAATGCACACACTTTTACTTTATGTGCAACTCCAAGTTAATGCATGAATCCAACTTAATGCACCAATCCCACTTCTGACACCATGTTGTGTTTCTCGCCATAAACTATCTCAAGTGAGATGTATATATTGGAACAGACACAAGTGTGTTGCTTCCAAGACTTTATTTCTAAGAGTGACATATAAGCAATCCACAAAGCGGGTCCCTAACAGCGCATGCGGATACAAGTTGGAGAAAGATGTACACATGATGTAAACTGTATAGTCCATTTCAATAATACAACACCGAGGATATATTTACCTGTTCAGTAATCTTGAGAGCCTGAATAGCGGGCCTGCCCAAGAATGCCTGATTCAGTTCCTTTACAACAAATATGTCTTGTACACTCTATGCATTGTTCGATTTCAGTCCACATGTAAATTTTCCCAGCACTTTAAGTTCAGAGTTTCCAGGTCCATACAGTTTTCGATCAGACTTTGTTAGATTTTGGTCTCCGATTTTTTCGTAAATCCCTCTCGGGAATTACAGTCACATCAGCTCCAGTATCAATCTTGAATAAAAGTGAAGCATTGCTCAATCTCACGTGTTATCCACGGCTGACCCTTTATGCTAATAGTCCCTAGAAATCCAGGTTCCGCTCTTGATTCTATTGTGCGAACTGCTGATTTTGACAGCATTTTGCATAGTGTCCTCTTTACTTACACTTGTGGCGGGGCCCCGAGTGGTCTAAAGTGCTCTCCGTTATGGATCACTGCCATCTCACCTCTGTCTGCATGGGATCGAGTCTAAGATTTGGCGAATGTGGATATGTGAGAAAGCTTGCTAGTAGCTTCTCGTGGGTCGGTGGTTCTTTCCGCGGATTTCCCAGTTTCTTCCTCCACCATTAATACTGGCCGCCATGTATAGCCTATCGTGTGCTGAAAAATGGCGTTAAGCCCCACAACAACAACAACAACAACAATACTTGTGGCATTCTGCTTCTTTTGCTGGAGATTGGTCCAATGATTAACTTTGTTTTCACATCTCATGCATCCTTTTCTGCTGACATTATTCTGTTGAACTTTTGGGATTTTATGTTTCTGCTTCCCATATTTCAGTGAAGACGATTTTTCTGCATCCATTTCAGCCATTCGTTCTCCAGTTGCTCGTATAGTTGATTGTTGCTTTTTCACAGCCTATTTTGTCGAGCTTGACTAAAACAGCAGGCTCTAGAGTTAGATTTGCATCTAACTGCAATTTTTCCAACAGTTTTGAATCTCGCAGTCCAACTACAAGTTAATCTTGAATCATTTCATCATGTAGTGGCCCGAAATTACAATTATCTGCTAACACATAGATAGCTGTAACAAAACTGTCCACTGTTTCTCCCTCTTCCTGTTTTCTTTGATTAAATTTTGCCCTTTCAAAAATTATATTCCTCTTTGGAATGAAATATCGCACGAACCTGTCACAGGCTTCCACTTCTTTTGATCTTCCTCTGTCAGGTTGAATGAAGACAAAATGTCATCAGCCTCACTTCCAATGGAATAAATCAAGGTATTTACTTGAATTTCTTCCTCGTTTTCACTAAGTCCAGATGCTTGATGAAAGCATTCAAAGCGCTGAAACCACATTTCCCAAGTTTCAGGTCTCGAAAAGTCAAATTTGTCCGGATTTGTAAATTGAAATGAAGCCATTTTCAACTCTGATAATTTCAATCCTGTATTTTTACCACTGCCACCATGTAATGTTATTTGTTACTGAAGAAGGCATTCTATACTATTTATTATATTCACAACATCAGTACAGCTAGGAAGGGGAGTAAAGACTGCCCTGAAAGTATTTTTCCCATGGAACTTAAACCCTAGTGAACATGTAACATAAACCAGCTGTTGGTGTATATCAGTTCTAATCCAGTGTGGAATATCTGATTACTTTTACTGTCAAGTGATATTTCAAGGCTGCTTAGATTAAGGCTTACACTACAACAGCATACACAAATTCATCTTGCATGTATAAATGTGGCGCAGGGTTCCTGAGCTTGTGAGGACATACAGTGCCACATGAACGTGGGCCCAGTTGTTTTTTTATAACTTACTGAATCACCTTTTTATTCTATATATTGATAATTATGTTATTATAGGAATAACAAAACTGAAACAAAAATACACCATAAAATTTAAAGCTGTATTGAATATTTTAGAAACAGTTCAATTAATGAATGAAACCTGAACACCACAAGGTAATATGTGATACTTTACTACAGTGGAGGCACATGGAGTGATTCTCATTCAATTCTGAGCGAAAGTTTGTTAAAGAGGATGGAATGGCATGTAGACTATCACAAGAAATACAAATATTAGGAGAAAGAAGCACAATACGCCAATGAAAATTGAAAATACCATTATGAAACGTTGAGCCAGAAGAATTTTTGTTTAAGGTTATATTATTATGTATATCTATATTGTGTGCTTAAATTTTGTACATGATTGTTGATTGTATATTAAGTTAATGGTTTGATGTAATTTAAGATAATGGTCATTTGTAAATAACATGTTTACATAGCTTACATTTGCTCATGATTTTAAGTTGTAAATAACATATTGACATAGGTTTTGAGTTTATAATGTTCTACAAACATTTTTGTTTACAATTTGATTTGAATTTTCCATTAGACTGGCTCACATTTAGTTCAGGTGAAAATGTGTATTAATACAGACTCAATAAACAAATTTATTTTAAGACCAGTCTGTTCGAGTCCTGTATAGTGTTCTTGTAATTTGAGAGGAATTGTTTATTTAAATTGTTCATTGGAATTACTAAGTGCTTATTGACTGGATGAACACATTTGAAATTACTGTGAACTCATTCAAAGACATTCTGGATTGCATCATTGTGGTACATCAGGACATTCAAAACTATTTAATTCATTCAGAACATTCTATAGTTTTGGACTTGTGTTAAGTTGTTTAGGATTATTTGGGATTTAATTAGCAATACTGTCATTTGGATTTTCATTTTGTATTGTAGGGAAATGGATTGTTTGTTGGTTTTACTTAAATTGATGGCTTCACTTTCTTTCTGTTACTTTTTTAAGACAGTCACACCAGTGTAGTTGGGATTGTCATGGTGGCGAGTAAATATGAAAGTGCAGTGATTGTTGCCAACGTATTGTGGTCCATCTGTCTTAGATAATACCTCAAAAAAGGATCCTGGTTAATTTTGGAGTTGCTTGTGTTTCATTACATTCAGAATTAAGGATAAAACAATGCCATTAGAGTGGGGAAAAGTGCACAGTTTACATGAAAGGGAAGTTGTTGACTGATAAACTGAATGAAAGGTCACTTTGATACACATTCTCTCTCTCTCATACTAGTAGCAGTGACTAGCAATCACTTGCTGTCCATTTTCAATATTTGAATAAATCACATTTATTAATTTGTTTTCTTGCTTTCACTTCTTTTGATGAATTCAGATTTTCTTTATTTAATTTGCATGATAGTTTTATTTAGATGAGAGCTAGATCTATTGAATTTTCAGCATTGGTGTTGGGTGGAAAGGGTTAGTCATTGTTGGTCTCTGGTGACAATCAGATTTATGATTCAGTTAGGATTCCATGTTTCCATCAATATTTTTACTGAGCCATTGCCAGTAGTAGTTAATCGAATGCAGGCATGTGTTTACCATATAAGGAAGCAGTGGATAGTTTTACTTAACTACAGACCAGTTTCTGCTGGATACAATGTTAAACAAATGGGGCTATTTCCTAAGTATATAAAAGAAAGTCTATTTTTGTACCAATTGTCATGAAATTTTCACATTGTACTCAGGAGTTAAACAGGTATAGTTCAAACATGGTACTGTAAAACAACGAATAACCCATGCGAATGACCGTCTGTCAGACTCCACCAGGCATTGCTTATTGACAGTCATCATCATCATTGGCAGCTCAGTCTCGGGAGACCATGTGAGTAGCGCCCTTAGAGTGTTGTCTGTCTCTGGGGTTTTGGCATCGTCTGTTGTGGCTGTGCAGGCCGATGCGCGAGTGACAGTCCCTATTGCAGTTGGTGCAGACGTACTGGGAAGTCTGACTTGCTTGGGTTGCTGCTGCGCTCTTCTTTCTCTCACGTTTCTCTGCTGCCTGCTGGACTCTCCTCCCATCAGCGACTGCTATGCCCTTGCTGACCGTCAATCTCCAGGTGCCTCGGTCCTCGGCCTGCACTTCCCAGCTGTCTGGTGAAATGCCGCATGCCTTCATGTCCCTCTTGCACACATCCTTGAAGCGGAGTGAGGGGCAGCCGACTCTTCTGGTGCCAGTGGCCAGGTGACCATATACGATGTCCTTTGGCAGCCTCCCATCCTCCATGCGTCGGACGTGTCCCAGCCATCGAAGGCGGCGTTTGCTCAGCAGGGAGTACATGCTTGGGATACTTGCACGCTGAAGGATCTCGCTGTATTGACAGTAAGTCACTATTTACTGTAGTTGCTGAAATATACATATCAAGGGGACAAAGCATACCAAATTTTATTGGATGTTGACAAGTAAAATTTGAAGGCAAGTCAAAATCTGATTGCTGCAACACAACATGCAGCTCTGTTGCAATAGAACTGGAGGAATAATGAGCTATTTGCTCTTCAACTTCAGAGTTAAATAAATCTTGTAGTTTGCAGTCCCATACTGCCTAATTAGAAGTGATAAAAAAACACTGGAACTTGTGAAGTTTGCCTAGTTTCACAGCAATCCATCAGAAACTCAACTGAGAATAACTATGTTCTCACATACCATGTTGGTAGCGCCAAGATTCAAACTCATGTGGACAAAGGTGAGATGTGTGAATGATCTGTATGTGCACCTTAGGTCACTTGGACACCTAGGGCCCAATGTTTTAATGAAGAGTAGAATTGTGTTCATACAAAATTGATGTCTCACCACAGGGCCTGAACTCTGACCCAAACAAAAGGTGTGATGGATACACAGACGGACATGGGTAACACTACCCAAACATAAGGTGTGATGGATACACAGACGGACATGCGTAACACTACCCAAACATAAGGTGTGATGGATACACAGACGGACATGGGTAACACTACCCAAACATAAGATGTGATGGATACACAGATGGACATGGGTAAATTTTGTTATAGTTTCCAGGACACATAAAAGAAATATAAATATTCATGTTTATGTTTTTATTTCTAAAATCTTTCAGCTTACTTAACAAATATATTTCTACAATGAATGTAACAGAAGAATGACATATTTTATATAATTGTGTACAATTCGAGCTCAACTGTAAAAAAACACTACCATGATCTGCCATTGCATACAGCACCAGCGACCAGGTCTATATTGTTTGTTGTACTGATTAATCCTGGCAAACTGCATAGACCCAAATCTGCCAGCACATCATGCATTTGCAGATCTGGGTCAACGCAGTTTGCAGTTTTATTGAAGATAATACAACAATGCATATTCTCTCACATGAACAGTCCAGAAACAGGTTATACATTTAAAAACTTTTTTAAGCAAATGTCTTTTAACATAACACCAACTAAATATTTTGCTTAATTTCACAAGTAGCAACCTTTAACTTTGGGGTTTGGATCAGCGAAAACTTACTATATGTTGTAAACATATATTGTACAATTAACTGAATGAAGTTCAAACTCTAAACTCTTCAGTTTTACCCTCCATTATTGAATGTCAAAACATTGCATGAAGCTACTGACTGACCTGGTAGGTAGCCTATTGTGCTGCTGATGTACATTCCAGCAGGTCAAAGTGGGCATTTTGAGATGAAAGGTCTCCGAGGACAACTTCAGAATGTCAGTCGTACTTGTATCATATGCTAGTGACTACTGCATGAAACTCATTAGCCACTGTAGAGATGTGTTTCTGCTCATACCAGTAGTAGAGAACTTTCCATTTCCTGTCATGAGCTTCAAGAATGGTGGGCCGGATTGCGCAAGCAATTCACCACCATCCATAGAGAAAATGTTTCATACTTTGAGCTTGTGTGGTATGAACCAAGCATGCAGATTTAACATTCCTGGGTTCAGATGGAAAATCTGGATTTGCAGTTGTTCAACAGACACAGAGAAGGCAAGATCTTTGAGATAGTCTTGAGAGGAGCAATCAGGATAAGTTCATACTCCAATTCCAGTGTTTTCTGTATGAGTTTGGAAATCAGAGTGGTTGGGAGCAAAGTGTAAGCAGGTTCACAAAGTCTGTGTTCAGACAGAGAACATGCATGTGCAGCTGTTTCAGCAGGTCAGGAGAAGGCAAGGCTCTCCTTGATGGGAATAATCAGATCAGTTGGCCATGCAGATTCTTTTCCTTTCAGCAAGATTTTGGAAATTGCAAAAAAAAAAGGGAAAAGGTACATTTATTAAGACCATTCCACTTGATGAAAGGACTGCTGCTTAGTTGCCCAAGCTTTCAGCCATGTGGCTGAAGAGATGAGAGTCAGATGACTGCCATTAAACCTAATCTCTATATCTTCTGCGAGTCGACCCCAGTGAACACAGATTGGACTAAAGACAAGAGTGAATCCATTGGGGCAGCGAGTCCACTTGGAATTTGAGTCTGCCTAAGGTGTGGTGGACTTGAATGATGATCTATCAATAAGGTCACCACTTGAGAAAATCACAAATGAAAAGGGGCTTGGTTCTCCTTTGCCTAATTAAGTATTTATTATAGTCAAGAAGATGGCAAGAATGAGAGAGATAACATCTCCTGCCACAATCAATTCACTATGGCCTTCATCTTTATGGGGTTGATATGTGTGGATCACTCCTGAAAGGGCTAGAGCCAACTCACTGGACAGGAGGACAAGAAGTGGGTAATATGGCCAATTGTGTTGGCATATGTGCAGATATTGATTTCTGGCAATTTCCCTCCACTTGGGTATCAGAAAAAAGGACAATGTGCATGGCATTTTCTGCAAAAATTACCAGGAAGAGATGCTGGGTCAAAAGCAGATGTTTTCATAGAGTATTTTGTCTTAGGTTATTGGACTCACATAAGGTTTGTCTCTTTGGTGGCCTGTTTTCTTACATCCTCTGACTGAGGAACAAGAGGCTGACTGATAGTCTGTTATCTAAGGACAGCATTGCAATTGTATTTCAGCTTCACAGATGCAGTTACAAAACTGTATCTCTTCCTGTGAGTTAAGGATTAATAGACACAACTATGACATTAATTTTATAAGGTGAGTGCAGGGCTCTCAACAGAGCTTCAGGATGGGAAGTCCTGGACTCTTCACTCATTGAACTCTAAAGCATATTTCTGAGAGTCCCTGGCATAACTCATGAGACCCTCATTTTTAAAAGGATAGAAAGGAAAATGAAAAAGTACTTGATCATTATTTTATTACATATCTGGATTAAATTCTCAACCTCACAAGATCACAATAGAGAGAAACTATTTCTCAATATTTGTCCCACAAATCTTATATCACATACTGCACTCTACCATCTGCAAACTAGTTTTTCAAATCAGATAAGTTTCTTTACTTTTTACTTTTCTTTGACTTTTACAAAATGTATGTATGGCATTCTGGTTACTAAAGTCTACAAGTACCTGATGCTCTTCCATTGTTCTTATTTATATATTATTTATTTATACAAAACTTTGCAGTCATCAATTTTCACACCAATTTCTTTAGTTTTCTCAAAAGCATATGGGATAGTCTGTCTTTTTACAAAGCATGGCTACCCTGGCCTTAATAACAATTAAATGACCCAGTTAAATTAGTGACTGCTAAAAGCTGATATCTGTATGATGATATTTCCATTTCGAGCGAAAGGATTTTGCTTTCCAGCAGTCTTACACCACTTACATTTAATGTACTATCTGGTTCCACTTTTGTAAACCTCAAAAACTGCTTTTCACACTCAGGTCTCCAAGTTCCCGTTTTTGTATTTCTGCTGTTCTTTTTATATGTGCCAATGTGGGTATGTGAGAAAGCTTGCCAGCAGCTTCTCATGGGTTGGTGGTTCTTTCCGAGGTTTTCCTGGGTTCTTCCTCCATCATTGATACTGGCCACCATGTATAGCCTATCTTATGCTGAAAAATTGCATTAAACCCTACAGCAACTTTTTATATGTGTCCTTCGCCATGGTTGAGAGTCAGCACTAAATATACATTCTAAGTTCTAATTTTCTTCATTTGTGCTCTCATTTATCTATTTTCTGCCTTTTACTAGCACCACAATCCATTTTCAGACAAAAAAAAACAGACTTTGCTGACTTACGTTAACAGTCAAAGAACTTTGTAAAAATTGTTTAATGATACTGTAATGATCAAGTCTAAAATACGTGAACTGAATAAGCAGTTATTATTATTATGGTTGCATATTAATGAACATACTGATTAGAAGAAAAATACTGTAGCTCACTTTAAATTAACTATGGAATGCATATACAGTCAGACATGTCCATAGTGGCCACCCATGGGAAAAGGCCCAACTGTCGTGTACACAGGTGAGCTCTATATGCATCTTCATCTATCAAACCTGGCACTGAATACCCATACTATTATAGTTATTATTAATAATATTATTATATGTATTATTATTATATGACTATTCAACAAAATCATCAAATACATGTCCCAAACTTTCATTTAACACAAGATTACTGTATCCTGCCCACTTTCCATCGTACATATTTAATTGCCATGGACTCTTAAAAAACACTATCTAAGTTTGTTCTTGTTTACGAAGACAAATCACTAATTTCACTTTTGACAGCTTACATATGATTGTGAAACAGCAGCTGACTCTTAGTTTGTCCATCTTGTAATTAGTACTCATATAAACATCTATTCACATTTCAAACAATATCTGGACTACAGCTCACTCGTGTGCAAGGCATGTGATGAATTGGGAATGAAAAGAAACCTTATTGAACCAAACTTTGCCTGCATTTTACAGACAAGCTTTCAAATACTAAATGACCCTTACCCAAAGGAAAAGGGATGTAACTAGTATCTATCCTCAAAGATCAGCTTTTTTCATCAGAGATAGCTTTCATTCACAGGCAATTGATGATGATATCGAACCATACTTGTCACAATGGCACAAAAGGCAACTCCCATTTCTGCTGCAACAACACAACTGATTTTTCCCCCATCGAGCAAATTAACAGCTTTGACATACTGACACTTTACAGTCAGCTTAAAACTAGCAACACCTGGTGGCATCAATGGGAGGTAATGGGCCAGGGTTATTACATTTTGTCTACATAAAGTAGATGGAAAAGATGTTTTTCGTCTTTTTGGACGGCTGGATTCTGGAGATTACAAGCTTAAGAAAACCCCTTATTGATACAATCATCTGTTCAAATGGGGTTGAAACGAAAAGATTTTAAAGATGGCCACCGTGATGGCAAATCAGCACCTTTATCAACTGTGATCAACTAGAAATTGCAAAAAGTCTTAAAGTGAAAAGTACATGTCAATATGACCATCCGTAAGGAGGAGCAATAACGATTTTCAAGTTGGACCCTATGGTGGCCATATTGGAGGTCTAAGGGAACCATTTTCATTTAGGACTAACTAGTCCTCAAAAGAAGTAATTTAGTGAACACTGCATGTGAAATCAACCATCCATTCAGGAAAACAATATCAAGATTTTCAAGATGCAGTAACAGCCATATTGGATGTTAGATCAGCACCATTTTTATTTAGGACCATCCTCCCAGTGGTCAATAACATTCTGTAATAAAACAACAGTTCTCCACTTGGACTAACTCTTTGCTTTTCTCTTTCTGGTTTGAGTTAGTGTCCCTCCACTATTATCACCAGTTTGAGAAGAAATAGGCTGATCTGTATCTGAAAGTAGAAATGTAATGAAAAGATTTTTAAAATCATCAAAACACTGAGATACTTCTGCCAAGCAATTAAGATAAAAGGTTACATTATGGGTGTGAACACATTCACCAGCAGGATATCATTTGTTATCACTGCCAGATTTCAGAAACTTATCATTTGTTATCATTTCATGATGAAAATATACCAACTTGTGTATCAAAATTTAAAACATCAATGTAAAAAAACAATTTGTGTTTTAGGAATAGAATCAGTGAAAGCACTTTTCAAATACAGTAGAACTTCGCTTATCCAGCACCCGATTAACCATCAGTCTCTGTTAACCGTCAGGGCATTGTACATCAAAATATTAAAAACAGGTACATGTACATATGTAGATATTATGATTTATTGATGACCTGGTCTACTGTATAATACTTTTAATGTACATATTCTGTTATCCGTCTATTCTCATAACCGTCATGGTCTCGGTCCCGCACCCTGATGGATAATCGAAGTTCTACTGTACAATTCTTTCTTGATTTTAACTGCCATGGTTGCATTATCTTATCATAAAATCTGTTTGAAACAGTAAGTGAACCCACCATGAGGTAATAATGGCAAATATCATCACTGTGTCTAGTTAGTACCTCTTCATTAGACATTTGTTTTATTCATTGGGAACATAAACTATGGAAAATAAACAATTCATAGAAAGTGAAGTCTGAATATTATATTAAGGAATTGTCGTAATAAAACTAGACATGTGAGTGGTCATATTAAGAAAATCCCTATTTCTAAAAGTAGATGCACCCTTTTAAGGAGAAAGGGTTAAAGACATGAGGAAGGGAGTGATTTGGGTGGGAGGAAAGTGAGAATGCACTTAATTTACTTGCTGTAGTAATAGTCCAAACTTTTCTAAGTGTTTAATGTTGATCAGTTGAATTAAAATTTGATGGGTGCTGAGGTCTTGTAAAAAAAAAGTGCCTTCCAGCATACCCATTGATTATTTTCTGGAACAGTCTTCAAGGAAAACAAACAGAAAAACAATCAAACAGGTCAATTTTGTGTAAAACTGCCTAGAAAATAATAAAGCTACAAAAGTTTGCTCTTTAATGATAACTAACTAAATAAATTTCCATTATAATTTCTTATAACAGTGACTTGACTAATGAAGACAATTACTGGTGTATTTGTAAACATTTTTAAAGGTGAAAGCAGTCATGTCAGATTCAATTCTGATATACTTTACACTTTTGTTAAAAGTTAGATCAAGGGAAGAATGGTTGGATTCCCTGTATGAACGATGGCCAGTGACAACAGCTAAGAAGAATGGTTGGATTCCCTGTATGAATGATGGCCTGTGACAACAGCTAAGAAGAATGGTTGGATTCCCTGTATGAATGATGGCCAGTGACAACAGCTAAGAAGAATGGTTGGATTCCCTGTATGAACGATGGCCAGTGACAACAGCTAAGAAGAATGGTTGGATTCCCTGTATGAATGATGGCCTGTGACAACAGCTAAGAAGAGTATTACTTACTTCATCTTACTGATAAACTTACAAGCAAATCCAGCAAATTACTTAATTACTCATGAGGAGGTTATGCTGACATCAACTGAATCTAGTGGTAATCTGGGCAGCAGCCAGTGGACCCCTCCCCCAGATTCAAATCCTGTCTCTGCAAAACTAATTCCCTGGGATAAAAACTTGTGAAAGATGACCATGCATGACAGCCAACAACTCTGATTACATCTCAGATTGAAACATTATGCTTGAAATTGAGGCTTGCAAGATCATTATTTGCATAAGCTGAAATCATCAAGAAGCAACTCTAATCTTTTGACACTTCAGAGTATACCAAACCTACAACCCACATTAGCAATGATGATTGGGCTTGAGGGGTGATAATCTGTTTCACAGTTTCACTGGAAGAAAAAGTCACTTTCTTGTTCCATGACTTTTCTCTGTGCACTTCAAGTAATGCTTGAGGGCATGGACAGGGATTTTGCATGGTCAATTCTCTGAATGTATCTATCAATAAGTGTATGATGACTCTTGTTGATAACTTCCTATTCTTTGGCACAACTATTGGTTGTATTGTTTGGACCACAGTGTCATTTGACTTGAATTGGAGATAGTTTGGGTCTTTTGAAATGGCATGTAACTTGCTCACTCTGAATGCCTAAGCTAAGAAAGCATGTTTAGTATGAGGTTCTGGTTAAAGGCTCTAACTGTTTTGGAAATGGGTAAGGTATGAAGGTGCATATAAGTCAAAATTGGTTAGTCAGCTGATAGATGTTTAACATAACCAATATCCCATACCCCATATTGCCTGAAAATGTAGATAATAAACTAATGGTAGCCTTTACTAGTAATCTGTGCAAATATGTTCCCCCTGAACAGCCTGAAAAAGAAATCAAACTGCAGTGTGATTGAGGCACCCAAAAGGACATTGCTGTTGACATTGCACCAGACACTGACTACACACCACTTTTTCTTGAACTCCTTTAGAAAGGAAGGCCTTCTAGCTTGTGTGATTCTCTCCAAAATCAAAATCCCACAGAACTCTTCTGACAAGAGCCAGGAGTGAAGGAGGAGAAAGTCTAGATGGGGATAAAATATCTGTGACCCTGGCTGTTCAAGTAGATTTAGCTTCACTAAATTTTGCAGAATGTTGACCCAGGCCTTGTCTCACTGAAGATATCAGAATCAATTCTGCAGTTATGACCCCTCCATTTCTGTATTATTTTTGGTACCAGGACTTGGGGGTGGGGTCAACAAAGTCCCCAAAACCCTACCAACTGATTGATAGTGCATCCACAACCCAAGGAAACAAATGCAGGCAACTTGTGGTTCCACCTTGACACAAAAAGATCTATCTTCAGATGTCCCCAAAGTGTGCAAACATAATGAAAGATCAAGTGATGAATGGACCACTCTGTACAAAGGATTTGGCCCTTTCTAGTCAAAGAGTTGGCCAGGACACCGAGACAGCTGGGAATATGCATGAGTTGTATGGTCACATTTACCTGGAAGTATCTATGTAAAAACTTCCAAACCAGAATGAACAAGTTGGGTTATTTGGTCTACCCCTGTTTGAGGAGGAAAGCCACCACTACAGAATTATCTGTCATGACAAGGACTTCTTTGTCATGGAGTCAGTCCAACCTTGAATATAACCTTTTTTGGCAGAAGGTTCATATGAAGAGTCAAGTCAAGACTGATTGTAAATTAATCCCTTTTGATGGAAAGTCTGATTGATCTACCTGTCTCCATCCTGAACTTCAGCACTGCAATGTATTTGTTGAACTGGTTGAAGTCATTGATCAGCCTGAATTTTTTGTTGGCCTCTGACAGATGACAGAGCCTGGAATAAATCCCCAAGAGTTTAGTTTCTAAACAATTTCCACCACCCACTTGTTGAGTAATGACCTCTTTCCTGAATAATTTTGGTTTTCACATATCTGAAGGAATGTCCATAATGAAGTGATAATAAGTGAAGACAGACATCTTGTCTCAGCAAAGTTCAACTGGAAGAGGCAGTCAAAGTGTCCATCATAAAATGGTGTGTAACCCTATTAATGACCTTGTCAGTTCTAACCATTGATTCTCAGGCATGATAAATGTGTTATTGGAAAGCTGAACAATGGCTAAAGCTTTTAGATCCAGCAATGAAGATGTTGCCATGATATTCCAAATGAGCTTCAAGATGGTATGAAGGACACTCTTGTCCACCTTGTAGAACAAGGAGGTGGTTATATTCACACTGAGATGTTTTTGTTTAGTGTTGGAGGCTCAGTGATAAAAGTATCAAAATATGTTCTATACCAGCATGATGAAAATGTTGCTGGTAGTTGTCTTCCAAGAAAAATGATTTAGAATTCCAACGGAACACATTTTTTCTGACAGATAGTCTGAAATGTCCTTATTTTTGCCAGCTATGGCAGCAGGCATAAGGTGGGATGATTCTCCTCATCTTCTAAGTCTACTGATGCATTGTCCATAAAGGCCTGGCTTGCAGTTTGCAGTTCGATGCCAGCAACACCTGGTATATTTATTCAATGGCCATTTTGAAACTAAACTCTGTTTGTTCCATAATTGCATCTTAGTTTATTCAGGTAATAAGTGTATTCATGTGAGTCATCCTCATCAAGGCCTATGTCCATTTCCATGTAATACATCCCTTTGTTAAGGTATTAAGTGTATCCCTGTGAGTCATCCTCATCAAGACCCATGTCCATTTCCATGTAATACATCCCTTTGTTAAGGTATTAAGTGTATCCCTGTGAGTCATCCTCATCAAGGTCTATGTCCATTTCCATGTAAAACATCCCTTTGTTAAGGTATTAAGTGTATTCCTGCTGGTCATCCTCATCAAGGTCTGCATCCATTTCCATGTAAAACATGCCTTTGTTAAGGTATTGAGTGTATCCCTGTTAGTCATCCTCATCAAGGCCTGCATCCATTTCCATGTAAAATATCCCTTTGTTAAGGTATTAAGTGTATCCCTGTAAGTCATCCTCATCAAGGCCTGTGTCCATTTCCATGTAAAACAGCCCTTTGTTAAGGTATTAAGTGTAACCCTGTGAGTCATCCTCATCAAGACCTATGTCCAGTTCCATGTAAAACATCCCTCTGTTCAGGTATTAAGTGTATCCCTGTTAGTCATCCTCATCAAGGCCTGAATCCATTTCCATGTAAAATATCCCTTTGTTAAGGTATTGGGTGTATCCCTGTTAGTCATCCTCACCAAGGCCGGTGTCCATTTCCATGTAAAATATCCCTTTGTTAAGGTATTAAGTGTATCCCTGTTAGTCATCCTCATCAAGGCCTATGTCCATTTCCATGTAAAACGTCCCTCTGTTAAGGTATTAAGTGTATCCCTGTTAGTCATCCTCATCAAGGCCTGAATCCATTTCCATGTAAAATATCCCTAGGACAGAGACAAGGCATTGCCACAGCCCCATAATGTATTATGAATCACACCAAAGGATAAGTCATAAATAAATGAATTGGTGTCGATATGGCTGAGCAAGTTTAGCCAGCAGGGATGGCTGGAGAGTATTATGGATGGCCAGCTCAGCTCAGTTTCCATATGGCTGCATACATGCCAACTCCTAGAGTGATACAAGTGTAATTATAATTAATGTAATTGGCAGAAAAGCATAATCTGGACATATAAGGTGTAGTTAATATATCACATGCCATAATTACAGAAAACTGCATGAAAGTGTAAGTTTATTTTTGCTACTAACCTGGATTTGTAACTGGATAAAATTCTTGTCACAAATGGGCAAAATCCATGTGAATTAGTACCAGAAAACAAATACAATACATACTGACAAATTTACTTATACACAACAATTCTCTTTAACTAGTCTACATGTGAAACTTTCACTGCATGATTGCGAAGTCCACAAATCCTGCAAAGAGTGTGGGGATGTGCTCAAACTGAATGCTGCATTACATCTCTTATAATCTTCTTTTTAAAGTTGTATAACACTATTGATTTGTCCTTTTTCTGATCTAACATGTTCTTAAGTTAAAAAAGATCCCTATCTTCTAACACTTTTCAGTCATATAACTTCCAAGAATCACATCGATAATGTTTGTTTAGCTTAACATCCAACAACATTGTTTTAAAGAACAGACTAGTCTGCCACCTAAACATATTATCAAAATATAATGAATCTGTGAGGCAAGTTTTCAAATTGAAGAAACCTGTCTGTTTTCTTGGAAATGTGTCATATACATAGATAGCAAATAAAGAAAGCACATGTAGATCTGCTGGTAGGATGCATAAATCTACTCACAGGCTAGCAGCAAGCTTTTTTTTTTTTTTTTTTACAATATTCTAAAATTTATAAAATGAGTGGAATCAAAGAGATGGTAATAAGAATACAGACAAAATATCATTGCTTAATTGTTTTTTCATGTACCCAAAACTCATAATTCATATACAGGCAAGCTTAAGATGTACTTAGGTGAAACAAAGCATAATCACCAAGCTAAATGATTAATGACTGGCATGTATGTGGCTGGCATGCTTGGTTATTGGCTGGGTTGTCAGCTTGTCTTGGACCTGCCCATGCAGAAGGAGTGGCAAAATTTATAGATTAGTCTGTCTGGTCCCCAAATAGATCAACATTCCATGGCACTACTGGTCAGTATGTGGTATGGCTCACCAAAGTGATGGACCTATAGTCACTAGAAAAAATGTACAGCTGGCTGGATTGGCTCTTCAGAAGTCAGAATATCATTGTACAGTATGAAATATGTTGAAACAGATCATCAAGACCTAATTTAAAAAACCTCATGCGCCTGGATGGCCATGCACCTTGATGGCCATGCACAGACATATAGATGACCTATGGCCACTGGATGGAACACTCCCCCATAAGGTCAAAATAAATTTTAACACATATATGGGCAAAACTATCCCAAATTTAGTAACTGCATTGTCACCTCTTGTGCCAGTCTGTGCATTTGTAGCTCCAGCAGCATCTGGGGCAAACTCAGGGATGGCAATTCTGCAGCCCCTTAATTCTCCAAATCTGCTATGTAATTGTTACTGTTGGCATCATATGTTTAAGTCTGTGTAGTGGGAGGACCACTCTGATGTCCCCCACTATCCTGGTGTCAATGTCTGCCATGTTAGGGTGCAGGCTCAAAACATCATATTCTTTTGGACATGACTTCACACATTTTTTCTTTGTTTTTGATGCTGTTTTGTAACATTGTGGACCATATATTTTCTGACTATGTATAAGGATGAAGAACATTTAGCACATGCAAAGTACATCTCATGTGTACTTGCTTGCTTTTAATTTCTTGCATTTGCTGCATTCATCATCATGATTAACAAAAA
Organism: Megalonaias nervosa; assembly: GCA_016617855.1. Classification (NCBI taxonomy): domain Eukaryota; kingdom Metazoa; phylum Mollusca; class Bivalvia; order Unionida; family Unionidae; genus Megalonaias; species Megalonaias nervosa. The sequence goes on along the minus strand of JAECUM010000259.1, from coordinate 199,455 downwards.
TGACAAGAACCAAAAAAAAGAAGGAAAAATTAGGAAATAAAAAGTCCAAAGCGTACCCAAATTTGCAATAACAATATTTATTATTAGAACTAGCAGAAATATATATGAAGTGCAAGTGAATAACAACCTACAACGTGTACCAGTTATACCATTTCTGAGCACAAAGTCAAAACAAAGTCCATGCTGCATAAATAATTCACATAAATATTGATTAAAAAAATATTTACATGTAGAAATAACCTTATCACACAAACAAATACAGATTTTCTGCATGGACTGAATTTGTGAATATCTCTGAATGATTTTCAGGATGTGTAGAACTATCTTGATAGTGCTAATCAAAAGCTTCAAACTGGCAATGTCTTCCTATTGTCAAGGGGAGGTAATGTATAAGAGTTCATTCCCTTTAAGGGCAGGTTCAGGAGGTAATTATGTGATATTATGTACTTTTGTTTGAGTGACGTATGTAAGGTGAAGTTGTTTGCATTTAAAACATACACAGTGGAGAGAATGTTGGCATACCCCTATGCTACTTTGATGTAATGTGGCTGACATTTCTTTGGATATTGTACATTTGGAAATTGTAAATGATCTTAGCACACTGCTAACTAAAATGACTGCTCCCTTGTGCTCCAAAAATCAGCCTGAATTTGTCTAAAGTACACTATCCTTAGCAGCTATTAAAATAGGGAAAATGAATTTTGCCAGACTAGACAATACCATCTTCTGAAAGTGCAACGAATGAATTACCAAACATAAAATGTGAAAAAAGTTATCAGCTCTTTTTTTTTTTTTCTTTTGTACAATTTACCTCTGAAGTTTAGGAAGTGAAAATGACCAAGTGGAGCTAGCACTTTTTTGAAAGGTGCACATCTGGAGTAAGGCCAAGCTGTATACTCTATAACCCATATTACACCCATCAATCCTACACCAAACTAAAGGGAATTAAAGGTTCTTTGAACAATACCTAAGATATACAAGGTCTTTTTCAAACAGCCAGTATAACTAGTGAGGAAACCCGGGGGAATTCTTTTTCTTTAAAATTCTAACCCTATGCAAAATATTAAACTGTTGAGCGCCACCTTAAAACAAATATAAAAATTTATGCAATTATTTTTCTTATTTTCATATTATTATGTATGATATTCTGAATAAAATGGTACCTTAAGCTAATTATGCTTATTTTGCTCTTGCTTACATAATTTGCCATGAGGTATATTTGTGTGAGTAGTGACCTTAATTATGGGGAAATTAGAAGTCTTAGAATATAGGAATAAAGTCAACTTAAATTTAAAACTGTTGCATTAAGTAAAAGAAATATATAGTGAAAATGTTTCTTTTCATTTATTTGCAATGAAAATTAAAAAATAAATGATGACAAAGCAAATTTGCTTTCTTCCATATTAAATCTGTAAAATTTATTGTTGACATCTCGGGAATAATTATGGCTAGTTTCATGTTCCTGTCTTTCAGAATAACACTGGTTGCTATGTTGACAAAATGCAACGCGCATTTTTAAAATAGCTTACTTTTTATCATGGGGAGGGGCTTTACCTGTTTGAGACTCTGACACTAATAAATACTGTTCTGAGGGGGAAAATACAGGAGAATTATTCAAAAGGACTGTTCTGATGCTTGCGACTTAAATATTTCAGCCATACAATCAAAATTAAATCATACAATAATAATACCTATGTGCTCTTTAAGGGGGCGCTCACCAGTTATTATGTACTTTTGAGAGAGTGACATATGTAAGGTGAAGTTGTTTTAAAACATGCATAGTGGAGAGAATGTTGGCATACCTCTATGCTACTTTGATGTAATGTGGCTGACATTTCTTTGGATATTGTACATTTGGAAATTGTAAATGATCTTAGCACACTGCTAACTAAAATGACTGCTCCCTTGTGCTCCAAAAATCAGCCTGAATTTGTCTACAGTACACTATCCTTAGCAGCTATTAAAATAGGGAAAATGAATTTTGTCAGACTAGACAATACCATCTTCTGAAAGTGCAATGAATGAATTACCAAACATATAAAATGTAAAAAAAGTTATCAGCTCTTTTTTTTTACAATTTACCTCTGAAGTTCAGGAAGTGAAAATGACCAAGTGGAGCTAGCACTTTTTTGAAAGATACACATCTGGAGTAAGGCCAAGCTGTATACTCTATAACCCATATTACACACATCAATCCTACACCAAAATAAAGGGAATTAAAGGTTCTTTGAACAATACCTAAGATATAAAAGGTCTTTTTCAAATAGCCAGTATAACTAGTGAGGAAACCCAGGGGAATTCTTTTTCTTTAAAATTCTAACCCTATGCAAAATACAAAACTGTACAGCGCCACCAAGGTTATTTTCCTAATGTTAATGTGATCAGATAATGTATTGTTTGACATATTTAATTTGCATTGCTTGTTTGTTAGTTGTTTGTTTTTTTTCTTCTTTTTTTTCGTTATATGCTGTGGGTTATGAAATGTTTACTTTGGAGTTGACCTTGTTCAAAATAAGTTCATCGTACCTGACCAAAATCATTGATCTGTAAACAACTAATACATAGCAAATATTTTCTCTAAGTATGGGTTTTGTGCTGTTACCTTTTTATGATCTCTTCTGCATAAGATCTGGGTTTTTTCCCTTTAGATATAACGCGTTCAGGCAGAAACATGAACTTGCTTTCACAGCTCACATCATTGACTCTGAAGCTCACCAGTGTGAGTACCCTTGTAAATTCTAATTAATGAACCATAGATTTAATTTCAGCTATGAATGTCAACTGAAGTTTTTAGTCAGTTCTGATATTGTGATCGTTAACCTTACACAGTGTCATGTGTTCTGGAAGCACATGTGACAACCCTTTTTTATGTTAGATTCATCATAAACCCATTAGTATGTGTTACTGCTGACATTCTTGAATATCAATCTTTGTTTAATCATGGTGGAGATTTTATTGGGAAGTACCCTATCGTTATTTATAAGTACGAAGGCATGTGATGGACACAAATTCATTAGTGCATTTCAAGGTATGGGAGCACATAATGGACATTATTTTCATTCTTGAATTTTACAAGTGTGTAAAGGAACTAACGAACCCTTTGACATATGCAGATTGCTTTAGTATCACTGTTACATTTGTTTAAAGAAAAATGTAGTAACCCTTCATACTTTGTAATAGTTGTATTTTCATTTCTTACAGGTTTTTACCTTTTGAAGAGGGTTCTCGCTCATGAATAAAACAGTATTTAGACATAATACGATGTCTTGTGTCTTGAATACTGGAGATCTCAAGGGTTGTACTGAACTGTAATTCCTTCTGAGGAACAGTAGTATAGGTTTAATATCAGCATCATCATTAATAGATGTAAACATATTTATCTTGGTCTGAGTCAAGGACACTGTGTTTACTACGATCTTTGTTATAATTTTGGTAACAGACCTTCTAATTTTAATTAAGACTTTATCTTATAAACATTTGGAACCTTCCAGAATGAAATTTTCCATTAGGTAATAATTTTTCTTTTTGGAAAATGCTAATTGTGACCTAGGTCAGGTAGAAGATTATAAAATCTTGTTTATTGGAAAAATTATTTCTTCCTGCGATTACATTTGAAGCAGAAATCAGTTTTAATGTTGTGTTCAGTATTTCATTTGGGCTGGAATCATTTATTCAAGTTATTCTTCTCTGGAAATACAAAGTGCTCAAAAATAATATTCTTGGAAATAGAGCCTTGGATTTATAGTGAAATTCAAATAAGGCTATATTTTTTGGTTTATACTGTTATGATTGAACAAAAGACTACTGGCACATCACCCATGGCACAGACCACTACAAGCATATCAACACTTTCAATGTTAAGATTTATGTTGGAATACCACTAAAGTTTATTCAGAACTTTAATCTTTAGGACTTCTGTTAGTAATTCTAGACTATTTGTGATTTAATTCACAACACAGTAAGTTATTTTTACATTTTCCCTTTGTATTCTAGAGAAATAAATTATTTGTTGAATTTTACAAAACTTGCTGGCTTTTGCTCTTTTCCATTACTTAGTTTATGACCTGTGAGTTGTAATCGTATTCAAAGGAGAAAAAAGTTCCAGACCATGTTGCATTCTTCCTTCACGAATATTTTGTTCACATGAAGACTTTGAAATAAATGTATGAAACAAACTATATGAATTTAACAGACTATATCTTTTCAAATTAACTTGCTTCAATGTCCTGCAAATCTTTACCGGCGAGTTCTGGCTCACTAATCATGCAAGATTATCCTGAATATATTTATTTTGTTTGTAACAGAAATGGGGGGGGGGGTGTCTTTTGACAAAATGAAGTGGAAGACTAGTTTAAAAGAGATAATGAAAAACTAATTTAGTGACATGAAATGTTATGTGCCAACTTTTGTAATATCAAAACACTTATTTAGTAAAGCATTTAACATTTAGTACATTTCACCATTGAAATATTTCAGAATTTTCCAGGTTTCATTTCTTTTCCTTATAAAAGCAGCAATAAGATCAAGCTGACCTTTTATCCTATCTTGTCACGTAATCACATTTCATAAATATATCTTGTATATAATGCATATTGTTGCAAGAAGATTTCACATATAGCTTAATCAAGCATATAAATAAGAACAATGTAAATTACATGGGATTTAGTAACATCAAACTTTTCATAAATTGGCAAGATTTAATACTTGAAGAGATTCCTATAGTTAAGACTATAATGCTCGATAGAATACATTAATTTATCAATTGTTTGTACTTCCCTTGCAAACATGCTGCATTTACTACACACAAGAAAAGATAAATATACAAAAATATGACCTACAGCATCCAATTAATTTCTAAACCCCATTGGAGTTTATAAGGAATTTCACAATAAGCCATATAGGGGAATATGTGCAACCATGCATGAAAGACCTTAATTACCTTTCCTGGGTAAAGCACGTGGCCAGGGACTCTTACAATCTGATGCTGGACATTTTGGGACCTCCTGTCCACTGAAAAACTTGTTGGCACAGTGGAAGTGTAGTCTAACTGGACAGCTGTCACAAGACTGACCCTGAGGCAGGACAGAAAAATTTGGAATGAAGTTTGTGTACATTCTACCATTTACAGGTCCGAGATTGTAGACATGCACAGTGCTTTTATTACTATTCTGTTTTTGTATTGCAAATGGTCTGACAGAGACACTGGAATGTTAAGTATATATAGGCACACATCATGTTGGCCACCCCTTAGCTCAATAGTTGCTGACATGCACTGCTTGTGCAGATAATACACTGATCGGCACAACACTATTTACTTGGTTTGTAAGTGTAAAATACTTCTGAAATGCAAAATTATGGATCAAACATAAACCCATTCTTCCCTACCTACACACTAACTAAAAATATTAAGTTCGGCATCTAAAGTTTATTCTTTCAATAAATTCTACCAATCTGCATGAATGCAAATGTTTCTGAACATGGAACAAATAATATGTGATCTTAGAATATTTCAAGCATTAGAGATTCAAGCTGGAACTAAGAAATGTTTCACCCAAACTCAAAAACTGGTGTTTACTTTACTGAAATAGATTATGCAACTTGATATCCTCCATTATTGTAAACTTGCCCAGAGTTGACAGATTTTATAGTACAGCAATTATATCATTTGGGGCTGGTTCACACTTATCACAATTGGCAGTACAGGTACTTGATGAACTGATGGAATTAATTTTTTGCACAAAAAAAAAAACCCACCAGAAATGCAGTCAGAATTCTTAAATTATAAAAGAAATCACTGAAACATTGTCATGAAACCTTCAACACTGACTTGCAAGGATATAATGCAGTCTTCAGTCAAAAGACTGACAGTTGTACAAACAAAAAAAATCAAGAAATGCATCCAGAAGTCTTTATATGTATATATGTTGATAGAAAAAATGGAAACATTATCATGAAAGTGTTTTCTATTGGCAAGCAAAGATATAATCCAACTCAGTTTAACTGAACCACATCTGACCAGCATGAAGCTTGCCAGATACATTGACACACTGATTGTAAGTATATTAATTTTCGAGACTAAATAATTATGGAAAATGTATATTTTTCATTAGGACACAAATTATCCTGAGAAAGGAATGTGATTATTTTTAAATGTACAGATATTTAGGTCGATGACAATGATTTCCTAAGATCTGAAAGGCCTTGAGACTGCCATCTTAAAATTAAAGCACCTTTTAGACTTTATAATGACTTCTGTTTTCAAATCATAAATCTGATGCAGAGTACCTTAATCCTGCAATCTCATGAACTACAGATCAGAATAACCAATTCTTTTAGTGTTTAAAAATTATGCATGTACAATTAATATTTACTGAGCTTGTGCCAAGAAATGAATTTTTTTTATATTATTGTTGGGAGGCACTGTGATGGTTCAGTGGTTAGAATGCAGGCCTAGTGATATGAAGGACATGGTCTTGGAACCTACCCTTGGATCACTGTGATGGATCAGTGGTTAGAATGCAGGCCTAGTGATCTGAAGGACATGGCCTTGGAACCTACTCTTGGATCACTGTGATGGATCAGTGGTTAGAATGCAGGCCTAATGATCTGAAGGACATGGCCTTGGAACCTACTCTTGGATCACTGTGATGGTTCAGTGGTTAGAATGCAGGCCTAGTGATCTGAAGGACATGGCCTTGGAACCTACTCTTGGATCACTGTGATGGATCAGTGGTTAGAATGCAGGCCTAGTGATCTGAAGGACATGGCCTTGGAACCTACTCTTGGATCACTGTGATGGATCAGTGGTTAGAATGCAGGCCTAGTGATCTGAAGGACATGGCCTTGGAACCTACTACTGGATCAGGCATACACTGGCTGCTCTGGTGTGTCCCTAGTCATATCACTTTAACCTAACAGCCACAGCAAAATATAACCATCATGTGCTGCTGTGCCATAAAACACCAAACAAAACAGATAATCATTATTAAAAAATGGATTATGCCAATGATAATCTGCACGTATAATAAGTAGGGATGAAATAATAATGCATCGATACTTTTGCTGTACCGATACACATGCCAATACAAGCGGTGAGAATCGATACAAAACGTTACTTACGATATAGTTTATATTTTTGCCTTAGCAGTCAGGGATAATTATTAGTCATTTGCCTAGTTATTCTTTGAATTGAAAATATATTTGAGACAGCTGATACAGGCAAAGGCACTCATTTTTGTTAGTAAAAACGAAACAAACTTGAGAACACCCACTCTCCTTCTTCAAATAAACACAAAGTGAAGTGGTTAATAATCTGCCCATCCACACTTCACCAATTCCATGCTAATTATCTTATACTAACAGCATGTTCTGCATACAGTAGACATTCCCGATGTGTTCCACATGCATACTGAAGTACTTTACTCACCACTGAATAACCACTGTTACAAGAAATTTCCATGTTGATTTGTATCTTGTCTACTTTGGTCAAACTTGAAAGCTACACTGCCTGTGTCATGCAATGGAATATTTTACACTGAATTCTCACTGGTGGGTATTGTTTGCTCCGGTCCAGGGTAAACAATAACCACCAATTGTAACTTAAGGTAGTTTATTCCCTGAGTGACAAACTGGAAGTATTGGCAAAGCTAGAGAGAAACTTCAAGCAAAAGTGGTAATTCACTGATCTGTCAAGTACTTAAACAGAGATGATGCCAGTGTGCACAATTATACAAATTGTGCAAAATTTTATACAAATTCACATACCTGGAGAGCACTGATGCATAAGAACTCAAATTAGTTGAAAGTTTTGCATATCAAAATGTACTTGTCAAAGGATACAATTTTTATTTAACCATTCACCCTTAAAGTGCTTGTCGCAACATAAAACACACAGTAGAGGTATCATAGTGCATGTTGCAACGTTTGTTTTTCATGTAGACAACTGTTAAGGCATCTGGGTTATTCAGCTTCACATGTTAAACTAAATCTGACTGGCACATTGTGCCCTGGAACAAACATTATGTCCCAGACTGATCCACTCATCAAAGAAGTTTTACAAATTCGTATTTAAAATATGGGCTACCTAGAAAACCACAAATGGCTGATTCCCAGCATTAGTTCATCTTCATATGATGATTTCATTAGGCAAATACTGATAGTGATGATGACAATAATTTTTAAAGTTATGAGGTATATCAGATTATGGGAGCTGGGAAAGTGTTAATGGAGATACCAGTGAGTGATTTTGAGCCTGAAAATGGTGTTAAATACAAGCCCAATGTATATGCTGGAAGGACAAAAACAGATGTCATGCTGATCAATCCCCCTTCCAGTGGTATTTCAAAATTAAATTTAAAAAAGGCAGAATATCAAACCTAATTAAAATACAGACAATTTAACAGCAGAATGCAGTTTTCATTTCTTTTCTCAAACAATTTAACCCTGCAAGATCATGTGCTACAAAACTATCTATTCCTATCAAGGTAAAGATAAACTGAATAAATAAAAATGAAAAAATTAAATCTAGAAGTAATGTTATTTATTTGATCTGTTACATATATGTAATTAAATTGCTTGTGTGTTAGTTTTAAAATTCTTTTTTTTTTTTTATTTTTGTTTTATTATATTTTATTGTAATGATAATTTTCATTGGAATTGAATCTCTTTTCCGAAAATTGGCTTGACCATATTGGAATTTCATCAAGATTCAAACCTGGATTCAATTACAACTGCTCAGTGATAGGACTTATATTTTTTAATTGTAGGATTAAATTTTGGATTATACAGTCCTACCCACTTATATCGACATCACTTATGTCGACAAGCCGCCTATTTCGACAAAAAAGCAAAGTCCCGGTCCCTTGGTCTACTATTATTACCAAAATTGTCATGCTTATGTCGACGTTGAGATAAAAAATAAACGTACATGTCGACAGAAGCCCTTGGTCCCAGCTTGAACAAATCCTTTGTTTTCAAATCATTATGTTGACAAGCTGCCAGTTCTGACCCATACTTTGTTCAACAATAAGTTGATCTTGCCGCCAGGCTTTAATTTTTTCACCTAATCATTTATGTCGGCAAGCGGCCAGTTCCAACCTGTACTTTATTCAACAATTAGTTGATCTTGCCACCAGGCTTTAATGTCGCGGTCAGATAAAAAAACAGGCTTTTGTTTGGTCCTATAAAGTTGGCCTCTCGTGGCGACTTAAATAAACGGAATGAAATCTGATCTGATTCTTGCATTTTCCAAAGTGATCGGTGATTAAAACAAGTTTATTGTGCTGTGAAAGTTTCCTTTTTAACTTTATTTATATTTACGATGGCTACCAACAGCAGTGTAAATGCAGATTAAATTTACAGTCTCTGGAAACTAAATATCTGGCTGTTAAGGAAGTTGAGGGTGGGGCATCTCGCAAAGATGTCTGTGAAAAATTTTAAATGTATACCACTTGAACTGACATTGTTACAATATTGTATTGTAAGAATCATTTTCTTTTAATACCTCATTAGCATGTGTCAATGTATACAATATTATGCCTTCATTAATCATATCAGCCGCATATCTCTTGTTCGCTTTTATGTACTTTTCACAATGACTTCTGTAACTAAATACAAGTACTGTTTAAACCAACTTGTTGACAGTTTTTCATTTCCCTGTGAATAGACTGACCAAAATCTAAGCCAATTTAAGTACATGTACTTGAAGCGTGTAAATAACAACTATGCAGCCATGTGCTTATGCCAACACTGAATGTTAGTGAATGTTTTTCATATCAGGATGTGACCGATGCAATATTTTATTGTGGATTTTATTACACAAAGGTAACCAAAATGTAATTTGTCAATATACAAGTGTATTTCACACTGGTTTTGTCTTGTCTTCATGTAATCAAAATTTGCATTGTTTGTTTTCTCAAAGTGTAAATGCTACTCACTGCCGACAGGTCACCCCTTACTGACGAATTTAACTTGTATCTTTTTTTCAGACGCCCCCCCACCCCCCAACACTTATCTCGACATCTGCCTATATCGACAATATTTCCTTGGGCCCAAGGATGTCGACATAAACGGGTAGGACTGTATTCACAAACCGTAAGTCCTATTTCGTATTTTTACATTGTTTTCTAGGGAAATAAGTTATTTTGTTAAAATATACAAAGCTTGTTGGCTTCACTCTTTTCTTTTGTTACATTTGTACAAGCATACATGTAACAGATCAAAATACCTGCCTGAACAAGCAGAGTATGTCATGAAAGGACTTCAAACCCTAATACAGACTTCTGGAATAGATAAGAAATCTGGCATAGTAGCCTGTAAAGCAAAGAAAATGAAACTTTGGCAGAGCCTATGTTAGTGAAAAATCTTATTTTGGAGATTAAGTATCCAAAAGATAATACATATGAGCTCTGGAAAGTTGCACATAACAACCACAAAGAACAGTTTCCGAACTTATTTAAGTTGAATAAGATAGCTATGTGTATGCCACTTCTGACAGAAGCACAGAACAATATTCATACACAAATGAAGAACAGAGTATGCTCAGAAACAATCAACAGAATAATACTTGTACAGTTTGAGGTGACAGTTTTTAAAATATTTTGATTTCAACAGAACTCTAATAGAATGGAGCAGGAAGAAAGAGAGATGGATCCTGAAGTGTTAGATAAATATTGAACTATGGCCATTCCCTCCTCTCCATCTTTTGTTTTCTATTCCCTCTTAGCTTCAAACTTGAGAGAAAACCCTAGCAGCATCTCTACTTAAATCAAACATGGGGAAAAAAGTTGGAATGTATCTTTTTATGCAGAGATGTTTATTCAGTAACATGCCAACAGGATAAATAAAATTAGCACAGAACTGGTGTGGGGGCAGATTTCAAAATGCATGAGTTTGTTACCTTGTGTAAATTTTGGCCACTGCAGACTTTTGCATCTGTAGGAAGTACAATGTGATAGATTTCGCTGGTACAGTAAAACCTGTTTTGAAAGACCACTGCTATGTGAGACCACCTGTCTTGAGAGACCAGTCTCAATGTACAAATTTATTTGATTATGTAGCATTGTGACCTTTTATGAGACCACCTGTCTTGAGAGACCATAATTTTTGGGCAAAAGAGGTGGTCTTTCAAGACAGGTTCTACTCTATACATGCCCACTCCCACGCCCAAACCTGTTCTTGATGAGATTTTCTTTGCATGAAGAAATTATATTATTTCATCTGTTTTGAAGATAACATCATAATGTCTTCCAAGTTTTCATGAGACATGAAATTGGTAATAAGATGTTTTTAAAGCATTCATGCAGTGCAAAAAAAATGGGCCTGATGGCAAAAGTGAGTCCTGCATCTGAACAACCGCAGCCTGCATTAAATGGCCTAAAACACAGAATAAATCTCTGATAAATAACATGTCTGTTTGAAAGTATTTTTGTTATCTTGTCAACAATAAGAAGGGCATATAAACAGATGTCAGGTTTATGTCTGTATGTAATCCGCATACTGGAAATACAACCAGTAAATCAATACATATGAAAGGGCACCAATACAACCAGATGTCAACACACATACAAGGGCACCACCTACCACTGACAACTTCTAAAGATGGAAAGACCATCAAATCAATAATGGATCATACTATAGGCTGTGCATCATGAATCATATTGTTATGTGGCATGGGTGTGTTGTTTCACCCTTAGTAATAAGTCAGACAATGTTTTTAATCCATATAGACAGCCACATTCATTTATAATAATTTTCCTCTCATAAATGTATAACATTTGGCATACAGCTAGGAATGTACATGCATTTACAACTGCTATTTAAGATTACCTTAAGACACAGCTTTTTACACATATTGCATCGTGTTGCTATTGCTGGGAACATATCAAAGATGTACTGCTCCAATTCTAGAATAGCCCTGGTGGCAAGGCATACCTGCCCATTCATCTGCAACAGACACATGTTCAAATATTTCTTGACACATAAGCAAATGTAATCATTCCACACATGTAACATAAAGACAGATGAATACATATTGCTTTGAAACACACAGTAAAATATGAAATAAAATGCACGGAACCTGTAATCGTGTTTGATGATAAACAATAAAAATGATTAACAAGAAAAGGAATTGTAATACATGGTCTACCCATATGAAAGGAATATTTGCATTTAATATTTACACTGAATCATCCACATACAAAAAACTCTACAACTTTCAGCTAAAAGTAGGAAAATTAATAAGACAGTTTTCTACTGACAAGCAATAGTCAGAAAAAAATCCCTAAACATTAATGCATACCAGTAAATAAAATCCTACAAAATAAAATTCCATAAATAACCAAAACAATTTTCACAAATACCATCACAATGAAAATTAATCCCTAAATCAAAATATCCATCATGACCTATAATCCTAATCTTTATGACGATCATCTGCTTACTTGCATCAGAAACTTTAAACTTTTAGGTAAAAAGTGAAGTATCCGACAAACGAAAGGGGAACAATACTATTTGTCTGCCATATTTCACTGGTTACCTATAATAGCCCTCAACAATACTTTGTGAATAATAGTGAGCTGTACCTTGCTCATACTTCCAGAGTAATACATTGTTGGTAAATATTTCAAGTGGTACCAATGTTTAGACAATTAATCTATGCTAGGTTATTAGCAACTTACAAGGTCCCCAAAACATATTTCACTTTAAAGAACAGAGCTAATTACACTCAAATGTCTGTTTCTTTCCTCCTGTTAATTCTTTTTAACTGTTGAATAGTGAAACCATCTGTATTTGTGAATCATGTATGTCCCCCAATGCAGATGTGCAGATCAAAGGATTTAAGTTCAAACACAAGCCCCATATAGGGACCAGCAACTAGTGGCTGACAAGAATTTTAAAAAATCCATGATAAGACCATTGCTTCTATTTAACTGCTGCATTCTGAAGCCATCTCTGACATTCTCGAGAAAATCAAAGATACCAAGTTTGGTAATAAAACCATTTTCTTACATTTTGAGTTAACATGTTCACAAGATACCTGCAAGTGCAATACAACATATTTTGTTATGGCCTTTGACCCTTAACTGGACCAAGTTGATAAAATGGGTAAAAAAGATCCCAGAACTTGTATCAGACAATGTCAAGATATAATGACATGCCACAATTTTCAAGATGGACACTGTGGTGGCCATATTGGACATATGAACAGCATCATTTATATTTAGGACCAACTCTGTGTGTGTATGTGTGTGTGTGTGTGTGAGAGAGAGAGAGAGAGAGAGAGAGAGAGAGAGAGAGAGAGAGAGAGAGAGTTTCATGGCAATCCTCCAAGTAGTTTAGGAGGTTATCAATAACGTGTGACTATTCAGAATTTTTATGTTATAATTACCTTGTGAGTGGGTGTTTGAATTTCATGGGAATTAGTAGGTTTGAAGTTGCTTCCTTCTCAATTACTTCAACATTGCAGTTTACATTTTTCCTTGCTAGTTTATTTTACAAACTGCTGAGAGCAATGTGCTATCATGGCAATCCAAATTTAGCATGGTCGACTGATAGGCTGGTTGTAGGTGCAACTACTTGCTAGGGAATCATATGAATATTTAATTCAGTTGAGTGATGATAACAAAGAACTGCAACTGGATGATGGATGAACAACTTATGGCTCACTAAGTTCTTTTGGTTTCAACATTAAGAAATATATAAACTATGAGGAATGTAACAAGGACAATGCAACTAATTAACAAGCAAAAGGAATTGATTGATTTAACTGACAATATATATTTACCACTTTAATCCATTTGTTGGACTCCAGCTTTTTCAGCAGTTCTTGTGCATCATTCCTGGTCATCTTTTTGTCCAATGTTTCCACCAGATTGATTGCATCTGTAGAGCCCACAGAACCTGTATCTGAATCTACAATACTTTCCACCTGATAATAAAAAAACAAGTTTACTTCACTCTGGATCAAAGTTAGATTTCTGACTTGGAGGGTATGAGGACACTTTCTACAATAAACCATTAAGTAAATGTAATTATATTAAAAAAATGTACGCTGTGTGCAAACTAAAATGACTTAGTTTAAATTTACGTTGCCTTGTGAAAAATTGTATTTTCATTGACTCTTAACAATTTCAGACTGGGGACAGAACAATCACTGATTATGGGTTCTTTAAAACTTATGGTCTGTAGCCATGCCAAAATCCATATAAATTGGTACCTCATGTAAAATAGTGAATTCACTCATTTACATTAAGATGTTTCAAATCTTGAGATTTACAGTCTTGGTATTCAAAAGTATATTATTTTCTAGGTGCCAACTCTGACCTCATAGATGTTCCATTCCAAAACAAAAACTAAACATTCAGCAAGAACTCTGCTTAAACACATGCTCCCTAGAAGAGGCAAAAACTTTGGAGCATAAATAACACAGGACACAAGGGAAGTAAATGATGATGTTACATATTACAAATAGGCTGTAAACAGGGTGCCAAAAAGCTACAACCCCAAAAAGATATTCTTTCTGACCCAATGACTCCATACAAAGATAAAATTCAAGAGCAGGAGTGTACAAGGTGATATATCCACATAACAAAATTTGAAATGTAAGCAGTGAAGCAAAGAAATGGAACTGTGAGTAGTGTTCAATTGTGGCCAAGTTTAGCTGTTATATATATTGGTGACTTATGGATGAAAAACTGCGTAAAAGTGGAATAAGTCATATAATATAATATTCTAGAATTTGCAGCAAACTGGATTAAAAAGTTTATTAACACATAGGAGAGATGAAACTTAACTTTCACTTAAAGGTTGCCTACATATTGAACCCATGGCCAAACCCAAGGACTCGATAATGATTTGGTTTGATTTAGTGTTTAACAGAACAGAAGAAGGTTATTTAGTGCTAAGGCAGCTGCAGTAAAGTAGCTTGCTCAAGGAAACACAACAGTGGTCAACCTGGGCTGATACAAGGGAAGGATTTGAACCTGGGTTACAAGTCCGGTACAGCTCAGATGTAGAAGAAGTTCACTATTTAAAGTCAGTGTGTAATGACTTATTCTGAACATGTAAAGAAAAAGTAAAGCAAAAACTCGTAAGCAATTTGTCTTAGCTGAACAGCCTGCTCTCTTGTGGAGTTGTACAATGTTGTAGCATAATGCTTGCACTGAGTTGGCAGAGCACTCAAGTCTCAGATTTTAAACACCACTTTTTAAAGATAACTGCCAAAAATGTCATCTACCCAGAGAAAATGCACATTTAACCATAAACAGGTCTATTTACATGTCAGAAGCTCAACATTCTAGGTAATTTGACCAAGTACTTATATTGTGCAATTCTCCAAACCCCCTTTTTTACATGTACTTGTTGACAAGCTTTTCTCTAAGTGAAAACAAAATCTGCATGCATTGATACAGATGAGCCATCTCTCTTGACTGTAAGCTTTGCTACCTAGTGCCATTCACCTGTAGCACATAGAGTAGGACTGTTAGTCTGGCACTAGTCTGACTGAAAATAATGAAAACTGGGTCCAGTCTGTACATTCCATATCTGAACTATCTTGCTTACAAGCTGAATTCTCTTTCCTAAGAACAAGTTGTTGGTGTATGAGTTTGAAAACTGAGTCAAGGTTACCAGCACCTAGACTGGTCTAGAGACCCCCTAAATGCACCTGAATAAGCCTGTCTTGGTTCAAAACTCATGCTCCATATATTGCTTACAAGACAGACAGACGACTGGATGGATACACAGCACAAAATAAATGCCTCAATCTTGTTTTCTAAAGGGGAGAAGGACAAATCAAAAACAGCATAGTTTGTGAAGACAACTTGTCATCTGGACAAAACTATGTTTCTAAATGATGCTTGATAATAAATATTTCAGTCATATTCTGTCTAAACATTTTTTGGACAATCTACCTCACAGTGTTCTCACCCTCTAAAATGCCTATGGTGGCATTTTTACATTCATTTCAAATTTAACTAAATCCTTAATTTAGAAAGGTGACATCTTTATCACAGGCTTTTATGATTAGAACATAAAATTTATTATTCCAGAAATTACTGACAAATAGAAGAGAAACAGCTCATTATGAGCATAGCAAGTATGTTAATTCATCAAAATTTTCATGAATGCTTTATATAACTTATAATTTTATATATAAAAAAATATGCATGCATTTTTTTCTATCAACGATGTGTCAGATGCAAATATTTCAAACAAAGCTATGAGTTACAACAAACTTACCAATTTCTTGAAGAAATCCAATTCATTGGTTGTGAAGTCTGAGGCAAGGAGTGTTATACTACTTTCAGAAATATTCACCTGAAAAATGTAGCAAATTTTCAATGATGTACCTTAAACATGGGACTGCAATTTCTGCACAATTTCTAGTCTCGTGTCTCACAAAGTTCGAGTCTGGTACATTGCCTGGACACACTTTTTCATCTACAAATGCAAGATGGGTTAAGCAGGGTTCCTGCCACAAATTTAGAAAAAGATTCAAGACCTTTACCAGACCTAAAAATAAAAATTTCCAGACCTAATAATGTGACAAGTTTATTGACCTGCATAGCCAACATGATGCTTTAGTCTTAAGTTTGGAAGGCCCTATCCAGGCTTTGAAGTCATCAGCTTCTTTCCACAAGGGTTATAAACACAATGTCCAAGCATTCTTTAAATATCAGGCCCATACAGGCACACAAAAAAATTGGCCCACGAATGTCAAATCAAATAAAATCCAATAAAATTAAAATGAATACTCACTAGCACAACTCAAAACTTAATTAATGAAATAATCCATGAAACAGGGTTAATACAGATCAGGAGAGCTGAAATTCAATGACTTTTCAATGACCCGTTTTCAGTTTTCAATGACTACTCACGGTATCAAGTGTATACAAAACCAATACAGAAATAAATAAATGTAATATGAAAGGGAAATGATATTTAAAAAGAAAGTCACTGTAAACCAGATGTTAACCATTGCACTTTAGCTTCTACACTTTTCTCTTCAGCTGCAACTCCAGTGCTTTCACTTCAGAGGTGCTGCCAGGATTTTATCTATAAAAAGGGTACCCACTTGTTACAAAACTAAGGGGGGGGGGGTAGAACAAAAAGGAGGGAGAAGAGCAAATGGCCATAGTTCACTATATACCTAACGCTACAATATCCATCTATCTTTCTTCCAGCTAAACTCTGTTAGAGTCCTAATGAAATAAAAATCTTTAAAAGATGTTACCTCTATTTGTTTACGGATTAATCTGTTGATTATTCTGAGCTTAATCTGTTCCTCACCAGCATATGAATATTGTTCTATGCTGAGACGCCCCTGTTGATGAGGCATAAACAAAGCTAACTTAGCCAGCTTGAACAAGTTTGGAAACTGTTCCTTATGTTTATTATATACATTTTTTCACTGTTCATGGGTAATGTCTTTTCAATACTTTAGTTCCAAAATAAGAATTTTCACTAACATAAGCTCTGCTTACATTTCACTTTCTTAAATCACTTTTTCTCATAGTGGTATTTTGATCAAATAAATGTATTTACTTTATAATTGTATGTTTAGATTATTTATTAAATTGATCTGAACCCTTATAAGGCTATGTTCAAAGTATTTTGAATGATATATTTTCAAGGAGAACTGTAAACATTTTTGGATTTACCCTCATTATTACATATTTATGTTTTTGTTTTCTTTTTCCACTCATAAACCTTAAGATATTAGGCCAAAAGCTGATTCAAAATTGAAATCACAATTTTCTGGACTTTAGGAATTTGCAAACATGTTAAAAATATAAACACTTTTTAAAGTACACTAAATTAAATAAATTTGTGATATCTCTGCATTTCTTCAAGTGAATTCAGAAGACAGTGAAAACTTATATCCCCATGTTATTCCTATGAAGGATAATTTGGCAGTAAATCATCCCCGATTGTACATTAGAATTCACCTTGCATTGATTTACTCTGAAAACAATTTAAAACCCATGTGAATCAAAGTATATAAATCTGTGTTACTATTCATTGTTTAAATTGAACTCGTCCATCTACCTGTAAACGGAGTAGTAAATAAAATATCCAGGCAATACATTAAACACTCCTCAAGAATAAGACAGAGTTAATCCATGTTTATAAGTCCAGATATTTCTGCTAACAATCGCCTAATGAATAGTCCAAAAGTTTACACTTCTTATGTTGGTGATCAGACCTATTAAAATTACATATTTAGTATTTGAAAAGTTATAAATTTGTTATACGGTGTGCCAATTTTAGTAAAAAGGTTGACATACATTTGCAGTGTAATATATTTTCAAGCTTTCAAAATGACATCAGTTCCAGTTCTGATTACATGCGTAACCCACTCTGTTCAAAGCTCAATTTCAGTAAAGCTGCTTCAGCTAAAATACTCATTTTTAACACTTTTCTAGCTCCAAGAATTTAATGTAATTCATAGCTTTAAAATAAATTGCCATCCCTATCATCAGCCAATAGGCCTATTTGCTGAACTGAATCATCTATATGAACTGCGCTAGGATTTGTCCCTTAGGATTGTCTAGGATGTGCAGAATTTTAAATGTGCATTTGTAAAACTTCCTTGATGCATGGTTCAAACTACGACAGAATGTCTTGTCCAGGACCCAATGTGACAATTAAACTTAGTGAAGGGAAATAGTGTTAATGACATCATGTGAAAGGGAACAAAGAAAATTTAAGATTCTTTCCAGACCTTTTAGTCATTTTTTAACTTATAATTTTTCCAGACCTTTTCAAGGCCTGGAAAGCAATTTTCAAATTTAAGACTTTTTCCAGAATTCCAACCCGCACGGGAAACCTGGTTAAGGGAAAATAAGGACAAACATCCAGAGTTACAAATATATGTTATGTTAAAGAAACAATCCCCACAATCACCAGGTGGCCGAGTGGTCCAAGACACTTGCCTTTAGAGTCCACTCACACATCTCACCTCTGCCTGCATGGTTTCGAGTCTCAGACTCAGTCAACGTTGGTATGCGAGAAAGTTTGCCAGCAGCTTCACGTGGGTTGGTGGTTCTTCCCGGGGTCATCCCAGGCTCTTCCTCCACCAAATATATGGACTGCCATGTATAGCCTGTCATTTGCTGAAAAATGCCATTGAACCCAGAAAAACCAACATCTAATATGGCTACTCTAGAAATAAAATATTTGGGACAGAGGAACGACACTTTCAATATGCAGCTACCCAAAGATTTGGTTTAAAATCTTGTATTATTTTTACATGGACTGTTTGAGTAATTTGAGTACACTGGCATACATTTTTAAAAAAACTGTCTTCCCTGGGTAGCATGTGTGATTAAATGGAATAAACCATATACCTATCCATAATTCCACTCATACTTTATTTATTTTCTCACCACATGTCCAACTACTGTCACTGTCATCATAAATGATAAATATCACTTCCATTTCGCAATTCCAGAAATGGTGTTACATATTCTTGGGAGAGGTCCAAGGCCCTTCCTTTCTGTTTGCTTTCTTGGATCAACATGTTTTTTATCATCCACTCTATATGAAGAGCTCTACTACATGCCAGAACAGACATCTGAGGTATGAGGATTAAGTAGATTGTAGTGCCAGAAAGAGGCCAGTTGCCAAGGTAAACAAATGAAGTTGTATATTTGGGATAAAAAACTACCTAGTGTATGTTGTTGAAACTGATTTGCCATATTTAGCTGGTGATGCCTCAAACGGGAAGTAGACAGCTTTCTTTTGAAATAAGCATCACCTGAAGCTCATCTATTGTTGTTTAAGTAGTCTTTTTTAATAGTACTAGCACAAACCATTCGATTCAAAATAGTTACAATCATCTTGCAATCTTACTTTAACAATGCAAACTTATACAATCAAACACCAAACAAGATGATGTGGATCATGCCATGCAAATCAAACACCAGGACAGCAAACAAGATAGTGTGGATCATGCCATGCAAATCAAACACTAGGACAGCAAACAAGACGGTGTGGATCATCCCATAGCTGCCAACTGCAATTACCACATGAACAGAGCCAAAAACAAATCCCACTCACCTGCTAATATTTACAAGTGCCTTTTTCAAAATGCTTACCCAAATGGATGAGTACAATTTTAAAGCAATTATCCAATAAAAAGAAACAAAAGGTTTTCTCTATTCAATGACATCCTTTATTCAAAAGTTGTCTCAGCCAACTTAAATAATTGACAGAAAGAATGTTTGTTGCTGTTGTTTAGAAGTACATCCATTGGTAATGAGTTTCTATCAGCATTTTAATCTAATATTAAAATAATATTAGATATACATAAGCATCCCATACACCAGGACTACTACAGCTTTTCCCTATGTCTAGAGTAAAAGTGATTCAAGCGATTGGTTACCAACAACTCTGCATTTAATGCAATTCATTTAAAACTTACACAAAGTTACTAGTCAATTTGGACCGGTTTACAAAGTGGTTATTTGTACCAGTTGCAATTTTCCCACACATTTTTTATCTAGATATCATTTGTGTATGTCACCTATAATCGTGTAAACTGCTGGCATGTCAGACACAAGTTTTACTCTGGGTGGCAGGGAGATGAAAGAAAGAAGGCAAAAATGCAAGCAGTGAAAAGAAAATTGCAGAAGAAAAACAAACAGAATGATTCTTCAGAACATAACAGGATTGTTCAACTGGTATGGCTTACCTAATCTGCATAACTGGAGGATAACGAGGAATACGGATTGCTATTTCATAAAATATGTCCCAAATACAGCACGCTCCGTTATAACACGAATTTGGATATAACACGGTCGTGGTGTGGCTCCCGAAATTTCATATACATGTATTTTTCTCATACACAAAAAAATAAATTTCTTTCTTAAAAGTACGAAGAAAAAAAACCCCCAAAAATGTTTATTATCATTTTAGGGAAGAGATTGCGTATGAATAATACAAGACGATCGTGGCGTGGCTACTGAAATTTTATATGCATTTTTCTCATGCACGAACAAAATAGTGTTTTCTTCTTAAAAGTACTAAAAATAACGTGTAAAATTTTTTTCAGGAATTGCACAGGGCTTCGCCAATGTCGCAAATTGCGATTTTTTTTTCCTTATTGGCTGCAAAATATACCATCTGCAACGTTCCCTCTAATATTTTTCCTGTGTGTGCGGAATTTTGAAACTGCTGCGCGGCATATGTATTTGCTACCAAAACTTGTGTGTGGAATTTTGAAACTGCTGCACGGCATTTTCTAATGAGCTGCGCGGCCACACACCTTAGAGGGAACATTGACCATCCAGCGATTTTTTTATTGGTGACATTGTTGGCTGTTTAAACTTGTATATACAACCATTGGTTTGGAGTGGAGAAATTCAGAGGCCCCATGAAAGGAAGCCGTAAAGTTGGTATAAAATGCACTGAAATTTCTCTATTGTTACATAAACAAATTCTTTGTCCATATTGACAAACCATCTTAACAGTGCATTGTTATATCATATTCCGCTTATGTTGACATCTAGCATGAGTACTGTATGTTTTGAGACATCCGCGTTTTTTTTTCAAATTTACATTTCTGGTAGCAGAGATCAACCGGATGAGGCATTATCTCATGATCTATATTTGTCGGATTTTCGGCCGCTCGCTAGTAATTAATATATTTACATAGACTGACATTTTTATGTGGATGGTAAGAAAAATTCCTCTTTTTTTCACTCAGAGTTAAATCCTTCAGAACATTCACGTTTTCTGTAGTAATCCCTGTCATCAGACCAGAACACCTGCATCACTATCATCAATTGACCCTTTCTTTAAATTTCTGATGCATGCGTGGAAGGCAGCATCACTCCACTACCATAAATGTAAAAAAAAAAAAAAAAAAGCAAGCTCTCACTTTATTATTTGTTATGAAAACGTACTAAGCAAATGGGAAAAAATATCAGTCTCAATCACGCAATACAATTTTTTGATGTAGCCGCCACAGTAAGAAACAGGCATTTCTTTGGTTCTCCAAAGCTGTCCTTTAGCGGTGACTTCAATAACGCATGCACCCTTCATCAAAGAAAGCCAACTAAAATCTTCAATAAAAAACAAATAATCTTTCTTCAAAGGAAGCCATTGCCAAACTTAAATAAAAGCAATGGAATCTGATGGATTATTTCATTTTCCAATGTGACTGGAACCTTTTTAATGTGCCGTGAAAGTTTCCTTTTTACAGGAAAAAAGTTTATGCTTACAAACTCTACCGACGGCACTTAAAACGTAAACTTTTACCGACCTCGGACGTACTTAAAAAGTAAATGTGCTTCATCATTAGTTACGTGATTGTGCTATTTTTTCCGCTGAATTCAGACCTATATGACCTGTGACAAAATTACTGAATATTTTAAATCTGTGTGTGTGTGCATATTTTCAATGGAATTACTTGTATTGTGGATTCAATGTATGTGACGTGATTGGCGGGTGAGTACACAGTGTTGATACTTTATTCATTGCTATGCATTAGAGATGTATATATAAACAGTATACACGTATATGTACCAATGTGTGGTTCACTGAATAAAGTAAAATATTATATATGCCTTCTCTGTTTTCACTACAGGTGTATTTCTCATTTAATATGCATCGATTTAAGATGAAAACTGTGCCAATGAAGCACGTATTTTGGCGCCCGCATTTATTACCTACCCCCCCCCGGGCACATTTTTTCGGGTACATGCATCATTTTCTTCTGTTAAATGACCTGGTTGCTTATAACACAGTTCGGTATATAACACGGTCGGGTTCTATGGCTCCCAACTACCGTGTTATAGCGGGATCACACTGTATTGTTAAATATCTCAAAATTATCCTTAATTGTGGGTTTAAGAGGTCCATCTAGCTGTTTATGAAAGAATAATTCGAATTTCATGATAAAAGTTGGAAACTGAGTGTAGAATGTGAAAAGGCATTAGAAAAACTTCAACATACAGATCTTGCTAAATCATTAATAAATATCATATGAACTTAAGGTTTTCAATTTACAAAATTAGACATAAGTGTAAGACCAGTGCTCAAAAAATCTGATGGCCTGATGCCCAGGGCCCCTCTAAATTCAGATTGGGTCTGTACTGTATTGTAAGTGAGGTGCCCATCGGGCTTGTGAAAAATATTTCTAATTTGCCTGAGGAAACTTTTATCACACTCATGAAATGTGTAAATGTATTTTCCAGATGTGGACATACCTGCCATAACACGGAGCAATCTAAATCAAATCACCACTGTCCTACATGAAATTGAGACCTGATTTTAATCAGATTGAAGCATGGTGTGTCATGCTAAAAACTATGATTGTGTACTTCCAAAGCCCCTGACATGGTTGTGTTTCGAAAAAACACAATTTTCAGTAATCTTAAAAAACAACAAAAAAACCACACCATTTTCAGTATATACCCGTTACATATAGCATGTATAAATGGTAAACAGTCATGATTGGAGCTTATGTAAAACTATCCATTGGGCAGTTTAAATAGCGAGAATTAAAGACAAAGAGGTCAGGTATCAACCACCATTTCACATATTACTTAACTGGCTGACAATAGCGAGTGAGATGTGTTTGAAGGCTGCATTTGGTCAGCCCATTGTGCTAATTTACATAGGTAGGATCAGGAAGTGGAACAACCCATTATTGGTAAATCAATGAGATGCCAGATGTGTGTACAAGAACAAAAGTTATTACATATTATTGCCTTGAATGAGAATGTGTAAGCCATATGTATTATATTTTTGACAAGTTTGTCAACAGCAGCAACATTTCTTTGAAGTTGGATTTTACTACATATATAGAATGCAAAGCATAATCATTTCAGTTGTCAGAAGTGTTTAAATGTAATTCATTTTTGAAGCCAATTTACAATGCATTTACCGATCAGCAAAGCCCAACAAAAATAAATTTCAGAACTCTTGGTTGACAGAGTTTTACTCTATGAAGAACACAAACCTAGCGATGAACACTAAGGACATTTGCATTACCTTCAAACACCTTTTGATTTAATATTCAAATTGTAGCTATTGCAACATTGTATGACAATATTAAAAAAGGGGAAATTTTGGGCATGTGGAAATTGGAATCCAGGCTTGCGAGTTTATTTAAGTCACCAGACCGGGGCCTGTGTCTAAAATTTATTTTCTTGGAGCACTGAAGACAAGTAAACTTTTTGCAGTAAGAGTATCAAGTCACTTTCCCTGCGGGGCAAATAGTTAAATGAAAATTTTCAAACCATGATAAAACTATTTTATTTATATGAGTTTTTTTGTGAAACTAAGTATGTAATAAGCCTAAGTTGTTAGTCTTAATCAACAGTAATGTATTATCATTCGAATACCTTGAGGTGAATCCTTCATCTTAAGAAAGGATGCAATTAAATGCAGAAACTGGTTTTATTTACTGTTCTTTTTAAACTTCCAACTGAACAAAGAGCTCTTCAAAGAAAGATCAAGAAAATATCGACATTTGTACAAGATTGTAAATATTGTTGAATTAATTATAAACATGCATTAAAATCTTAATTATTTATGACATAAACATATAAATATTTACACAGACTTTACCTAATAAGGTACAGGTTGCTGACTAAAAAAACTCCTAAAAGTTACCATGCAAATAAGAAATTTGGAGGTTACTGTGTGTTAAATGTTGCTGACTGAATGGAATATGGTTTTCAAATTTGACCAGGTCAGACAATAAACTCTTTGTGTATAGAAACTTGAATCTTAAGTCATACCAAGCCGTAGTAGTTACTGCCATCTTCCTCACTAACTCCTTTCTTTATCTCCATATGAAAGGGCTTTATATTGTTATTAATGGCGATGACAAATTCTGTCAGTTGGTGTCTTCTCTCTTCTTCATTATCTGCAATATGGGCTAGGAAGAAAGAAGAATCCTTCAAATACTCTGATCACAAATTTCAAATATTCTATCCAAGCACATCAGAAGATTTAAAACTATCTGTTCTAAGAAAATGGAGCTAAAAGCATTTCCTAATGAACAACAAGATGTACAAACATTACTGAGTATATGTCATGAGAAAACATACATATGTAAATTATATAATGGAAACCAAGACCAAAAACCAAGACCAAAATATGTCCATTTTATTTATATTATAACCATTCCCATCTCACAGCTGTACTTTCATTTCTCCATTTGAAAGCTCCAACTTTACATGCCCACCCCACAGCACAGCCTTCACACCCTCATCTTGTAGCTTTTCCTTTGTATCTCCATCTGAAACCATTTTCACATCCACATCATATCTCTGCCTTCAAGTGACATTCTCATCTCTAAACTCTGCTTTCACAATCCCACTTCTATTCCATAATATGCAGTCATTGCTTAATTACTGGACCCTGTATTCTTATTTATTTGGAGCACAAAACTCGAACTAAAACTCAAAATCTGAGTTACAGACATCATACAATGACCATATCTGTGATGTTAAACTTTACCATTATAAAGAGGAATAATAGTTAAGTCAATCTTGCAAGTTTGGTGATTCTGACTTTATGCAATTAAAAGTTAAAACTTTTATACATTTAGTCTGAGACTGAGTTCATGCTCAAGAATTTTAGAGATTACTGAATCAGGAGTTGAATTACAACATGCTTCAAGAAATATACATATACAGGTCAACATCAATACATATATATTATTACTGATTCTTCAACACTGCAGGGTCAGTGATCACTACTTCTAAAACCAGCCAACTTATTTTAATGAAGAATTATCTTTCAGGTAATTTTTTGTACTGTCCCATGCAAAATGAGCTCAGATGACCAAAATTCATTGTTTGGCAAGGAAAAAACTTGCCGAATTGTTCTACAAGAAAGAGAAGAAAAAAACTTCTGATTTTGAAACTACTTTCCTTGCATTCTTTGTGCCAGAATGGTAGGTCAATTAATGGCTGCCCTCTGTATACAATAAGATGTGAAATACAATGTGTCTGGTTTTTCGTAAGTTGTCAGTATTACAAGTTCCATAAACAGTTTAAGTGTTCCATCTAAATCACTCTTGAAAAATCTGCTGAGTCTCAAACAGACTTTAAATAATTTATGAGAGTTTGTATGCTCTCATTACAATGGCAGTTTTAAAAAAAAACTTGAACCTTGAAAAGAGTCACCAGTCTAGTGCTGGATTTTTGAGTACTTACTGTTGAATTTTTCACAGCATGTCCTGAAGAGGCTCTTGACTTCCTTAGCATCCAGGATTCCTCGTGACATAAAGGCTTGAAGAAACAACCGATGACTGTCTGTCATTTGAGACATGTTTCTGTGGAAAAAATCACAGAGATATTAATTTATTCCATTTCAGCATGATTAAGAACCGTCTTTAATATGAGTCATTGCTTCTGGGACCTCATATCTGCAGTCCAGGCCTGGGGAGTGGAGATCATAAAACTATTCAATGTCAGCTTGAGATTTTGTTCTGACCAATCACAAATAATGTTACTTTTGAAAGATCATTTTTGAATGTCTCACAGTAGAAACTCAATCTCAAACTCAAGCTCTGAGTTTTATGATCTCCAGGCAGAGACTCTCAGTTTTCAAAATTTGCTCCATAACATACTATATATTGGTCTCTCAGTTTTCAAAATTTGCTCCGTAACATACTATATATTGGTCTCTCAGTTTTCAAAATTTGCTCCATAACATACTATATATTGGTCTCTCAGTTTTCAAAATTTGCTCCATAACATACTATATATTGGTCTCTCAGTTTTCAAAATTTGCTCCATAACATACTATATATTGGTCTCTCAGTTTTCAAAATTTGCTCCATAACATACTATATATTGGTCTCTCAGTTTTTGAAGAAGTATGATCCTTATTCTTATTTTCAAAATGTTCTTAATTTTGGTAGCCCATTGTTAGGGCACCAGTGACAGGCATTCCAAATATGAATTTTAATTTTGGTAGCCCATTGTTAGGGTACCAGTGACAGGCATTCCAAATATGAATTTTAATTTTGGTAGCCCATTGTTAGGTACCAGTGACAGGCATTCCAAATATGAATTTTAATTTTGGTAGCCCATTGTTAGGGTACCAGTGACAGGCATTCCAAATATGAATTTTAATTTTGGTAGCCCATTGTTAGGTACCAGTGACAGGCATTCCAAATATGAATTTTAATTTTGGTAGCCCATTGTTAGGGTACCAGTGACAGGCATTCCAAATATGAGTGTCACTAAGTGGAATATTGATTGATAATGTCAGAAGCTGCCTCCTGACTCTGGTCAAAAATCTCTACCACAATGAGACATTTTGAAACTGAATGACTAAACTAAGCAATATAAAATCTGCTTGTATTTAACATGCCATTCTATATATGAATGAATGCATTATATTGTGAAAAGAAAATAATGAATCAATGCAATGAAATATCTCGATTAGAAGGAGAGAAATTGAATAAAAGTTTTGAAATTATGAACACTAAAAACTGACTGCATTTACTGTGCCATTATGTACATAAACAATGAAAAGAAGCCACACTGCAAAACGACAAAAACTAATTAACACAATGGATAAAACCACCCGATGAACCTTAAACACTGCTCGACAAATTCAAACCACAAGTTAGTTTTTATTATGTATACATTCAGACTGTCAAATTTTGGCACTATATTGCAGGTATGAATCACACAAAACTCATTCTAACAGAACACGTTCCAGAATATAAAGCAATATAATATTAATATGTATATTCAGGTTAGACTGCTACAAAATTTTGAACCTGCAAGTAATTTTTTCTTCAGTAGATGAATAAATGGCAGTTTTCCTTCAATAGTGAAGAGTTAGTAAATATGAGTCAAATTTACATGTTAGAGTGTCCACAAATCTTCCTTAAATATCATATGCATTGCCTTTTAAATGATCTTGAGGAAAGATAATATCTAAACTTTTTGCCCTGCCTTCTAAATGGTGCAAAATATATTACAAAATGATGTTTAATAGAATAGTCTTGTTCAACATCATAGCACTATTTAAAATACATGGCAAGACATACTTACAATCATGCGGGTAGCTGAAAGTGATTAGATACAATTGTCTTGATAGAGGGAAAAAAAAAAGTATGCTAGGAAAGAGACACATATGAGAAAAATGTGACCTGGCTGAAATAAAAAGAATGCTGACCATACAACAATAGTCCCTCAATGTGACTGATGCTCTACTAGACGAAAAAGATTTTCCAGAAATTCAAGACAAGACCATTTCTTCTTTTTAACTGTTGAGTATTACAACCATCTCTGATTACAACCATTCTTCAGTGATCATAAAACTTGCAAATCAGCTACTGTGGTGAACATATTGGATGTCAGAATGGCATCATTTTCATTTAGAACCAGTTGGACATCATTAGAAGTCTTTGATGAAACCCCATGTCAATATGTCCATCCATTCAACTGAAGCAGCAACAGCAAAATTTTCAAGACAGCCATCATAGTAGCTGGATGTACCATTTGCGAAATTTTCATTTAGGGCCAGTTCAGTATTATAAGAAGTCTATTGGTGAAAATCCCATGTTGACATAACCATCCATTTGGGAGGAGTAGAGACAATATCTTCAATGGTCATTTTGCATCATTTTCATTTAGGACCAATTCAGTATCAGGTATGATAACAATTCTTGTGATGAAAACACCATTTCAAAATGCCTTTCACTTAAAGGATTAACTACAGTAAGATTTTCAAAATGGCCACTATAGTAGTGTCAGATACTCCCCTCCCGGCTTTGTTGGGGTGGATGTTCCGGGTTTTGGTTATCGTTATCTACAGGTGATCGCCGACGGTGTAATTTGCCCGGAACGAGTAAATATCAATAGAAATTGTGAAATTTACAGGTGGAATAGATAATGAGCTGAGCAGGTATATAGAACAGAATAACATGAGCCCCCGTTACAAATAAAGACAACATTTAATCAAAATTTCTAACAATAAAGTTCATAAACAAAAGTAATAATACATTATGATTGAAAGATACACTTCTTTCTTTTGAATTAACTTCTTCAACGAATTTTCAAATACAAAGAAATGATGATACCAACAGCCGATCTGTTAAGCGATAGAATTTAAATCATCATTAGATCAAGTGAAATATATCGAAAACATTGCCTTGTACAGTTTCATAACCTGATGGTCTTGATTCAGCCCAAATTCCACAGCGATTATCCCTTTTGACTTCCTTGTGCCGGTAAGTCTGGGTCTTCTCCACTTTTGACTTCCTTGTGCAGGTAAGTCTGGGTCTTCTTCGCTTTGACTCCCTTTTCCAAATTCACAGGTTGTCTTGCCTCTTTCGCCCTTTCCAACTTTGTGCCCACTTTGGGTTCGTAATACGCAATATGTAGAACGTAGATCATAGAGCTATCTCGGCCTTGTTTTTCCAAGCTCTCACTTCCAGAACGTGTCTGTCAATTTTTCCATACAATTGCTCCCCTGGATGATTTAACGAGTGAATTTCTTCTAACTTTGACCCAGAGTCCTCTACCTTTGTTTTCTCTCGCAGAAAATGGTCTCGACTGATTTTCAAATTTGCTATTTGCACATAAAACTGAAGAGTTTTCATGTGAAACCACGCCCCCTTCACAGCGTGACCAATCTGGATGAAATACACTTCCCGCCCAAACTATGCTGAAACAATGCCGTTCGTCTGACAAACCTTGATTACCCAACTGATTCCTGGTAACTTTCAGAAATGACAGTTTTTCATACCGATCAGAATCTGACCCCTTTCCCGGTCAGTTTAAACAAACGTAGCCTTAATCAAAAATCACTAAACTCGTGACAGAGACTGTACCAATCCATGCATTATGGCAATTTAAACATGCGCAAAACTCCATAAATCTAATTAATTGTACACATGTCCAACTAAATGTGTTCTACAGATATCGACAGAAAAATTTGCTCCATTACAAGTAGGCAATTGCATGTCACATCGGCACCATTTTAATTTAGAACCATAAGATGACTTCTGGTGAAGACCAATGTTAATATGACTTCCAATTTTAAAGGAATAACAATAACAAGATTTTCAAGATGGCTGTCATCATGGCCATGTTGAATATCAGATGCATACCATTTCTATTTAAGGCCAACCAGACACCATAAAAAGTGTTGTGGAGCAAGCACAATATTGATATGACCAAGATGTGTAGCAATACGATTTTCAAGATGGCTATTGTAGTGGCCATAGTAGATACTGGATCGGTACAATTTTAATTTAGGACCAACTAGACATCATAAGAAAAACCCAATATTGATATGACCATCTATTCAGGAGCAGTAGCAATACATAAAATTTCAAGATGGCCACTATGGCAACCATATCTGGCATCAGATCAGCACCATTTTCATTTAAACCAACAAGACATCATAAGAAGTCATCTGGTGAAAATCCCATGTTGATATTCCTTTCCATTCAGTAGTAGCAATTACAGTTTCAAAATGGCTGCCATGGTGGCCATCTTCAGTCAGATCAGCGCCATTTTCATTTAGCACCAACTAGACATCATAAGAATTTTTTCAGTGAAAACCTCATGACAACTCCACCCATTCAAGTGAATTGTATGGTCATTTAGGTAGTTAGTAATGACCGCTGAGAATACTTCATACCAGGTACTTTTTCCATCTGACATTCTGAACTAATTGAGAATATACACAGGGGTCAAGCTAGACTTGAATTTTAGGAAGAAGTGACTTCTCCTCTTGGACAGAACAGGGAGAAGTGAGAGCTAAACAGGGAGAAGTGGGAGCAAAGCAATGCATGATATATATATATATATATATATATATATATATATATATAAATGCAATAAACTAACAACGAACAGTGCAAAACTAGTATCTAACTAGCCTCAGCACTTTCGACTCTAAATTAATCTTTTTCAAAGGAAAATACACAACATAGACAAGACAAACAAATAAAACAGAAAAACCATTGTGTTTGCAAAACTTTACATGATTATTTCTACAGGAATTAAACCTTTAAATTTATTATATTTTGACTAGTTTATTTCAACTTGTTGCAGATGCTGCATATATGTGTGTGTGTGTGTGTGTGTTGTTTTCATTCTCTTATTTGAATTATGCCCTCTATTTCCCATTATGCATATTTGCATTTAACATTGGTTTTAATCAATAATTTATGTTCAAGTAGAACATTTTCCGAGTTCTATCTATATCATAAACACATTTGGTGCATATTTAAAAACTATCATATTCATATGCAGTGTATTTTGGCGTTATGACTTAAAAAGAGAACAACAGAAGCTATACATTTTAATGAATTTTAACTGAGTAACCAGAATACAGTATTGGAATTGCAAGTTAGTACAAATGCTTAACCAAATCAACACATCTATTTTTAGAAAAAGGGGTTTTCTTAATGTAACCACTCACTTTATAGCTTTGTTACAACAGTCCATTGATAGGATTGCAAATATATGGTTTTATTATTTGTCTATGTACTTGGTATAACGTTAGGCATTGGTTTAATAGTATTTGCTTTGCTGCCTTTTATTCTTCATATTTTCACAAAAATGAGTGAACTCAGAATAAAACCTTGACCTTACTACATCTCGAGAATTCCACAACATAGCACTGTCATGTATGTTTTAACCTACATAATAGCATTTAAAGCTAAATCTTCACTAATGTAATATTTTGATTCTGCCTTCTATGAATTGTATATTTTCCTGAATATATTTGCCCAGTGGTTTACAAAAAGAGACAATCTATTAAAGTGCTACTTCCTAACTCAGTGATGACTGCCATTATTTCCCCATGACAGGTTCACTTACGGTTCCAAACTGTACACACGGCAGTTAAAATATTTGTGTTACCGATTCTATTCTTAAAACACAAATTGCTATTTACATAAGCTTAAGTTTCGAAACACAAGTTTGTTTTTATCATCAAAGAATAACTTGTGGAAATCAGGCAGTAATAGTTGCTAACTTACTTAGGAAAGGGTTAATGGCTAATCAGCTATCAAAACACATGCCTGTGAATGTGCAAGAGTTTGTTTGTGGGCACAATTGATATCAGCACCAACTATTTTATGGCTTGAAGCCCATATTTTGAATTGAGCTATAACATAACACTGGAACTAACCTGGCCAGGGTGAGGGAGCATCTTAAAACAGACGGTTATTCAATGTTCCTCTAACAGAAGAAGACGAAGTTTATATTTTTTAGGAAACTTAAACGCCCACTTCACCTGGTAGCATGACCCCTGATACAAATTCAACATATATTAAACACATTTGCAAAAAGTAGAACTATTGACCGAACTTGTTTCTAGCCCTTTACAGAAAATATTTGTTAATGCTCATGCAATGGGAATAACTCTAAACAGCTTTTCAAAAATAACATTGGACAAAGAATCCAAAACAGGTCTCTTTTTCTTGCACCATACCTTGTATTCACATGATTGCTTTTTGCATGGAAATGTTTATTTATGTAAAGAGAAAACCCCAAATCTTGTGTATCTGGCCTTGTTATAATTTTATCATACATTCTAAGGTGGGTAAATGTATGACGCTGTTGTACGGTTTAACGCCATTTTTCAACACAAGATAGGCTATACATGGTGGCAAGCATAAATGGTGGGGAAAGAACCCAGGAAAACCTTGGAAAGAACCACTGACCCACAAGAAGCTACTGGCAAGATTTCTCACATACCCACATTGGCTGAACCCGAGACTCGAACCCACACAGACAGAAGTGAGATGGCAATGATCTGTAACGGTAAGCGCTTCAGACCACTCCGCCACTCGGGACCCCAATGAATGACATAATGTCTAAATTGCATTTGATCCCCTTAATCTATCGAATATGTGCTAAAATCAAACATTCTTAGAAAGAGCAATGTTTGAAACCTCTCCTTAATATACTTTTGAAAACTTTAACTGATGTGCCTTGCCTAACATTGAGTCTTGATTTAAGAGGGTCAGGCTTATGATCCAATCCATAGCCACCATGGTGGAAGTAGTGACATCATTTGTATTGGCTCAAAAATATGTTACACTGCAAAAGAATGTCAACTTTTAGACTGAAATTGGCATACAATATAACTATTTTATAACTTTTCAATCACCAGATATGATTTTAATAGAAGTGATAAACAACCCAAGAGTTATAAAACTTCTGGCCTTCTCTGGCAATTGCTAGCACCAACCTATCGAGCTTTAAGCATGTGTTTACCTCTTCACAATCTTGAGGATATCTTAAGTATTTTCTCAACTTTTAATTCACTGCATGTTTTGTTTTCAGGTACAAGAATGTGTGAAATTGTAACTGTTACGAGTCTACGCTCTTGAAATAAGTAACAGAAAAGAGTGAATACAACAAGCTTTGTAAAACTTAACAAATAATTTGTCCCTAGAATACAAAGTGAAAAATTAAGAAAAAAGAACTTACGGTTTTACGAATTAAATCCAAAAATAATCCAAGAATTAAAAAATAGAAGTCCTAGTAATAAGAAGTCCTGAACGAAACTAAGTTTGAGTCCCGATGAAATCCAAAATTGAAGGCGATGACGTCTGTTGTGGTCAGCAAAGTGCTGCTGTGCCAACAGTCTCTTGTTGAATCACAGAAAACATTATTCCAGTTTTGAATAATGGATAAATTCCAATAAATGTCTTTATCCAAGAATCTTGTCAGAGCACTTTTGTATTTCCAGAGAAAAGAATGACTTGAATTCAACAATTTGAAGAAAATAAAATTCAAACTGAACTGGTCACAACATAATACAACTTAACGTGTCAAGTGTTTTAAGTTCCACTGACAAACCTTTATCAAAAAATCAGTTATGTGACTAATTAAGATGCAAAACAGTTACCCAGATGAGGGTCAAAAGTTCATTCTTCTGAAAAAAATAGAAGTTTGTTACCAATTAACATATGCTTAAAATCACGTGGTCCAGGTATGACCTTGACTCAACTTAATGATTCTTACTCTGAGAAAGAAATTTTTTTTTTTAAAAAACGTTGTTTACCAACACTGTCACTGATTTTAGAACAAGGTCAGCAACTAGATACAATGTTTCAGTTATTAGTTGTTTATATCAATGAAATAAACAAAAATACAAAAAAACGTCAAGTCCAGTAAACAATGTTACATTACAATAGCATGTAATGGAATTAAAAAATTTAAAACAAACACACGAACAATTAAATTAAATAACAATGAATAGTAAGAAGAATTGATTCACCTGGATTGTTTTTATTTTTGGCGTAAATCAAAGCTAGGCAACTTCTGATGTGCAATTAGAAATAATTTATCCAAATAACCATACATAGGAGAAAAATGGGGATACATGATCTTAGTTTGGTTTTTTTATTCACTTGTACAAATGTATGACAGCATTTATTTAGTTTATGGCATTTAGTTTATGGCATTATATTAATGTTCGACACGTTTGAAAATTCCACTCTGTGGACAAAAAACTTCATGTACACATATCAGAACTTTTGACTACATGCAAAGTTTTACATTTTAACTTTTGGTCAGCTCCTGGTGTAATATCTTTGGGGTTTTGCGGAAAAAATTTATAATAATGAGACCCTGATAAATCCCAAAAGGCAAATTTACTCTTTGATAATGTATTTCTCAAAATACTTCAAGTATTCCTCATTTTAATTTAACTGAGCCTGGTCTGTAGATTTTCAATAGGGTGTACCACATAAGTAAATTCTGATTTTTGCTGAGTGCGTTGATGTCAGCAGAATCTATTTTTGAAAGTCAATTATGTTCTGATAAAATGTCTCATTACTCATCAATGTTGGCCAGTTCAAACTTTTGTGAAAGAAAGCGGATAGGAACTGCAGCAAAGTATAATTCTTAACATTTATTGGCATATAACTCATTTATATATCTATAACCTTGCTTTCAATGATATCATGGGTGCTATGGTATCGCAGTATTTGTAAACTAATAATGCAAATTTTTTCTTCACAACCAGTTTTGATAAAAATTTGATTCCTACATCATTAACTGCTCGTTTCCAACATTTTAGCTGGCTACCTTTTATATGAGCTGCATTTGCTGTATGAAAAGGTTTCAGTAATGCAGCAATTGGGCCGTTAATGTACATCTCCTCATGTGGCTCTCATGGTATTAGAGTTTAAAATACCTGATCTACATCTTCTTAAAATCGATATCACTGTAACAAATCGGTTAACTAGTTTGTTGTGCGATAATGTCCAATGATGTTATGCAAGAGTCAGGTTACATGATTCCCAAATTTGTCAAGGAGACTGAATCTATGTTAGCATCTAAGAGTCCAACTGTAAAGTATGTTAGTGTTGTTGTTTTTCTGATGGCTTTCGCATTTGCAGGTGTTGTCATTAAAAACTTAGTTGTACACAATTACGTTTTGTTGGAACACCTGGAGTTGTTCAAACAGTCTGTGGTTGACATGTACTTTCATACACATGTAGCTGGGCCCATTCTCACCTACAATCCTGTTGCCACTATCCCTCACAGGTGGTCACAGATGCTTTGCTTTAATTCTCTCAGATCTATAAATAAGTTGACACAGTCACACTTGACTGTTAAGCAATGGGTGGTGCGTGGTCAAAGATAAAGCAAAGACGGAAGTGATAGGACAGTCAGAAGAGTAATGATAGGAAAGGCAGAAGTCAAAGAGTGTCAGTGTACGTTTTCGTCCCTTCATACGCATACCAATCCAGCTAACGTAGCAGCGATGAAATAAGGAACCTCAACCAGCATAGCTCTGAGAATCACTAGGTCTTACTTGTAGCCGACTAGTTCATTAGAATGTGATTTTGGAAAGCTCCTGCTTGTGAGATACCAAGTCAGGAGCTTCTACAATCATTGATGGTAATTTGTTCAAAGCCCCTATTGTACATGGGAAGAAGTTAAACTTGAAACAATTTATCGATGCTGACTTTAATTAGAACTTTTTCCTATGGTCTGCCCTAGTTTAGCTATATGCCAGGGTCAGGTATTTGTCCGCTGGGTAAGTTTGTTGTTGGCGGGTACAGGTGGCAGAACGATGGCCATGGAAGTAGCATCCATTTTTCAAGTTGATTTAGAATTTGTGCACAATATACATCAAATTCGCAAAATCAGAACAAGTATATGCCACCATGCATTTTTTTTCCTCGTGATATCAGAGTAACCCCCGAGTCCCTTAGGCCACTCATCCTAAAATGCAGGAGATAGATTCTGATATTTATGATTTTGGGACATCTATCCTTGTGCAACTGATACAATCCCTCAACAGCCATTGATCCAATCCAAACTTATTTCATCAATATGCTCTGCAATGAGATTCTTTATGAATTTCTCACTATAACAAGCGTATTTTGTCTCTCTCCTTAAAATAGTCCAACTTAGCTAATGTGGAAAAAACAAGTTCTCTTACGCCTGTTAACTCATACAGCTGACGACGATCACCAAGTGTAACCAATTGTAAAGTCTCAAAACTATTGTTAAAATTCGATTTGAAAAGAAAGAGAGGCCGCAATAAAAAAGATAATAATAAAGGATATTTTTTAAAATTAAATATATTTCCTACAGTATTACATCTTAATCTCTATTAATATTCTCCTCTTTTTATTAGCACTATACTGTAGAGATTAAAACTTATAATGGCTTCTGTTATTCACGTGGAGCCGAAAGTAAAGTGGAAAAAAGTAAAGATAGCGCCAAATATTCTTTCTAAAGGTGATTTTGATGGTTTAATTGACTTACAAGTGCTTACTGATTATGATTTAATCAAGTCAACGAACTATTCCTTTGCTGAAGATAACAGGAAACAAAGTGTAGGTGTTGTGGTCGTTAAACAGTATGTGTCACATGATTTCGCTATACATTTTATTTTTAAATCGCATTGAACTAAACAACATGCACGTTACAACATGCTAGAAACATGTCAGATTAAAATATTTGGTTGCCCATGCTGAAAGATGATGCAAATAAATACTCCATAGCAGAATCATTTGCATTAGGTCTGTAGTTCTACAATGTAAGACGTATCACTTATACATATTTTGTAGTCCTACAATGTAAGACATAGCACATGTTGTTTTTGTTTAAGTGCTACGTCTTACAAACCAAATAACGGTCTTGCATAGCGTGTTCCGATGTCGTTGACATCGAAACGAGTAGTCAAAGTTTCAGGAATATCTCACATACTTGGCAGCCTATATCGACACTCTTCCACTAATTTATGTGTAATTAATATACTTACTGTGCTGTCTTTATCCTGGTGGAATCAAAATATGACACTAGCAAATTAGCATATGGACGCATTTTCATGTTCCGTTGACATACATTTGAATTTGTTGCAATGCAACATTAGTCGAGGTATGCCGAAGTATGTTCAGTAGGTTATGTGGAGGATATGTTTCTTGAATGAAACGAAACGTTGCTTATAATTCCAGTAGGCATATTATATTTTTTATTCGTTTCGTTAAAGAATAATATTTCAACCTAATGCAATTTTGGCATTCCTGGCTTTCATCGCTTTCCAGTCAACTGACATGTAGGACAACGAAACTTGAAAACAGGTCCATTTCTTTTGTGAGAATTTGAATTTATTAGAGAAAAGACATCAGGGTAAGTAAATTGATCTTACGTGATAGGACTAACATGTTTTGATGCTACGTCTTGCTGCCTAATTAACCGCCTTGTGTAGCGTGTTCCGATGTTGTCTGACATCGGAATGAGATTCCAAATTTTCCAGAATATCTAACACACTTGGCAGCACATATTAAGCTTCTCCACAAATTAAAGTCATGTTGATTTAGGCAGATTTTACTTATTCTGATTCAAATTCTCACATGAGCAAATGGACATATTTTCAAGTTCTGTTGAAAGATATTTACGTCGATATTTATGTTTTTGAGTCTACATCTTATGGCATAAATAACAGCATTGTGTAACATTTTTCCTGGTTGACTGACATTAGAATGACCATCCAAATTTTCAAGAATATCTCACACACTTGGCAGCACATACTGAAGCTTTTCCACAAATTAAAGTTATGTTGATTTAGGCAGATTTTACTTTGCACTGCCCAAAGAATATTTTTTTTAGACACAGGCCCCAGGCTGGTAACATAAATAAACTCACAAGCCCTGACTGAAATTCCACAAGACTGGACTACAATTTCCTCATGCCTAAAATTTCAAATTCTTTAATATTGTCAAACGACGTTGGAATAGCTACAGTTCGAATATAAATTTCATAGGGTTCAAATAGACTTGAAGGTAATGCAAGCGTCATTAGTGTTCATCACTACGTTGGCATGCTTCACAAAGTAAATCCATCAACCAAAGTTCCGAAATATATTTTTGTTAGACTTTGCTGATAGCTAACCTAAATCAGCTTCAAAAATGAATGACACTCGAACACTATTCTGACAACTGAAATGATCATGCTTTGCGTTCTATATATGCAGTTAAATCCAACTTCAAAGAAACGTTGCCACTGTTGACAGACTTGTCAAAAATATAATATGTATGGCTTAAACATTCTATTTCAAGGCAGTAATGTGTAATAACTTTTGTTCTTGTACATGCATCTAACATCTCTTTAATTTACCTATAATGGGTTGTTTACTTCCTGATTATACCTATGCAAATTAGCACAGTGGGCTCACCCACTGCAGCCTTGAAACAAATCTCACTAGCTATTGTCAGCCAATTGATCTATTGCCACTTGTCAATCATGCTGATCAATTAACCAATCAGTGAGCGTAAATTAGACACACCTCCAGGCATTGCTTACATCCGCCATTTTCCTCGGACACCAGCTTGTAGCAATAATGAATTGATTATGATAAGTATGTATAATTTTTGCAATGATTTGTTGACTTCTCAATTGATAAAGGTAAAAAGAAGTCTGTTTGAGCCTTGTAATTCTGACTTTTTATATCCAGATCGTCTAAATGGAGGAATTAGATTTATTCCTTTCCCAAAACATAGACAAAACTTATATGGATAAAGATTTCAATGTGGTTGCTTGTACGATCAGCTTGATGGTAATTACAACATGTTTGTTTGCATAAAAGTATGTAGAAAAGCATGTCCCATTGATGGCTTAAAGGAAAAAAAAAGAATTGAAATTGAAAAATATATGGAAAAATAATCATTTCTAGAATATGGGTGGAGAAACCCCAACTTTCGGGCTTTGTATATTATTTTTCTTGGTCAGGACCACACAGATGGCATTATTTTAAAGTTTGAAAATTTACACTTTAATATTGGCTTGTCCCGAAAGGAATGATTCATCATCTCAATCTTTCAGACACTTGAGTGACTCTACTTTCTCATTGTGCTGAAGGAGGGGTGGAGATACAAAAATGTAATAATAAAGAAATAATGATAATAATAATAAAGAAATACAGAAACAGTGGTTTCAGATAATTGTCATCCCCTATATTAAGCATGCATTTACATGTTTACACACAACGAGGTGAAAGATGGAAATGACACATTCAAGTTTATATCGATGATCATTATTATCAAAACAAACATAAATCATAACTTATGTGTGTACATGGATATATTTGGAAAACATGTAACTACAGAAGAACCTGTCTTGAAAGACCACCCTTTCTGCCAAAAAATAATGGTCTCTCAAAATAGGTGGTCTCTCATAACAGGTCATAATACTATATAATCAATAAATCTATGTGTGGAGATTCTGGTCTGTCAAACCAGGTGGTCTCGATAGCAGTGGTCTCTCAAGACAGGTTTTACTGTACATGTGTATTTTTGTGTGTATTTTGGTGTTTCTAATAACCACTTTTTGCATACTGAAATTCATACAAGAACAATCAAGTATCATTCTGATATACTTTCCACCTTCACTATACAGTATGCCATTGTAAGAGCTGTAATACAGTGGCTGCTACTGTTGCATTGCTATTCATTTCAGGGATTTATATTCCCCATCCAAGCCAACAGTTTCCTCCTCCAGTTAGTACTGGAAGGTTCTAGAATGGAAAAAAGATCCCAGTCTGACTCTTGCATCACAGCCCACATACAGAATATCCTCATTTTCCATATTGTCTTATTCCCTGGATGATCATATAGATGAAATGTGCATTCATTCACTCATATAGATGACATTTTGCTTTCATTCACTCTTTTGTGAGACTTGCTTAGAAAGTGGTTCTTAGCTTAATTGTATCTCCTTACTTTTTTCTGATGTTAGGATAAGTATCATCTACCCTTTTTGTAGTTCTGGATTTTGTTTGGTTTCTCCATAATTGTTTCTCTTGCAGAGCAATCTGTCAGCAAGGTTTGTAAATGCAGCAGAAGTCCCCATGGGACACTCACCCCATCTGTTTAGCATACACAGGGTGTGCATGTATGGATTGTTGTCCAATTTGTTGTCTTTGGTCCAACAAGTTGTGGCACCTGGCTGAATGTCACTGCACATATAAGGGGAGGAATAAAGGCCCATTTTCCTCATGTTCATTGAGCAATCCCCTCTGCTCATAGGAATCAACAATGTGTGGATCCATTCCACGTAAAAGGATGCTATCCACTTAAAAGAATGGCTATCAACTTCAATTCCAGGAACATCCTCAACCATTATGGACCCCCATCTTTTCGCACCAGTCCAAACTGGCTCAATAAAGGGAAAGGTACACACCCTTCTGCAGAAGGGTGTAGTCAAGAAGGTGGTAAATAACAAGTCTCTATTTCCAGATCTTTCTGGTGTAAAAACAAGGCAGAAAATGTTAGCTCATAATCGACCTTTATGTTATAAACAGATTTATTCAGGAAGAATGCATCAAGATGAGACTTTCATCATTTTCGGGAACAGCAGAATGCCAGGTGACTTGGCAGTTTCCATTGATATTCTCTTGACAAGGATGTATTTCAGTGTTAAGTTTATCTGTCCGACCTTGACCTCAGTGACCCATCTCGGTATTATACAGAACCTGGAAAAGTCAGATCTGATCCCTTCTGAGGATCTCATATACTTGTGGATGAATTTCCTCACCGACTCCAGGAGAGTTCACATTCCACCAGCCAGGATTGACAAAATCCTGGCTTTCATATTGATGCTTACAGCAAGGACCTCAAAAAATCACCATTACCTGTTACTCCTGGGGACTCCAAACTTGGCAGTAGATTTGATCCCACCTAGGAAGACTTTACTTGCACTCTCTACAGTTCTTGCTTCTAATAAACTAGAGACCACACAAAAATCATCTTTCAGTTTGTTCTCCCCCTCCACCCCGATACAGTTATCACCTCTGCCTGAGTTGGTGGCTGACTCGAACAGGGTGCAGATGACAAGTCTCTGGGTTTCTATTCCCAGATCTTTCTAGTGTCAGAAAATGCTCAAATTGACCTTTCTGCCATAAAGAGATTATTTGGGAATTCTACTCTATATGGAGACTCTACTTTGGTCAGGAACAACATAATGCCAAGTGACTGAGCAGTCTCCATCAGTCTTCAGGATGCACATCTTCACATCTGATCATTCTTACACACAGACAATACTGTGGTTTTCTCTTGACTAAGAGTTATTTCAACTTTGAGCTGTCCCATCGGGCCTGTCCTCAATCCCCTGAGCTTGTTTGCCAGGGCGATGCATATCTTGGGACTACATGAGGTCTTTTAGGAATTCTCAACCTTCAGTAATTGGATAATTGTTTGATGCACATTGTCCTCAGAGTTTCTCTTCTGAAGGACCTGTTCCTGTGTTGGTCCAAACTGACCCATCTTGGTCTTATTCCAAACCTGGAAAAGTCAGATCTGATCCCTTTTCAGATTTTATATACATGAGGGATGAATGGAGAGTTTCAGGAGAGTTTGTGTTTTCCAAGACAGGATTGGCAATACCCTGATGCTCATATTGATTCTTCTGGCAAAGACCTTGTCAGCACACCATTACCTATCCGTGGACCCAGAACTTGGCAGCGGCCTTGATTCCCCTTGGAAGATATTACTTTCACCCTCACCAGTTCCTGCTTCCAGCAAACTGGAGACCATACAAGTATTATCAAGCAGCACAGAACCCCACTGGATCTGATTTCACAACCACCTGAGATGGTGACTAAATAGGGACAGGATTATGTCCAGAGTACCAATTCACACTGCCTGAAACCAACTTGAATTAGTTTGGGGGACTCATGTAGAACCAGAGGGTATAGTTTTTCAGATATCATGATCTCAGGAAGAATCAACCCTTCACATTAACAACTTGGAAGTCCAAACAGTCTTTCTAGCGCTACTGGAGGTGCTTAAACCGCATGATGATTGCTTTAGACAACACGTCAGTAGTAGCATATCTCATATGGCAAGGAGGACACATACACCTTTTTTTTGTATGGAAGTCTAGAACCTCCTCCCATGAGTTGCCTTGGAGGAGATGACACTTTGGGTCTGCCATATTCTGAGCAGGAGGAATATTCTGGCAGATGGTCCTCACAGAATGTTTTCTGCATCCATCAATTGTAGAGCCACTTTTCAAACTGGGGGGAGACCCCTGGTGGACTTGTTCTTGGTGAGACTGGAAAATCAAGCTCCCCTTTTATGTCCCACAAGTCCATGGTCTTAGAGCATGGGCAGTGGACACCTTTAGCCTGAGGTGTTATTACCTATTTGTGTATGCCTTACCACCATTCAGAATGATTCTGCAAGTGGTCCACCAGGATCTCCACTGTTCAGCACATCCTGTTAGCCCCTGCATTGGCACCAACAATCATGGTTCAGCAGTCTACTTGAGCTGTTTGTAGACAAGCCCAGGAGATTACCACAGCCTTCATGCTTGGCTTATCTCAGGTGATCAATCCATCAAGAAATCTTTTTCACACAAGGTTGTCAGCTGCATCTTCCATCAGCGTAATCAAATTTTTCTCTTAGATTTTTTTTTCAACAAGCCTTCCAGGCACCTCACCTGGGTCTGATCTGAAATTAGAGGGGCCCCAGTGTCAGGCTACTGGATTTTTTGAGCACTGTAAATATATGGATAAATACAACTCTTTGAGCATGCATGACATGATGAATGAATTAGTTCACATGCAAATTTTGCATGAATTACTAATGTATTGCATTTGTTACCTAGTAAATACACACTCAAAAAGTTAATTAAATCCTTAAGTGAACAGTCAACTATAGGGCCCTCTTCTTCATCATGCTTTGAGAAAAAGGTAGACAAATTGAAAATCAATTATTTATGCTTAAAATATGAATTTTGGTAATCTCAAAAATAATGATGAGAATAGAAACTTCATCAGAATATAGAAGCATAAGCCTGCATCCAGTAACAACTTAACATGTATATCTTTGTACTGTTTATAGCAGAGGTCTTGGAAATGCTTAATCATGCGTATTTGGATGCAGATCTTATGTCTGGGACTCAGAAAATCATGTACACAGGAGTCCTCCATACGCATGCAGTAGCTGGGTGGCAAATTCAATGGCTTGCCAGTCCTGCTTCAGCCACCTGCTGAGTGGGAAATGTTGATCAATTTATCATTTTGCTGTGCTGATATTTACACTGACAGAATTCAGTGGCTGAAAGTCCCCCAGATGTACATGTTGTCATTATAAGAGTACATCAAAAGAACATGAAGCAGTAGCTTGGCAGCAAGTTCAAAGACTTAAACTAGCTGCTGAGTGGTGGGAAGATTTAATGATATTTACAAGGACTGAATTCAGAGGCAGAAAAACCCAGAGATGTACATGTGGTCATTATAAGAGTACATCAAGTGAATAACTTTAGATTTCATTATCTTGTTCATTTTCTAGTGTAGCCGAATAAGTTGTGCATATGACCTTGAAATCAAGGCATGTCAAGACTTGGACAAAATGCCCTTTGCAAATTTGGATAATTATTTTGGGGTTAAAGGGCAAATTGAAGAAGGCTGTAATGAGATTCAGAAGAGTGCTAAAATTGCTAGAACTGATAGTTTAGATAGAACAATAGCCAAGTGTGAAAAAGTGTGTGCTGCCTGGCTTAGTGTTCAGAATAAGGCCTTTTCTTGAATTGACAAAATTCAATCTAATTTTAATGGACAAACAAGAGCTATATGTCAGTGGTATAAAGAATTTGGAAAAGTAAACTCATCGACAACTAATGGTTATTCTCATCTGAACATTTAGCCACTTCAGGTATACCCAGTATGCTTATGGGAGGGGACTGTAACTTTTGCTGGGGGAACACTTATTTCCACCAAAATAGGAGTCCTTGACTCCTAATTATAAAATCCTAGTGAGACCTCTGTATATTATATCACGAAAACTGATAATTCTTACAAAGTAGAAGCTGAACTTTTACTGCTATGACAGTACATCTTGATAATGTAATACTTATTAATTACTTGACTATTTAGAAGACCAACAAGATGACTTGCACTTCATCAGATCTCCTCATTTGGCATTTACATGATCAACAGTTCTTGCTAGTACCATATTGTTACATATATGTAATTAAATTGCTTGTGTGTTAGTTATAAAATTCTTTTTTATTTTATTTTTGTTTCATTACATTTTATTGTAATTATTATTTTCACGGGATTCTATATTTTTTTCAGTAAATTCAGTTTGTATAGAACGTAAAAGGTATTAGCATTATTTTTAGCTCACTCTGGTTCATAGATTTTGTAAACATCGAGTGAAGACGATTGGCTATTGCCAAGGTCATTTTGGCCCGCATGTTAGCTGAACTGTAAACAGTCTTCTTTTTTTATATTTTCAGTGTGAGAATTTGATTCTTAGATA
Source organism: Megalonaias nervosa (assembly GCA_016617855.1). Taxonomy (NCBI): domain Eukaryota; kingdom Metazoa; phylum Mollusca; class Bivalvia; order Unionida; family Unionidae; genus Megalonaias; species Megalonaias nervosa. The sequence continues at coordinate 154,715 of JAECUM010000259.1, read as the reverse complement.
GGGCTATTCTTGCATACGTGATAAATGGCATTTTTTTCATTGCGATGTTTAAATTAGAAATCACGTATCCTGTCACATGAGACACCGTGTGATCTAAAATCGCGGCTTTAAACAGATGCTGTCTAGTAGATTTAGTCAGTTGTATTTTAAACCTTGAGGGCTCGAGAGGTTTCAATTGTTGTTGCCAGTTTGTTTTTGAAGTTCATCTGTTATTTGGAATTTAATAATTTATTCTCTAGAAGACTAAACAAGTGTACTTTTTTATAAAATGTTCTGTGACAAAGAAATTCAGTGGAAATTTATTCTGGAATTATAAACGGAAACATTATAAACTGTGATTCAATCGATGATCTGTTACCATCAGTACAGACATCATCTGAAATCATCGCCTCCATATTGGAATTTCATCGAGATTTGAACCTGGATTCAATTAGAACTGTTTTGTGATAGGACTTGTATTTTTCAATCTTAGGATTAAATTTTGGATTATATTCACAAACCGTAAGTCCTATTTTCTATTTTTTACATTGTTTTCTAGGGAAATAAATTATTTTGTTAATATATACAAAGCTTGTTGGCTTGATTCTTTTCTCTTGTTATTTTTGTACAAGCCTACACATAACAATATCATATGCTACAGTTTATGGCCTTACTTAGCCTTTTCAATAAGGGGCAAGGTATTACATTAATGACATCTTTATTATGGATAAAATCTCATTTCAGAAAAAGAAGAAAAAGATAAAGGTGTTTGACCCAGATAGCATCAGGATAAACAAAACGAAGACGTCATCCTCTCATGAAGGACACAAGCGCAATATCCAGAAAAAGAAAGAAAGAAAAAAGAACACAACAAGGAATTATAAGGAAGAGAAAAGTAACATTTTAAATGGTCAAAATGTTGAAGTAATTAAGGTGTCTGAAAATAAGCAGTCCAAGAATGAAGAGCAGGCAGCAAAAATGAAAGGAACAGAGGCTGCATCAAAACCAAAAGAGAAGCACAAAAGGAAAGCTGAAATTTTGGGAGGTACTTGTATGACATTTCAGTATCCATTATTATTATTAGTAGTAGTATTATCTCAAGATGTTTCATTCACCATTCATAAAAGGATCCATGGCAGTGAGATTTGTGGAGTACATGTATATATATTTTTAAAATGCAATTTTGATGACAATAGCAAAAGTTTTATCACCTCAAAATGACATCTATCCTGTTTGACATAAGCATCTGTGCACATAGAACATTCTTTTTTGTGATAAGTATTTAAGAACTAATTTTGCCTTGAAATTGTCGCTGTTTATTGATTTCTTAAATGATTTTTGTTGAGCCTACCTTGGCGGATAACCCTTGTAATTGAAACTTTAAATTATTTTTTTTTTCAGTAGTAGCAACATTTTGATAGTTATATTTTCCACTAGCATATATCAGGCATGGTTCTCAGTAGATTTCAAATGTGAAGAATCGGTTGACCCTTGACTCCAAAATCTCAGGAGTAAAAATTAAAATCTTAAGAGTCAAAACTGAAATCTCAGGAGTAAATTCTTTTGAACAGTCATGAGCCCATAGCTGTGATTCCTTGTTATTGGTGGAAACAAATGATGTTTAAGATTTCTTGTCTTGTGCTGAATAATGAGATAATTTTACAGTATTTTGTAAGAAACATACAATCTGAATTTTGTGAAAGTATTTCTCTTTCTAACTATGTGTTACTATGTGTATATTGTGTATATGAAATGGACAGTGGATTATTTTACACTTAATTATATTTACAACTTCATAACATATTCTATTTTGATCTGATCAAATCATTTTATATGCAAACATACACCCATACAATTAGGGAGGTTAGATATTATTCAGATATCAAGGATCACAGAATTGTCAGTTCACTTTTCCACTCGTTCTTAAATTTTCTAGAAAATTTTGGAGATTGGCTCTCCTTCTTCTCAGAGCTGACACTATCTGTCTGTTTCTTTGGAGTCTGAGGATCAAAAAATTCATCACCGGCAGGTTGTTTCCGAGACTGAGACAGAAAATAAAATATACTTCTTTGTGCCATTGTGATTTTTAAGCTCAGATGCACTGAGTGTTATGTCCTTTCCATTTTTTTTTTAATGATCCATTAATTAGAATGCTCAAGGTTTTAAACATTTTGCTAATTGAAGCAAATTAATCGGCAATAAAACATAATCCCACGCTTAAAGTGGCTTTGCAAGAAGCCATATATTCCCGTGTTTAACTGATTATAATTTAAAGCACAATCAAACAAATGCTGATATCTTTTTAAGAAATGAATCCGGTGAAGTCAAATGATTCAGAAGTTTTAAACATTCCGCTAAATGAAGCAAATTAATTGCAGTAAAATTATTTAAGTTGGTCCACACCTTGACAACCAGCTTCGCGAGCTGCCATATGCTTCAATTCTGACCAGTTGATTATGATTTGATGTCCAAAACTACCAATTCTGATATGTGATCAAAAGGCAGTCAGTTTGTGTCATAATTGTTTCCTATTCCTCTATCATAAATTTCAAACGCAAGCTCAAAACAACTCAACTGAATTCAGTTGCAACTTAAGTGTTAGCTCTGCCCAGTTCATATATATCTTCCATTGGTGTGATATTTTTGGCCGTCAAGGTGTTAACTGTTCCCGAGTAGATGTCAATCAGTACCTCTGATAGTAAATTTGTTATGGACAGTGCACTTTTAGTAAGAAACTATGCCAAAGGCAAATCAAGGGCAATTAAGATTGATGCTCCAGCCCAAATCTACATGTGTCAAAAAAGACGCACAAGTCAGAATTTCTGTGCGTAAAAAATGGGCCATATTTAAATTCCACGCATCAGAACCTGGGGGTACGCATCTATTGAAAACCCTGTCAGGCTATTTTCAGTGACCACTGGCCTTTTTTCAATAGAAAATATCACTAGCAAGAAACTCCTTATTCATTTTTCTTTAGCTAACAATTTACAGGCATATGAGAATTGTAACTAGCATTTTACTTGCATATGAGAACTGTAACTGGCAATTTTCCTGGTATATGATAATTGTAGCTAGCAGTTTACAGGCATGTTAGAATTGTAACTGGCAGTTTTACTGGCATTTGTCAATGTCCTGGCATATGAGAATTGTAGGTAGCAATTTACTGGTACAGTAGAACCTTTTTTGAAAGACCACCCCTTCTGCCAAAAAATTATGGTCTCTCAAGACAGGTGGTCTCTCATAACAGGTCATAATTCTATATAATCAATAAATCTGTGCATGGAGATTCTGGTCTCTCAGACCAGGTGGTCTCTCAAGATAGGTTTTACTATATATGAGAATTGTTACTAGCAGTTTACAGGCATATTAGAATTGTAACTAGCAAAATGCTAGTTTGCGAGCATCAATTTTTAGCCCCAGTAATGATCACTTTGGCATCCATGTGCATGTCTGTATGGCATTCCACATCTTGGATTAGGTTCAGTGTACATTCTTTGTATTTGTTAAAGGTTTCTACTTAGTAAATGGTCTCTTTTTTTATCTTGTATAATTCTTGACAATACAAGATTGTGGTGTGCTCTTTCTGCATATTGTTTCAGTTTATAATATTACAAATAAAATTCAGCCTTCAGACACCGTTCATTCCCATTGGATAGTGGCTTTATAATTAGTAAAGAAAATGCCAAGAAAGAAAACTTTATAATTAGTAAAGAAATGCCCAAGAAAGACAACTTTATAATTAGTAAAATAAAAATGCCAAAGAAAGAAAAGTTTAAAATTAAATTCAGATATATACTCAGTTAAAATTGACAGGGAAAAGATGATGTGATTATGTGATTATGATTTTTAACGTAGCTTTAACAATTTTTCAGTCATATCGCTACGATGTCTGCAGTGTGGCAGTTTATAGTGATGTCTAGCACTGGGACATCATGCCGCAGACATGTAGCATGATGTCCCACCCAGTCACATTATCCTGATACCAGGCCGACCAGTCCTAACACTAACCTCTTAATGCTGAGCGCCAAGCGAGGCAGCTGTTAGTACCATTTTTGTAAGTCTTTGGTATGACTCGACCGGGGAGCGGTCGGGAAAAGATGAAGAAATATGCTTAAAAAACCTGAAAAATCTCTGGGGTGTTGTGGAGTAAAGACCCCTAGTGATGGTAATGTCCTGGACTTGTCTACTAGAGACAGAGGGAAAAACGTAAAGAAATTTGCAAAATAATACCTATTGTCCACCATAAGTTTTACTGAGGAATAAATCACTTTGAATGTGAAAGCATGCTAATTCCATACCAGCCAACCATTACTATTTTTGGCATAATCATTATGATTTTATACTCTGAATTATGTCTCACCTTTGTATGGATCACAATTTTAGGTATATTGTTAAAAATAGAATTAAATATAGCAATAAAAGGCAATGCTTGTCCTTTCTTAAACCCATACTGTCCCCAAATATTATTTTATGTATGAGTAAATCTTAGAAAAAAAGGCTTCTGTGTAGCACTTGAACATTTAAACTACACGTCATACAGGTGGTCTCCTAGAGTTCTGTCTATAGCATCTTATATGGTGAAGTTCTTTTTAAAAAACATACTGGTGTTTGTCATTGTGTAAACCATTCTCTCAGATTCATTATGCTGGTGAAGAGAAGTGGTCTGAGAACCAGCCTACACTGTAAATAGTGGCACAAACTATCAAGCCATGTTGCTTTATTGGTATTGATGTGGCTTATGAATTTTAAAGGAATGGGAAAAGTGTTAGAGCAGAGAGAACTTTAAAACATGTCAGCTCTGAAAAAGAACAAATCAAAAGTGCTTAAGAAATATAAAAGAAGAATATGTAAGTATGTGATATAGATTTAAATTTTGGGACATTACCATGTTTGTTTGTGAAGTCAACTTTACAGTTCGACGGTGTAAAGTTAGACATATGACAACATAATATGTGTGGTATATTCTGTAGTCTTTGTAAATGTTTTGTGTGTTTGGAGTTCTGGTATAATCTAAATGGAATTTGCCCATTTATGACAAGAATAAGTCTAGGTTAGTAATGAAAACAAGTGTACATGTTTTATTGTAATTATTACATGTAATATGAAGATTACAACAGTTATACTTGGATTGTGCTATTTGTCACTTTGATACAGGTTATTGTAGTTATTACATGTAATATAAAGATTATAACAGTTATACTTGGATTGTGCTATTTGTCACTTTGATACAGGTTATTGTAATTATTACATGTAATATAAAGATTGAAATTGTTACACTTAGATTACACTATTAGATTATGCTTATAGTTCTCATGGGGTTGGCAGCTATGCATTTGCCTGAAATATTTGAAAATGGTGGATTGGGATGCTTGTAAGGGCAGGTGCACTCATTAGGGAAGTAAGTTCAGGCTGCACATTTTAAATGCTGGACACCTATGATGACTCATTTCCTCCAGTCTGTCTGTCCATTTTTCTGTTTATCCCTTTCTTTCCAACATGTAACAAGCAAAAGTTTGTTCTTATTTTTGATATTTCAATATTTTGATGCCACCTCCACCTAGACTTAGATTGACCCTGTACCACCCTCCCACATGCCATAAGAGGTGATAAATGGACGCAGGAGTCAACTGTCTCAGTTTTTAGTGTATTCTGCATGTGTGCAATTACCATGGTGCAGATTTGAATCCTACTACCATCATATATGCCAGGGTTGGCTACCATGGTGGTGTCCTTAGGCAAGGGACTTAACTCTGGTCGTATTGGCACTAAATAATCTACTTGTGTTACTGTGGTGTAAAACAACAAAACCAAGCCAAATCTTTAAATATAAATAGAGGATCTTACATGACTGCTCATTTCAACTAAAATTTGTGAAGCAAGTCTAATAATTTCTATCTGTTGTAAACCATGGTGACCCTTGGCAAGCAAACTCTTGAAATTATTTGACAATTTCATAAATTTTATTTTAATTAAGCACTTTTATAAGATTCTGTTTGGTCAAAGAAGAAAATATGTGTGGTTCTGGTAACCCAACCTACCTTATTTTATTATACCAACCCTGTAATTTATTATCACATATACAAAAGAAAATAAAACAGTACCAACCGTGTTCCATTTTTCCAAACTGGTAACCTTAGGTTGGAACTGTAATATGAACTAAAATGACCTGGATAAAAAAAATATTTAAAAAAAAACAATTAATACCAATCTTTACCCTAGTTTTTGCTCTTGTGGTCACAGATCGAAGAGCTTAGTCTTATGGAATGGCCTGTCTGACATTCATCCTTCTGTTAGGTCAGATTTGTTATGGCAACTCCTCCTGACAACTTGGTGGAAAGCATTATTGGTATTTCAGTGTCTGTATACTGTGAAGGTGTACATGCCTCACATCAATTTCAAGAACAACACAAGCCTAAAATACCTAATCCACAAATATATCTATATTTTTATTTATTAAACAATAACAGCTAAAAAAGGACATGTCATGACCCTAAGTTAATAAATTTGACAATGGCCAATTTACAAAACTATCCCATCACCATTAAACTTAGTTTTTGTCTGTAATATAGCTACATGTATGTATTTATTACTTTTAAAAAATATTTTCAGTGTTCTACACAGCTGCCTACCATTAGAATGTTGTTCATTTTTCCTTCAGTTTGTTGTGAGTTGACCACACCACAAAAAAAGATAAAACGGACAACACAAGATGCTGCAGAAGACTTTATTCAAGGTAAGAATTGTGACATTCAGTAGATATCTACATGCCACCAAGAATTCGTTTCATTTTTGCAGTTGTTGGCACTTTATTTTGCTAAATAAGTGGCATTTACAAAAGATATAACAGCTCACAGGAAATTTTGTATTATCTACAGCAGCAGTTGATTATTGTTTTTAACATGATGGAAGAAAAACTTATACCAATCCAATTGTAGACACTTAACCACTAATTATATTACATATTTCAAAACTCTTGTTGCATTCACAATATAAAGTGTAAGAGTTTATTGTTCATCAGAAATATTAGTGATGTACCTATTTATTTTCTCTATATCCATAATTATGCAAATAAATTGATGTTACTAAGTTTATCTTGTGCCAATGGTCAGTATTATGCAGAGTTAGTGTTCTATTCTGAAAACATAGCATCAGTACTAAGAAATTCTGGCTGTCATATATAAAATGTTTTCTATAATCCAAATATGTTTGCAAATATGAATTTCTATGCATTATGTACAGACGTATGAAGTGTTTTCAGTTTTAGATAACTAAAATTATTGCATGGTTAGACTGATAGTGTTTTGATCATCCCTGTTACTGGTGAAAACCACGACAGATAGCATTCCAGATAGATTGGTTGCAACTATTACTTGGTGTTGCAAATATTATTTTCCTTTTCTAGTAAACTGTCACTTTTTGTCTCGTGTATAATTGGTGGAAAATAGGTTTAACCTTTCTGGTAGTAGTGGCATTGAAGTCCATCAAGAAATAAGTATCACTTTATTCCAGGCAGTAGCAATGGAACTGCATCAAGCTTTCTCACATACCCCCATTGGCCAAGCTCAAGATTTGAATCTATATGGACAGAGGTAAAATTGCAGTGGTCTGTAAAGGTCAGCACTTTAGACCACTGAGCCACCTAGTGCCCCCAGACCAGTCAGGCAAAGAAAGAATATGTAGTTATTCTTTACATGCAACCTTTTCTGAGCAGTCGTTGATGAGATGGAAAAATGTTGCCAGAATAAGAGAGGTGGCTGCTGACAGTATGTAGATGAAATGAAGAGAAAGGAATATCAGACTCTGACCAGTTATTATACGTTTTGTTTAAGGTAAGTGTCCGTTAGGGGAGGTTGCACTGTATATACATGTATTATTATCTGTACCTTTAAGAAATGGAGTCCTGGAATGGCTTGAATGTGCCCCATGAGGTTCTTAGAGCACTTATGGACCTGAGATTTACTGAACCGACACCTATTCAGGCCCAGGTCTTGCCTCATGCCATCAGGGACAGACTGGACATCATCGGGGCTGCAGAAACCGTAAGTCATGGATTTGGGAATTTTACTTTTCCTCTTCTAATTCTCACCAGTTTTATCTGATAGCAAGACTTACCGTATATACTCGCGTATAAGCCGAAGAATTTAGGGAAAAAATAAAGCCTTGAAGAAGGGGGGTCGGCTTGTGGGTCATGCAGTTTTTCCTATTTTTATCTAGTCAAGTTGGGGGGGGCGGCTTATATGCGAGTATATACAGTAGGCACTGTTATGTACCATATATACTCACGTATAAGCCGAAGAATTTAGGAAAAAATAAAGCCTTGAAAAAGGGGGGTTGGCTTATCTGCGGGTCATGCAATTTTTCCTATTTTTACCTAGTCAAGTTGCGGGGTCGGTTTATACGCGAACGGGCTTATACACGAGTATATACGGTAATTTAAAAAATGTTACGTTAGTTACAGTGCTATCTCTTTATAAGGCAGTTCATGAAAGTCATATAAATGATCTGCATTATAAGTGATGGAGCCAGGTAATGGTGGTTGTTCCATTAATGCTGTATCATACAATGAGGAGGTCTAATTTTGACGGTTGTATCACTAATGTGTGTCATACAAGTGACCCACATCATGAGTGAGTAGGATGTCTAATCCAGAGGGATGTTCCAGTAATGCTGTGTCATACAAGCGACCATTATGAGTGAGAAGGTCTGACACTGAGGGATGTTCCAGTAATGCTGTGTCGTACAAGTGACCCACATTATGAGTGTGTAGGTCTGATACTGTGGGATGTTCCAGTAATCCTGTGTCATACAAGTGACTTTCATTGTGTGAGGAGTCTAATCATGGGGTTGTTTCAGCAATGCTGTGAAATAAAATGAGGGAGTCCAATACTGGGGTTGTTTTGGTAATGTCATGACATCAAAGTAACCTACATTGTCAGTGAGGGAGTCCAATACTGAAGTTTGTGCCAATAATGTTGTGTCATGAAAGTGTATCAAAATAAAAAAATAGGTTTTTATATGATGTGAAATCCCATTATAATTGGTTCTAGTTAGCCAAGCACTAAAATTAAGTGACTACTATTAAATTTACATATATGATGCACATATACATACTGTACATATCAAGTATAGTAAATACTTTTATAACACTTTTCAGGGTAGTGGAAAGACCTTGGCATTTGGAATACCTCTTATACATTCCATACTTCAATACAAAACAAGGGAGGACAAAGATTTTCCAGATACAGCTTTGGATGAAGACGGTATGTGTCTTGCCTTCAAAACATAAGTATCACTTTTTGATTGTCGTCAGAATTGTTGTAGATAAATCAATGTTGAGTTTTTCATTTGGTTCCATTTCTTACATTTTGTTATCAATGCATTACAATCAGACTTGCTCTAGTTCTGTAGTTCTGATGGATTGCTGTCAATCATGGTACATATTATGGTCATCGTCAGAAGACAGTTATATTGACATCACTTTGCTTCTGAGATTTTTGCTTATTTTACAGTGGTGCATAACTGCATCTTGTGAAGATAGCAATTTTCAATGAATGGCATGGAACCATACATGTTATGGTTATTATTTGAAGATGCACATATCGACAAATCAGTGTGTTCTTGCAATGTTTGTAAGAGTTATTGCCCTTTTTTACTTGTAGAATGAAGTCGTGTAAATGCTACTTGTCTTGCATTTTTTTTATTGATCCCTATGAAACTTGATACATGTTATATTATCTAATGATGTGCATTTTGACAATTCTTTGTGCCCCAATGATATTTGGAAGAGTTATTGCCTAGTATTTGACAGAATTTTGTTAATGTTACTATTCTTGCAGTTTTCACTGGATTGCTATAAAATTTAGTACATATTATGGTCATCATCGAAAGACCAATCATTGTACTTACTATTTCCAGAAGAGTTATACACCCTTCTGATTATGCATATCAATCTTCTTGATTCTGTTGCATCATGGGGCTATGAGTGGGATGAAGGAGAGATGGGGCTTCATTTATATGAGCAAATTTCTCATCACTCCTGTAGTTTAATCTTAAAAGAATTATCTCCCATAAATCAGTTTTATTGTAATATTGAGATGCAACTGATATTTTTTCACTGCTATTTTTAATATTGTATTTGGGCTAATGGACCCTTTTTCATATCCATCAATACTGGGGTCGTCAGCTGTTTCCAGAACATGGCTGAAAATGAACAGCTATTGTCAGACACATGCAGTTGAATAATAAAACTCAGCACATAATTATCAGCTTTCAGAATTTCCCTTGCCTTCAAATAGGAAGTCCAAAGCCCAAAAAGACTAGCAACTTTTTTTTATTGTTGATGTCATTATAATGGAATATATTTGTCATCTTTTGATTTGTTATTTTTTCAGAGCTGCAGGGCTCAGATGAAGCTTTCAAAGAAGATGATGAAGAATTTGATGTTAGTGCTGAGGGGCAAGAAGAAGAAAGAAAGGAGGAGATAGAGGATGATGATGATGAAGAATCAGACACTGATGAAAGAGAGGACATAACTAATGAAATGCCTGATGATGAAGAAAGTGAATCAGATGAGACAAATATTCTACAGGTCATAGAAGATACTGAACAAATTAAAAATGGTCATACTTGTAATTTTTGCTTAATTTGCAAATTATTAATGAAATAATCTCAGCTATTCTTGTGAAAGTTTCCATGACCAGTTATCTAAACTTTCTCAAACAGAAAAGTCCTTTGTATCAGGTCCTAGTATCAACAGCTTACATGTTTCTAATTTAAGTTTGGGTTCAATACATTTTAATGGTCAAATTCAAATTAGGCTTATATTTTATTTTATTTTATTAAATGAATGAGGGATCCTAGACTTATGTTTGGACCTAAAAAACTGTTGATGTCATTTAGCCCCTTCATTGACTATTCTCTGAAATGATGTAATGTGGGAAAAATGTTTCAGAAGCAGAAGTATGCAGAATGACTATATTTGTCACTTTACAGTAAAATATTTTTTCTACCAAAAATATTTTTTTAAGTACTTTGAGCATGCATGAAAATTAAAATAAAGTCAAAGAATTTCTTCTTGCAGGGATTTTTGTGGGTGTGTTTTGCTGCCAAAATTGTCCATTGTTTGAATGGAAACAAATTAATCAGAACCTTCCATAAAATCTGCCTAGAAAGTACACATTGTATAAGATCAGACAGCTAAACAAAAATAAAATGCACTGGAGATTGTTTGAGTAGCTACTTCCCTTGCCAGTCAGTCTCAGATATATTACAATTTCATTGAAGAAATTCAAGCATCTTACTAACAATGACCTGATCTATTTCATAAAGGACACATTTTGCATTGCATGTTAAAGAAGTAATAGCTATTTGGCAACCTCTTTTATTCACAAATATAATTTCTCTCTTCCTCCTCTTCCTTCTCCTCTCTCTCTCTCTCTCTCTCTCACATACATAAATGATATTCAGCATCAAGTACACAGCCCTGACTCAGATACCTTTATGCACATATCATTCATAACCAGTATATCTTGTTTTTTCTCTCTCACTCCCTTGCAGCACACACCATCATTTCTTATCTTGCACCAACCCACATTGATATTTTCTTTGATTCCTCTAACTGTGACCAATATTGTATTCACTTTTGCTCTCTTCTAATTAATGATCATTTGCTTCACCCATTACTTTGCCTGTAAAGTTTGGATAGTGTTAAGAACTGCAGCATAACTTAACTTAGTTGAGCTTTACATGTACTATACTATACTGTCTTTGGAAGGTTAATTACTATAATCAGTATACCAAGGGATCTAAAGAGTCCAAGTAACCAAGGCTATTGACTTATTTTAATTTTCAACAATCCTTCTTTGTAACTTGTTTTGAATTGCCATTGTGTAAAATAAGATTCCAAATTAGATATTTTCATACATAAAAAAAGTCCCAAATTCCATAGACACCAGTCCCTATTTTGAAAATGGTAGAAAAATTCCTGACATGGCTGGCTTGTCTAGTTTCTATCAATCTTCGAATTACATAAGGCTTTAAATGTACCTACATGCAAAGTAATAGGGAACAATATAAGAAGACCGTGTGTTTTGGGGTACATGTATGGACCAAAGATGATAGCCATAATGCATATTGATGATTTTTTATTTTTTATACTTTACAAACAAAATCTACTCAGTCTTCGAGAAATATAGAAGAATATGGAAATGTTGACATTTGTTCAGAAACTGATTATATGCAGCACTGGTACAGTCTATCTTGTATGAAGTAATTTTTTGACGAAGACACTTGTTCAGAATTCTTTGTTTACAGGAGAGATATCTTATGTTTATTACATGGAGCTGTTTAATTTTCAGGAGGGTGAAATAGGGCTTGTAAAAGTTATAGATAATGCAGATTTCACTTGGTTAGATAATGACCCTGGTTCAGCCAAAGTGACATTCCCCATCAGACCCCCACTGGCCCTTGTCCTGGAACCTACTAGGGAACTGGCCATACAGGTCAGGGATCACATTAAGGCAGTAGCCAAGTACACTGGCATACAGGTAAGCTAATATTTAGAGACTTTATGGGAGGTAATTTGGTTTGAGAGGTACTAACAATTTGTCCTCTACTGTTTAAGCATGAACTGATAGCAAGGTGAAGTTATGATGAAACGATATGTGTAGATTGTAAAATGTTTTATATTCAGATTAACATATGACATAGTTCTTGTAAACCTTGCACACCAAATTTTAGTCTTGTTCAAACAGAATGTGGTTCTGTGAAATCTTTGCTATATGAGGGTCCGGTATGAAAAAGTTTTCTTTGTAATGCTGGAATAATGTTTTCTCAAAATTTTTAAAATTTATTTGATTGGCTGATGAGATGAGGTGATATATTGCATCATTGTAATAACGAAATAATGTCATTTTCTGCAAAATCAAGGACATTTTCATTGGCTGATTGACATACTTTTCCTGCAGTTGACATCTGTGTATGAAATGATGTTGAATGATATCCTGTTAAGCTAACAGTAGAATTTCAACTAGAATGCTTGCAGAAAGTATGTCTAGAGGTATGTTTACTATAGGTATATTATGAGATAGATATGTTTACTGTAGGTATATTGTGAGATAGATATGTTTACTGTAAGTATATTGTGAGATAGTGAGATATGTTCTACAAAATTTGATGAAGGTGCTTTTCCTCAGTACAGTGATCTTTAAAGCATTTTACAAGATCCTTGAATTGTAGAGATCTCTTGGGAGTCATACCAGAGGTCTGATTGAAAGAGATAAAGCTAGTTGATAATATCCTTTTTTTTATTCTGATCATGCATTTCACTCCTCATCTCAAAGATGTATGAACTCTGTGCATACCTGGATGCACACAAGAGACTGCTGCTTTGTTTCATGGTATTATTATTGTATTGTTGCCTTCTCTTAAGGGAACTGTTTTGCTGTATTGTCTGGTGGTTCATATCAGGCACGATACTGAACATGAAAACAGTGTAGGAGATCATTTCCCACAGAGAAGTCAATAATAGATTGAATATTTGACATGATTTAATGTGATGTCATATGGCATCAGTGCAGGGCAGTAGTCAGAGGTGTAGTTCCCAGGAGCCAGGGGGAAATGTAAACTGTACTTAAATTATCCATGTAATTTGCCAATTGAAACTCAAGAATTTATCATGTGATGTACTTAAAAAAGAGTACTGATGTAAGTAGCAGTTATCACCACAATAGTCATATGTCACTTGGGGGCCAAATAATGCTGAACTTCTCCTGTTCATGAAATGGGACAAGTCATTTGGAGGCCATTTAATGCTGAACTTCCCCTGTTGGGACAAGTTGTTTGGCTTTTCAAGGCCCAGTGATGTTGAACCTCGGCTGTTTATGAGATTGGACAAGTTCTGTTGCTTTTGGAGGCCAAATAAATGCTGAGACCAAATGCTGCTGAACATCATCCTGTTTTGGGGATGGGACAAGTCATTTGGAGGACAATTCATGCTAACTTAACCCATTGGGACAAGTTGTTTGGCTTTTCAAGGACCAAATGTGCTGAACATCATCCTGTTTTGGGGATGGGACAAGTCATTTGGAGGACAATTCATGCTAACTTAACCCATTGGGACAAGTTGTTTGGCTTTTTAAGGACCAGTGTGTTATAGTATCTCTCCTGTTCATGGGACGGGACAAGTCATTTGGAGACCAAATAATGCTGAATGCCTCCTGTTCATGGGATCGGGTGAATCCTTTGGGTTTTGAAGACTTTTGGTTTTCAGAGATACTATAATTCACAAGTGTTCACTACATGGGACAGGAAAAATGTTTTCTTTAAAAAAGATGTAAGTTATTGGCATTTTGATATTCGTAGGTTCCACTTGAATCAAAGTTTTGTTATAAAAGTATTTTGTTGTTGGTTTTTCTTATTTTGTTGGTTTTAAAGCATTTTTAACATATTATTGGCTATTCAGAGGAAATGGAAAATAAGTGCATTTCCCCAGGACACAGCAGGGCAACCTACACAGGCTGGCCTGGCTGGGTATCAAACCAGCAACCCATGGATTATCAGTCCAACACTCTGCAAACAGCTGCTGTAGCTCCTTGTAAAAAGTGCAGCTGACCATTTTGATTTTTGTACCTATTCTAATAAGTATAGATTGTTGTTATTGTTATAACTATTATTATTATTATTGTTATTATTATTATTATTATTATTATCCAGGTGGCTGCAATAGTTGGAGGTCTGTCTCAACAAAAACAACTGAGGCTCTTAAAGAGGTGTCCAGAAATCATAGTGGCTACACCAGGAAGACTCTGGGAACTCATACAGGAGGTCTGTTGTATAATGATTCAGTTTTTGTTTATTCAGTTGAAAATTATTTCAGAGGATACTAAGTTAATCATCAACTACAAGATTTACCTGTCAGATTTTAATTCAGATAGGAGATTTTCACTAGGTTATGTAATCCAACTCCTGTAATAAAGGATTGATTTTAAAAAAAAAATCTCATTTTCTGCTATATTTTAAAGATTGTTTTTATTATTTTCTGCTGTAATAATATGCCTAAGATGCAAGATTCTTCTTCCTATATGTTACCCAATCATAATACCTTAGGAATATGACCACTTCCTCGCAAATCCAGCCCTCTAAAGCTAGCATTTAGCAGTAAAAAGCTAAATCATCTGGCAACATAGGTGGCAGTCTGACAGAAGAGTGATCTCCCATTGGATGGTTTCGTGCCAGATTTCATTCTTACTTAAGGCACTAATAGAATACCCTCACCAAGACGAGGAAATCCCACTTAAAGGGTTACATTATTTGTCTCCCATTGAAGCTCTGCTAAGTGGGGAGACAATTGATGTAACCCTGGAACTAGTATTTGCTTTTCTTGTTGCAAACCCAAATATAGATTAATTTTTACACCTAACTTTTTCCTTTCAAGTTTAAATAACTTTTCAATATATTAGCACATTTAACCTGTAAAGTATTCATCAGGTACTATTATTTACTCTCTTTATTCATAATATTTTACAAAAATCTAACTAATTATCTCAGTAGAATCCAGTTATATCTGCTGCTCGTGCACCTATCCCCACTAACAAAATAAACAAGAACAATTTAACAGTTGTAATTGTTTTTATGTTGTAAGTATTGCACCAAGAGTCTTGAGCTATGTGCTATTGCTTTATAAATATAACACATTAAAACAAATATGTTTATGATGGCTGTGGTGTGACCTGTAGATCCACAGAATACAAGTTCTAAATGTGAGAAAATAACAACAAAAAACATTTGATAATATTGCTATATTATCACCTTTAATTGATGGATGTCATAGAAAAATGACAATAAGTAATTAATTTTCTTTATAAGGATGACTGTTAACTTTCATCAGTTTTAATTTGGAAAAGTTCTGTAATAGCCAATGATATAATACAGGGTACACAGCTATAACAAATAGTAAAATGTAGAATGATTGATCGTGTGTTGGACCATTCATGGACAATTAGAGATCTGTTTCACTATCATATATGACTCTCCTTTTCTTTGGAAGACGTAAAACTGTCGGTGGCATACTGGTGTTATAATTGATATTTATTGTAAAATTACCCCCCATGTACAAAAGTCCCCTCCCCTCAAATGCTGAGGAGCTTTTTGTACTTAATGGTTTTGTGGGAAATTTATGTTTTCTGTCCTGGAAATATGGCAGTTGTTGCTATTAATATTGCATATACATGTTACATGTGGAATAACATGTGGACAGATAATTGATCTCTGATTAGTAAATGCAAAACTTTTGATTTCTTCTTCCATGTTCCTGTTTGAGATGGGGTGTAAAGGGAGAATAAAGCTGGTTTGACACAACACATTTCTGGTTGTAACTAAGTTTGTGGTAGTTGTTGAGAGAGGATTTTTGTCACCAGTGATGTGCATAGCCTGTGTATCTGGAACATTGTTTTCAATTAGTTTCCGAAATATTTTCTCACACTTCCATGAGTAACACACTTAGAAACCAACTAAGGCAAGTTTGCTTTCACAGCCATTTTTTAAATGAAGGTTCTACGCTTTCTTTTGTAACTTGTGCCCATAAAGATCATTGCTCCTTTGGCCGAGGTGCATCCACATGAGTTACAGGGGCATGGTATAATGGATGGCCAGGGTCACAACATTGGGATGTTGGTTCTTCTAACATTTATAGATAGTTACAGAACATCTCTCTGGAAAAGATGGGGTTGGTGTACATTAATGGTTTTTCATTTCTTATGTTTCTTATGCCCTCCCGTGTCTTTGTCTCTAGTTAGGCTTGGAATAGTCCATTTTCTTTTTTATTTTTTCTCCATTGTTGTTGTTTTTTAAAGTTATTTGCATCTCCCCTGTAAATTATTTTGATAAATTGTTTAAAGTATCAGTGGTTGTTTGATTTCAAAACAACTCTATCAGGCACAACAGAAGACAACAAGGGTTGGTTACCTTGAAAAAGTTCTTCCTAGCATGGGGACACCATGACCGAGACAACCAGGCTGACACAACTGGATAGAGATAAGAAAAGTAATGTTAGCTAGATTTCACTCTCCCATGAATGAGAATAAAATATTACTGTTAAGCATGCTCTTTTGGAGACCTTGCAAAGCCGATTTCAGTTTGTGACTTTTTCATGTTTGGAGAGATTCTGAGGAGTTTTCTCACACAGGGAAGTATACACAAGCTATATTTCTTTCTGCTTTTACTCTGTTCTAAGACAAAGAGTCTCACTTTATTGGTTTAACTTGCTCGTGTGATCTGTCCTATTGTCAGCAGTACATTCATTCAAATAATGTTTACTCAGCCTAGTATATGAAGTGTGTTACTAATTGTCTCATGTTATATACTATGTATATATATTTGACATTAGTGTCCTCTTGTCAAGTTCAAGTGAAGACTGATTCACCTGTATAGGACATAATATTACTTACACTTACAAGTATCATCACAGTGGACAGAATTAAATGAACAGAATGCAGATTCTTTAAGTTGGTGAAAGATAACCATGATGCATATCTTAAACAGATTCAGTACTTGCAAAATTTACACAAGATGGATGAAATAGATAGGCAGCCTTCTTAGTCATACACTGTATTCAGGCAATGCACCATGAAGGACGAAGATGTCATGAGGAAGTCAAACAGGCCATATCATCAGATATCACACACAGCTACAGTCCTGCCCTTGTCTCCATTATGAAGAGATTTTAAATGCATCACCAGAAGGACCAATTTCAGCTTGGTATGCCAGTCCAAGTAGAAGAGCAGTGGCAATAGAGGTTGATCACCTGTGGTCAATACCAGCTCCAACAAGGAATCAACTAATGCATGGAATTACAGGTTACATACCCGATACTGGCATCATGTTACTGGCACTGGCATGGAATAAGTATGGCCTGTCTGTTGTTGGCTTTTGCAATCAGAGGTGAATTGAATATGGTCACTACAGGCTGACTTCTCATTTAATGCCTGAAGAGGCCAATTACAGTGATTCAATATCATGTACCCCACCTTGGCATCATAACACTGGCACTGACATTGAAGAGCAGATGGCTTTTACTTTGTATTGTGTTTTGAGTAACCCAGATTGGCTCACTGCCACAATGGACCTGTGTCAGTCCATTGCCATTATGGATCATTATTGGCCCAGTGCCAAGATGGATCCATGTAGCCCTTGTGCCATAACAGACCCATTTGGAACCACTGCCATGATGGAGCCATATTGGCCCACTATCATGTAGGACTGGTTCCATTACAGACCCATGTGAATCCATTGTTGTTATGGAGCCACATCAGCCCTTTGCCATTACAGACCCATGTTTGTCTACTGCCATAATGGACTCCCTTAGAACAGCTCCAGCAAAACCCATCATGGCTTACCAACCCTGCAGCATCTATATCAGTAATCCAGACCCAGATACCTAGTACTGTTATCATTCCATTGACAATACACTTAGTTATTGTATGGTTCACACATGGAACAGTGGACAGTTTTGGCTTCATAATGGCTTATAAATCTTGTACCAACTATGGCAACAATGTAGTCCTGGATGTCCACTTCCCAGACCATTGATGATGCACTTAGCAATCATATGGAGATTACAGTATCCTGATATGGCAGGACTCTCAGTCTATCTCACCATCCATCTCTGCACGCTTCCCTGGCTTTGTCATGTGTCATCCCATTCATTGGTGTACAAAGACTTGTGCTTACAAGCTCCATCCTCATTCAGTCCAGTGATGTCCAGAGAAGAATTGGCCTTCTGTGCAACAAAGTTTACTGGCTCTTTCCATCTGAGTTTTACCCCACTCCACTTGCTCCATCAGTGGTGATGTTCATGTTCATGCATCTGTTGGTGTGTTGGCCAAGAAAAACTAGCCACTATTCAAACAGCTACCACAATCTTGTCAAGTTGCCAACCATTTACAATTTTTAAAGAGCCAGCTTCGAGTCATAAGTGTCATAGCAATGACTGAAACCTAGTTTTAAAAATTGTCTTTTGTAAAACTTATATGCATGTTTTTCATATTGAGTTCCCAGCAGTTGACAGAGATAACATAAGCATAGGATTGGCAGAACCAGCATCATTTCATATGAATCAGAAATCCTTTCTCCACATGCGGCTGCTGATTCCAAATATCATCGTAATATGCTCAGCTTGGTATCGATTGAAATGTTTGAGCAACCTAAACACTCGTACTCTTACCTGCTGATAGCCCCAAGAGGCAACAACTGCTTTGATATGACATGGTGATAGGTCACATATTCAGCTTGATTTCCTTGACTATTTTTCAGCAGTCTAAAGATAATCTAAACCATTTCTTCCATAATGCTGCTGGCACTCATGCTGGAGAGGCAATCTCAAGTGGCTTGTGCAGTTATAGCAGTTCAACCCTCACATATTTAATGCCATAGCTGATCTGTTTTTCTTCACACGGTGAAAGAGAGGCATTTCTTTCCATGTCCACTATTTGTCAATCATTAAATAACCATTTTTGGACTACAGCAGGCTAACTTGGAGGAAAACCTCACTGGCCTGTAGCAGTGTCCTCATTTCCTTGGAGAGAGTGAAGAAACAGGAGGGACCCTTGCAGACCTGCATGACAGGATACATTCATTCCCATTTCATTTTCTTAATGATAAAAGTGATAATGCCATGATTTTGTTTCTTTTCTATGTTGTTTGGAAGAATTCAAATTGTCCACATAATGGGAAACCGTGCTCCGAAGATCTATGGTTAATACAGGTTATTTTGGATCACATTCTTTGCCTTACTCCATTAGAATATTACCCATTATTACTAATGTACAAAGCAGACTCCTGAGGAATCAGTCCTTTGTTGTGAAAAATTGTTCCTCATAGGACCATTCACCTCAGGGCATCTGCAGGACCCCAAAGGGCTTTGAAATGTTCCCTGCAGGAAAACGCTTCAGTGTGAAGTGGAAAATCTTAAAGGAAGCAAAAGTTGTTGATATTTCAGCAAGAACTAACCCAAGACCACATTGCACATTTCGGCTCACAAGGTTAGGGCAGTAACCAAGAGCTTAGCATTTGAGTTTAATTATTCTCTAAGTGACGTCTGAGCCATGGGATGGAGGGCAGAGGCAGCATTCTGTAGCATTAACCTCAGACATATTTCATGCCAAGTAGCTCAGTTTGACATGGTAGGGACTTTAGTAACAGCAAAGCAGGTTACCTTCCTGAGTAATGTGGCAGCTTCACAATGATGTTGCCACTCAACTCAACTTCTGTTGGATTTGATTGAGGGTGGGGAATTTTCCCAGTTTGTTGTGTCTGGGCATATTGAGTTACTACACTCAACATTTATTTCACAAGAAGCTGTTGCATGTACCTTAATGGATCAGAGAGGAGGCCTTCTTTGGGGTATGGTCACGTCCTTCCTGTAATTACATCTTCAATTGATAGAGCATGCATTTGTACTGCAGTAGTAACTGATGGAATTCTTTCACCAATCCCTCTATCCAAAGGGAGATCATTTTTGTCTGACTTAACCTAATTGGTCCTTGACTTATTTTTATTAGCTTTTTTATTACTAACAACTAGCTTGAGAGGGCTGGATTTGCAAGGTGGTGGTCACACTCCAAAGGTATTAAGATTGATTGGGTATTATCCAAAAAGTGTATCTTACTTCAAAGTTGGTATTTTAAATGCAGTGAAATTTATAAGTAAAAATAGCCAGAAATACACAATATAGTCAGCTACAAAAATAATCAGTGTTAGAGAATGTTTTATCAACATGGAAAAACAAAGTCTGCAGTCTGGAAAGTCAATAAAGCTGTTTAAAATTTTTATTTATGACTTCTGTGCATAAAAGAATATCATTCACACCTTATGGGTAGAACATTTTTTAAGTTTTTTGAGGACCCATGATATTTTAGGGTGAGAGTCATCTAAATATGCTCCAAGGGGTCTTATTTGGTTTTATAAGTCAAGCATTTTTGGAGTCGTTGCTCTGTACTAGATGAATTCATAAAATAAAAAAGATGGGGAAAAGTAATGATTATAAAAATGAGAAACAAAACATACGGATATTAATGTAAGTCATGGTTCATGAATTGCTTTTAAAATTTGCCATATTTTGTTTCTAAGTGAAATGATGTGGTTTGGTATTCTTCCCATGTTTTTAAAAAAATACAAACTGAATTTAAAGTCCCACTATTCTGACAGGGTGAACCATACTTGTCCCAGGTGGAGGAAGTGAGGTACCTGGTTGTGGATGAAGCCGATAGGATGGAAGAGAAGGGACACTTTGAGGAGCTCTCCAAACTACTAGAACTCATCAATGTGTAAGCCTGTAGAGATTTTAACTTATAGCTGTCAGACATTAGACTTTTAATGAATTTCAAGAAGACCTTTCCTTCAGAATTCCATGTAAAATCCGCATATTCCTTAAATTCATTCTTCTTTAGCTTCATTCTACTGTACATATGAAGTGCTTTTTCCAGGCAGCACCCTTGTACCTTTTAACACATTCAAATTGAAAGTGTCATACTTGGACTTCAGTTATGAGTCCTCAGTGGTTCCCAAAAGAATAAGTGTATGGGTTATGCAAATTTACTTCCCTGGAAATGAAAACTTATAGCAGTTGATATTATTTTTCAACCAGACGGTTGTGAGAGTGCTATTTTTTATGTTTATTTTCTAAGAAAAAAATCCATTACAGGTGTTGCTGATTTAGAGAACATTAATTTGTTATGGCTGTACATTTTTAAGACTTTGCACTCGTATGGCATTATTTGTAATGATGATAGTTCAGGCTTGTTTTCAGTTGTAATAATTACTGATGTGTTGTTAGGCACACTAAAAATACAAGCTCCAGTACTAGAACTTTGATATGATTGGTTCTTATATTGTCAACATTAACACTGTCAACATTAGCACTTCGATATTATTAATATCACAGTATTCAAACAAATCATAGGAAGATTTTCAAAGTAAAGTGCTATAGTTTATACATGTGCATTTCATGCTGTTTCTCCGTTTAATACATTCCCTGATCACATTAAGATTAGGAAGAAGTTCCTCTACCTCACAAATCCATAAATCACAGAAAGATTAAAAATTTCATCATTCTTATAAAAAATATAGAGAAAGAGAAGCAACTTTTTCTCCTTCAAATATGTTCTCCAGTCACAATATTTGCCTCTTACCTAAAGAATCCAGCCCTACCAAAAGACAAAAACGGCTTTTCCTGTCTATCCCATATATTATAGACAAAGGGCAATAACTCTTGCCCATTTCCTCCTCTTGCCACTACCAGGTGTCACTAGTTTTTAGCTTCGATGCTGTACTGGTAACATTGTACAGTTTAACTTCCAACAATCCAAGCCATTTTTGTGTTCTAACTGAACCATCCAGCATTCCTTTTGGATCTATTCTGTGGATTGATGATTCTGCTGCAGGTTGGTTGTATACATTAGTTTTACAATTTTTGACAAATTCGAGTGATTTTGTCACCTTTAGTGACTTCGTCTTTTAAGAACACCTTATACCATGTTATCATTGACCTCATGCAAGGTCATTACAAGTTAGCGCGACTTTGACTGTTTTGATGGAAATAATATTAGTTATAATATGCTGCATTACTAATTTATGCTTGGTTTCTTATTTACAGTTGTCTTGATAGAAGTGTTAACTAGGCATTATGAATAGGTTCATAGAATGGCTATAGGTTTGTAACATGACACTTTTCAGACTTTTTCTGTTAGTAACAAGAGTGGTTCAGCAAGTTAGTAATATACTGATTTCCTACTTTATGCTTTATTATTCTTGTGTTGTTTCAGTGGGAATGTCATCCATGTGCTCAAAATACAAAAGAGTTTAAAGCAAGGAAAGGTAACCACAAATACTGTATTGTATGTACAGATGTACATTGCCAATGCCATGCAGCATATGTACACATGGTCAGAAGAAATTGGGGCCTTATTGATCCAAAAGGCCGCTATGGAAGGAATGAGAGGCATAATCAAGGAAGGAAAGCATTGACATCCTTAGCATTTATCACCATGTCAGCCTCCATTGCAAGTCTTGTGGAGGACGCTGGGGATTCTGCCCCAAGTTTGTTGAGTGCAACCATCAGCCACATTGACATCAGCAGCAGAGGAGGAGGATGTCGAAAGGGTACAATTGTCTTTTGAACAGATGTGTCTAGTGATATAGGAGACGACAAAACAAATCCCGACATCAGGGCAAATTTTTCCCGTTTTTCTCGCACTTGGACCTGCACCTTTTTCTGACTGATTAGGATTCCCCCAATTTTAGGCAGTCCAGTGGGTGTAAGTCCCCCTACATGTCCGAGCATGGCCATCAGGCATGTAAGTCAGGGCACATGCAGTTCATGCCAGATCCATTTGACTTAATTCTTAATATTGCCACATTGTTACCAGCCATCCAGCCTTCCCAGCATGGGGACCTTTCGTTGAAACAGTCCAGCCAAATAAATTGTTTGGGGATCTTAATTACAGAGCCATCCATCTAGCTGCACCATTGGCAACTTATTATTATACTGGAGATTTCAATGAGAAATCTGCCAGATAGGCCTTTCGAGCAGCCTGTACTAGTGATAGTTGAACCATCTTATATACTGCCACCATCCAGGCCTACCATATGCCAGCTGGCAGTTCTGACAGTGCTGGACTTAAGGATGTTCACTGCCTACCCTCAAGAGAGAGCTAGTGACATCTTCAAAGATGACTAGCCGGAGTCAACAATGACACCCAGCATGACCTATGCAGAGCTGCAAGCAGACCCAGAAAGGGACCCCACACACATTGAGTGTGATGAAGTACTGTCAGATCAACCATATTCAGATCCGACTATGGAGTGGACTGAATTCAGCTTTCAAGCTGCAATCCAGGAAATTCATCGGGTGTTGGCCATTTTGGAATATCCTCCACCACCTACCTCTACCCAAGACTACAAAGTCAAGGCATCAGTAGATTTCAGTGAGGAGGAAGAGACACCATCCTTCTGGCTCCTTCCCCAATTGGCAAAAATTATAGAGATCAGTGACCTGCTTTCAGGTAGAATTGGTGACCAGGGTAATTCTAAGGCTTTCTTCTCAGAAAGCCACATCCCTGTGACTTTTTCCTCTCCCTGGTATAATACTCACTCCAACATCTTTAGTACAGATCTTCCAGCCCTCAAAAAGAATTTAGCAGCCATGCACATGTCAGCTTCATTGTCCTATAAATTGGACAAGAACATGTTCCATGCCATGTCCAAGCTTGTTCAGATCATTATTTCGATGTCCTCATTGGCAATCTTCCAGCTCCCAGAAATATTTAACAATAGCCACACTTGGGAGGTGATGGCCAGGATTGCTAGAGTCCTTAATTGAGCAGTTCACCTTCCTATGGCTAATATCTTGACGGCTGCTGCAAACTTAGACCTCATAGAACGGGACACGTGTCTGTGGTCTACATCGCTCAAACCTCATCATACCCTAGCATTACAGATGACCCCATTTGGGTCGCCGTTGCTTTCAGAGGAAGAATAGAAGTAGGGAGGCAGACAGCTCAGAAACTGCCCCTCCAACTCACCACTCGACCCACAGAGGCATTTTGAACCACTCAGTCCTCACCAGTGTGAAGTTATGTTAAGTGTCCTCAGGACAGGGGATCTTTTCAGTCAGATGTGCGCCACTATGGATCCCAACCCAATGCCAGGAGACAACAGTCTAACCAACCTAGGAGGCAATCATCAGAGGTGGTAAGAAATCAAGTTTCTCTGCCTTCAAGCCTCCCAACCTTAAACATTGACCCTCACCACCTGCAGACAGCCTACCTGTGGGTGGCTGACTCCTGTGATTTCGAGCTCACTGGATCTCAGTACTCCCAGACACTGGTTGGGTGATCTAGGTCATTTCAGAGGGTCCTGGGTTTCACTCATCAACCCCCTCTCCTCGCCTCTCTCACCTCTTCATGGACATACTGTCAGATCAGGAGAAGGATGCCTTTCTACAACAGAAGGTATGGTCGCTCATCATAAAACAGGTGGTGGAGATTGTGCAAAGACCATAATCCCCATGGTTTTATTCAAGGCTGTTTCTTATTTGGAAAATAAATGGCAAGTTGAGACCCATCTTTGACTTGAGCTGACTCAACCAATTCATTGCACCTCCATAATTCAAGATGGAGATCAGTTTGCCTCACCGTTGGAAGGGACAAGTATGTTGTCAGTCTGACTGACATATTTTCATGTATGTACCTACCTACCCCGTGTCACAAAAAAATTTCTGTTTTTCGTCACTCTGAAGGCTTTTGAGGGAAAGTGGTATGTTTTCAGGGACTGGTGTCATTCCAACAACATCAACTTTCTGAATGCTTCAATCCCTCAGCTGGGTGACTTTTTTCACTGGCACTTCAAGGAGAAACAGTTGGCCCCAATTACTATCAAAGGCTACCACTCCATAATATCGGACACATTTCAGCATGATGATAGACATGATATTGGCACAATAAAGACCTATCAGGTCTTTTAGCCAATTTTGATTGTAATTAACCAAAATCCCTCATTCTGTTTCCAAAATGGAATGCGTTCTGGGTTGTAACATGGCTCAGTTTGAATAAATTTGAGCCTGTAGCCAATACTTTTCTAAAGTTTCTGTTACATAAGATGTTTTCCTGATAGTTTGAGCTTCCATGTGTAGGGTAAGTGAACTACATACCCTTTCTGTCGACCCGAACTGTCATCAGTTCAGATCAGATGGTTTGGTGGTCCTCCTGACACAGCCAGGCTTTGTAGCCAGAAATAGGTTATCATCTGTTGGTAACCAAAGAGTCATCATTCACTCTCTGTCTTCCATAGATAGGTCAAGAGCAGCAGCCATGCAAGATCCTGTTTGCACACTCAAGCACTACTTGAAATGCATAGAGACAAGTCATGGCACATGCACATGCCTCTTCCTTCCAATGAAAGGCAGGAAACAGGGTATCACCCCTTAAGCCATTGCATCATGGCTGAAATGGGTTATACGCTCAGAGTACTCAGAGATCTCACAAGATCAGGGCCACCTCATGAAGGTTACAGCTCATGAGATTTGAGCCATCTCTGCGAGCCTCATATTCTAACATAACATTTCAATATGAGATATAAAAGAGTTTTTATCTATGAGATTTAGCTTCACAGAGGCAAACTATGAATCTGGTAGGTCCAGTGACAGCAGCACAAATGGCCACCAGACCCAATTAAAACGATCAACACAGCCTATCAGCTTTGCTGGATTCACCAGTAAAATTTTGTAGGTAAGAAGATTTCAGTATTTATTTTCTTATGTAAGGGTCACACATCTAGTGACCCTAGACTTTTGCTTACGTAATTAGAAGAACAGGTTATCATTCACATGGGGAATCCAGCCATCATTCCCTTGAAGGATACCCAAGGTAGAGGTCAGATGTTCAGCATTCCCTCTTATTACCTATTCTCCTAACATAATGTGATTGGGGAACGTATTTGAAGGAAAAAGCATATTTGTAAGAACAATATGTTCTCTGAAATTACTTACCCCATCACATTACTTACAAACCATCCCAACCACCCTGCCATGCAGGCCTCCTCATTAGTATATCACTCAGCTAAAACCTAGCAAATATGTGCAAGAGTTATTGCCCTTTGTCAATATGAGATAGGAAAAGATGGGCTGGATTGGTAAGGTAGCAGGCTAATGTTCCTAATATAATGTGATTGGGTAAATATTTTCGGAGAAACATAATTTACTTCAAAATTTGCTTTCCCAACCATTCCACTTGGCTCCCCTCACCATGACTAGGTTGCTATGGTTCTTGACCAGTTTTTAGATTTTGCTCAATATGACATTCATCATATTTCATACCTCTTACAGAATCTTAGTTATTTATGTGGATTATTGACTATCCATAAACAAAGTCAATATTGAATGTAAAGGTATTTGCTAAATGCTGGAATAATTATTTTGTGAAATTTGTTGATATTTGTATGAATTTCTTTCATTTGTTAATTTTGATTTCTTGTGGCACACCAATGCTGTTTGGCAGAAAAATTGTGGAAGTACATAAGCAGGCATTACAAGAACTGTTCTTTAAAATAGTCTTATCACCTGCATCTATTTTCAAGCTGAATAAGTCTCATCTGCAGCAAAGAGATGATTGCCAGCAAAAGGATTAGAGGCTAAATAATGCTCAAAGGCAACATTTTGTCATCATGTAGGTGACAGCAGGCCCCTCAGTTCTGGAGGCAGTTTAATAAAGGGGAAAGGAAACATGTTTTCTCATTCCCCAAGCCTTCTAATGGCTAATGTTGACTTGCCATCTTGACCACCCACAGACAGCCTTCCAGTGAGTGCCAAACTCCAGCATTTATTTTCAAATCACAAACAACCTGTCTCATGAGAATGAATGGGACATTCAAATTGTTTTGTAAGGGCTTCAGATTTAATTTATCCAGCCCCCTCCACTTTCAACTTCCCTTTCCATAACAGATTTGCTGTCCAGTCTGAAGAGGGCAGGACTTTTGAAGAAGGATATCTAATCCTTTCTTGACAAGCTGGTGGAGATATTTTGGAAGCTGAACTCTCTAGGCTTTTACTCAAGGCTGTTTCTAGTAAACAAAGGCCTGCAGGAATCTCAGGCCAGTCACAGACCTCATCTGACTCAACAAGTACATAGCTGTACCAAGGCTAATGGAGACAGTGGGATTAATCTGACTTTTGGTTAAATGAATTTCTATGCAGTTTAGACTTAACCATTGCATACTTTCACATCCCTGTACATACATCCTTGTGGAAGTTTGTTCATTTTGGTTTCCAAGAAACTATTTACCATATTTGCACTCTTTTATGTGGCCTCAGTATCAGCCCATAGACTTTCACTCAGATTATCCACAGTGTTTTCTGTCTTTGGGCCAAGTGGTCGAAGGCACTCACCTTTACAGATCACTGACATCTCACCTCTGTCTGCATGGGTTTGAGTCTTGAAGTTGGCCAACTTGGGTTTGTGAGAAAGCTTGCCAGGAGCTTCTCATAGATCAATGGTTCTTCCCAGGGTTTTCCTTGGTTCTCCTCCACCAAATATACTGGCTATCATGTGCTGAAAAATGGTGTTAAGCCCATAACAACAACTCTCTTTCAAACCTTATCAGCAATGATGATGGCTTATTTTGACATCCTTCAAAAGCACATGGTATGTGCATCTTTGGTCAAGGGCAGAAATGATCTTTTTCATCTTTTCAGTCAGGTAGGGTTTGTGATTGACAAATCAGATCTCGCTCCATCCTAGCATTTTACCCACCTGGGCATGGATTTGGTTTACAAAAATCAACCTAGTTGCCTCCCTTAACTGCATGTATTATCAAGTTCACAGAGTTTATTTCTGATAGGGATTGGATCTCGGCAAGAGTTTTTGCAACTGCTTAGTACAGTGGTTGATTTGATTCTCCTTGGCTGATATTTTATGCACCCTTTGAAAATTGGTCTAGCTAGCCCATGGATGCCCCTTGTCCAATCAACTCCAGCAACAAATCATGTTTTTTTCTGAAGTAGTGTCCTTCTCTGTCAGAGGCACAACAACAATAGCTCATGGCAGGAATTCATCTAGAAAAAAAAAAAAAACAGCTGAAAATAATGATCTGCACAGATATCAGCTTGTACACTTGGGCAGTCCATCTGTACCGAGTTTCACCACTGTCAGAGGTGAATTGGTGCCCAACAGTTAACTCTCCACCTCAAAAAAATGTGCTCTTTCTGAAAAGATTTTGATCAAGAACAGTATATACAAAGCTAACAGTATGTTGTGAATATCAAGGACAAACTCAGTTATAAGTAATTAAGTGGCATGGCTTAACTTTATTTTCATTCGAAATATTATAATATTCTTAGAGATTTGTATGCAATAAAAAAGTTAATTTTAATCAAGAAGGGCTTCCATTCAGAGCTTGAATAAAACTTTTTTTGCATATAGTTGATGGTATCTTGTTACCTTTTGAGTTGTTTTTGCTTGACTGACTTTTTTTCAGTTCGTATATCTGTATCCTTGAGTGGTAAACAGAATCCTACTTTGTAGAATGGCTGAGAGGTTGAAAATTGTGCAGGCTTAAAAGTGAGATCACATACTTAGAAATTTAGGTTTACAAGTTTGCCTAGCATTACTGTAAATGAACTGAATCAGGCTCATGTATCTTTTTGTTTTATTTATCTCACCTGACTGTAAGACCAAGTTAGTTTTAGGTATGGCCGCGCACCTGTCAAGCATCATGTGTCTTGCTTCATTCAGTAATTGCCATTTAAAACTTTTTCTGAAAAAAAAAACATTAAGCCAATTTTAACTAAATTTGAAAGATAGCATCCTGGTATGAAGGGCTTTCAAACTTTTATGAATGATGCCAATCTACCATAAAATATGAATGTTGTTACTAAAAATAGAAAAAAAATTAACAACTTCTTGCAAAACTACTAAAAAAAGGTAATCAAACTTGATTGAAAACATCCTGGTGGGAAAACCTTTCAAGCTGTACAAATGATGCTTATCTCCCTTCAGATATGGCCACCATTACTAAAAATAAAAAAAAACATCATGCGCCCATTTACAATCACTGTTTTCAACTTCACAACACACCAGACAAATCTCAACCAATCCTAGCATTAAGGCCTTCAAGTGATACTAAATATAGTTTTCAATTACTTTTTTAGCCCAAAATGATGAACAAAATTTATTCATATTTTACAGAAACACCAGGCATGTAGTCCTTTCAGATGTTTACAGATGATGAAGATCCACCATCAAATATTGCCACCATTACCAAAAATAGAAAACAGACCTTTAAACAATTTCTTCTCCAAAACTGCTGAATAGAGTTTTACCAAATTTGATTGAAGTATCCTTTGAAGATAATCTTGAAAACTTATTCAAATGATGCCATTCTGCCATCAAATATGGCCACTGTTGCTAAAAATTAGGAAATATATTTTTTAAAATTTTCTTCTCAAAAACCACTAAACAGAAATCAGCCAAATTTAATAGAAAGCATCCTGGATTAGAGGGTTTTCAAGCTTTTACAACTAATGCTGATCCACAATCAAATATGGCTGCTGTTACAAAAAAATAGAAAACTTTTACTTGACTTCACAAAAACCACTCAGCAGAAATTTACAGAGTTGACAGAGGGCATCCTGGTATTGAGGGTTTTCATTTGATATAGATATATACAGTTGTATAAAATGATACCAGTCTGCTATCAAATATGGCCACTGTTGTTAAAGATAGAAAAATATTTTAATGATTTTATTGGAAAAACTTGACAGAAATTGGTCAAATGTTACAGATAGCATTCTGGTAAGAAGCACTTTAAAATTCATTCAGATAATGCAGGTTTGCCATTAAATATGGCTGGTTTTACTCAGTATGGAAAATTCTTGAATGAATTCTTGCTAAAGACCACAGAACAGAATGTAACCAAATTTTACAGAAAGCATTCTTTCATGACGTTATTTTAAGTTTATGTAAAAAATGATGTCAATATGCCATCAAATGAACCTGCTGTTACTAAAGATAGAAAACCTTTAATATTTTCTTCTTTAAACTGTTTAACTTAAATTTGACAGAAAGTGATCTGACTTAAAGTGTCCTGACTAAAAGTGTCCCAACTAAAAGTGTCCTGACTAAAAGTGTCCCGACTTAAAGTGTTCTGACTTAAAGTGTTCTGACTAAAAGTGTCCTGACATAAAGTGTCCTGACTAAGTGTTCCGACTTAAAGTGTCCTGACTAAAAGTGTCCCAACTTAGTGTCCTGACTAAGTGTCCTGACTTAAAGTGTTCTGACTAAAAGAGTCCTGACTAAAAGTGTCCCAACTTAAAGTGTCCTGACTTAAAGTGTTCTGACTAAAAGTGTCCTGACTAAAAGTGTCCCAACTTAAAGTGTCCTGACTAAGTGTCCTGACTAAAAGTGTTCCGACTTAAAGTGTCCTGACTAAGTGTCCTGACTTCAAGTGTTCTGACTAAAAGTGTCCTGACTAAAAGTGTCCCAACTTAAAGTGTCCTAAGTGTCCTGACTTAAAGTGTTCAGACTAAAAGTGTCCTGACATAAAGTGTCCTGACTAAAAGTGTCCCAACTTAAAGTGTCCAGACTAAAAGTGTCTTGACAAAAAGTGTCCTGATTTAATTGCTTTTCAGATTTATACAAATGTTCCAACATCAAATATGGCTGTCATTTCTAAAAGTAGAAGAATATTGATACAACTTTATATCAGACAGTGCTAAGCAGAATTTGACCAACTCAGACAGAATGCATCCTGGCATTTGGGCCTTTTTACATTAGACAAATGAGGCTGGACCTACACCCTGGCATTTGGGGCTTTTAACATTAAACAAATGATGCTGGGCCTGCACCCTGGCATTTAGGCCTTTTAACATTTGACAAATGCTGATATGCAAGCAGATATGAATGAAGATGCAAAAACTAAAGAAACCTCTCAACAAATGTTTTCGCAACATATTCAATCAGCATTGGAAGAAATTTCAACAGGATTTCTCCTAATGAACCAGATTTCTTGGCCAGCTACTTTTGCATTTGGTTCTTAGATGTCAACCAGGACATATTTGGCTATTAGACAGATGTCAACCAGGAGTATCTCATACCATCTTGGGCCTCTTGTTTAAAGGAGATGTTCAGTCAGTAGTTCATTATATCCAGTACTGATGTGAATTTAATGTTACAGCCATAGACACATTTTTGTGTCATAATTTTCTGTCAGAAGGGAAAGGTAACAGCAGTAGACATAAATTACTTCATGTGATAAGCCCTTGAGCTTGAGAAAAAAAGTACTCCTTACATGTTCAACTAAAAGTGATATTATTACACACCCATGTTAAATGTTTTTCAGGGATGAAAAGAAGAGGAAACGGAGGCAAACCTTTGTCTTCTCAGCTACGCTTACCATGGTTCTTCCAGGGCCTAGAAGAGTGATGAAGAAGAAAAAGCAGAATATGTCTGAGAATCAAAAACTTGGTAAAGTGTTATTACATTTCATTGATAGAATAAAGACATACAAATTAAAGTGTAATAAGGGCAGTAAGATATAATTAGATAATGTGTGCTTTAATAGATAGAAAATTAAATTACCCACTGCTTAGGTGTTATTACATTTCATTGATAGAATAAAGACATGCAAATTCAGGTGTAACAAGGGTGGTAAGGTATAGTTAGATAATGTGTGCTTTATAACAGAAAAATAAATTACCCCTCTGCTTAGGCATCACTAATGTAAACATGCTAAATCTTAACCTTACCCTCTGCTGAAGTGTGTGTGTGTGATAACTATTTAGGTGAACAGAACTCAACATTTATGCTGTGGATTAAGATTATGTGGAAAGTTTTAAAAAAAAGGAATAGGTAATAAATAACAAATTTTTGTATTTTATTCCGTGTCAGAGAAAATAATTCATTGACATGACTTAAGAATACATCTTGGCTTAACAGCCTCAGTATAATCTTATACCATATGGAATTCATTCTGTCTACTGGCACTGAATAATACAGGTATATAGGTTTATTTATGGGAGTATGTATATTTTTTCTTGTAGAGATGCTGATGGGAAATATTGGCCTGAAGGAGAGACCAAAGGTCATTGATCTGACCTTGAAAACTGGGACAGTGTCAACCCTGACAGAGGCCAGAATTAACTGTACAGTGGAGGAAAAAGTAAGGATTTGGTCCATTGTGTCTGGTCAAAGCATATCAATCCCATATAGGTGTTGATTAAATTAGATAACAATAATTATTTATTATTGAAGCAAATTACAATAACTTCTAACCATTCACTGTATATACACACACTTCAATTTTATGCATGTACAAAGTAAAATTGATAATGACAAAAATAGACTGAGTAATGGCATTGATTTAAATGCTATTCATTTTCAAGCCATCATGGCAGAGATAGATGCAGACACATGCTAAGGTGAATATCTATTGGATATATTCAGAGAAGAACCTTAACACAATTCAGTCAATGATGTTATAACATTTGCAACAAAGAAATCACTAAAATATTATCAATACTTCTATTAAATGATCAGTTATATTTTTTCTTTGCATAATTGATACAATAAAAGCTTCTTTATCTGGAGAACAACAATGTTGAATTTCTGATTTCAAGTTAAATTTGGAAACATTGGGCTTCACTTCACTTGTGGGAAAAATATTTTATTGCACTCATCAGTAGAAATTACTGCAATCTTTTCCTTATATTTGGTCACATTTTCTATGTACTACAGTTATAACAATAAATGCATGTCAGGTCTCTTTTATGCTTTTATTTGAACTAAGGAACTTTACTTGAAAGATTAGTAAAAGACTCAAAATTCCATTTGCAAGACATATTAGGGGTTTTTTTTTCATTTTTCTTACAGCACATCCAAATTTCTAGTTTTGACAGTGAAATGGTTTGCTGAGAATATTATCATTATGAGCTTTCTTGAAAAAAGTTAGTTCAGTGATACTGACATTTTGCTAATTATTTCAGTCATATGCAGCATCATTTTCAAATGGTAGCTGTTCTTGAATCAAACTTGCCAGAAATGTTCCTTGCAGTATTCTCTGTCCCTTGTAACCAGGTAGAAAAACCTATTTTCTACTTCTCCAAAACAACTAGTCATTTTGAATCAAATTTGGCTAAGATGTTTCTTAAGATATCTTCTAGCAAAATTGTCTGGAGTGGCTTCCCCAGCAATGATGGATGCATTAGAGGCTTTATTTATAAACATGTTTTCATGAAGGTTCTAGTGTAGCATCACGACAACAGGATGTCAGAAGAGATTTGATAAGCAGCAGAGTCTCTGCATATTAATGATGTAATCTGAACTCTGATTGGCTGACCTTATGGATGCACTAGAAGCTGTATTTATTAACATATTTTGATGTAGCTTGCTTTGTAACTTTATACAAATAAGATCTCAGATGAGTCAGTGAATCCATGCAACTTCACAAATAATTTTGACCCAGCTTTTTATCTTTGAAGTTTGTCTGAATGATTATGACCTACCATTCTATTTACGTAGTGTGGCTACAGTAGAAACATATTCTCAGAAATGGTTACTTCAGTCTGTTGCGTGATTGTTGTATGTACTACTTCCAGAAGCAACACCAGCAGCAAGGACTGTATCGGTAGACTTGTAGGAATAATTACTCCAATATTTTACATGGTTATTAGGGCCATTTCAGTGAAATCAATAGAGCCAGTAGTTATCACATTCAGCTGGCTCTATGGCTGTTAACAAATTGACTTCTGCCAGATAACTTTACTGGGAATTTTTAGATTTTAACCAAATTTAGTATGCTGGCTTACATTAATTAGACCTCAGAAGGTGTCATTTTTCGCTGTGTCATTAATTTGAGAAGCAGAGGTTCCTGAATGCCTCCTCAGTTTCATATTTGAAACTTAATTTCATTAATCTTTTTTAGATTTTGAGCAAATTTGGCATGTAGTGTTATATTGGTGAGACCTTGAACGAGTTCAGCTTCCAGCTTTCTGACATGGTTTGCAGTTTTTCCCCCCAGATTTATCTCCTTGTGGATTTGGATTGTAGAATTGGCCTGATAAGCTCCCTGTTTGTCACAGAATCCAACTAATTGAGACAGGCTGTGTATCTAACAAGATACAGGTAATTGAGACAGGATGTGTGTGTCTCATAATACAATGCATTGAGACTGGATGTGCATGGCACACAATACCACTAATTGATACAGAATGTGCATCTCACAAGATGCAACAAATTGAGACAGAAGATTTATGTCACAAGATGTAACTAATTGAGACAGGAGGTGTATGTCACAAGATACAACAAATTGAGACAGTTGTATGTTACAAGATGATACAGCTAACAGACAGGAGATGTACATTACAAGATACTACTAATTGAGATACAAGGTGTATGTCACAAGATACAACTGATTAGACATGAGGTGTATGTGACAGGATGGAACTAATTGAGATAGGAGGTGTGTCACAAGCTGCAACTAACTGAGACAGGAGCTGTGGTGTTTAGCATGCTGTATTTGCTACCATTAGGATACAGATTTGAATTCTAGCCCTCGATCAACTTGGATCGACTACCACATTGCTTCTTGGGGAAAGACACTTTATTCCAGTTGCCTCAGCACTAAATAATACCAAACCAAACCAGATCAATCCAACTGATTGCTTATCTCTCTGATTTGGTTTCACCAGCATAACCAAATTTGGCATGTAAAATTATATCGATGAGACTTTGTTTGATTTCAAGCATTCCAAATCATTATTTATAGGATTTATGGTATCTGATTCTTCTAACATTGTTGTCAGCTGTATGATGTTAATAAATATTGCTTGATTTTTACCAAATTGGCATGTACCTTAAGTTTATATTTGACCTCAAATGAATCAGATTTCCAACATTGAGTTGGATTTCCAGCATTCCACATCATAATTTTGAAGAGTTACAGCTCCAAAATGTACATTTTCCAACACTTTGCTGTCCCCAACACAAGTCTTCTGTGTGAAGTCCTGCAAGGTAGATGTAGTGAGCTGTGCCTTTTGCTAAAGGATCTTGGTACATGTACTATTTCCTGAAACAAGATCCTAGGATGACCTTTGTATTTACCTTCAGTAAGGATTCTGTGAGTAGGTCTGTAGCAATAATTACTTGTGTCTGTTACAGGATTATTGTCTGTACTATTTCCTGAAGCTGCACCCAGGCAGAACCCTGGTGTTTACCAACAGTAAGGACTGTATCAGGAGACTGATGTCAATTTTCACACTTCTCAAGTGTCAGCCGCTATCTCTCCATGCTGACATGCATCAGAGACAGAGACTCAAAAACCTGGAGAGATTCACAGGTGAGGTGCTACAGATTTTATCCTTTTGTGTTTGTTTTTGTTGGAAAATAGCAAGACATGTTGATCACTTTTTTGATAGCCATGGATTATCATCATTGTGAAGTTTGACATAGTACATGGATTTTTTCCTCAGTGTGAAGTTTGACAGTGACAGTACATGGATTATCATCAATGTAAAGTATGACATAGTGACAGTATAAGGATTTTCCTCAGTGTAAACTTTGACAGTGGCAGGACATAGATTGTGTGAAGGCAAATCAGTTAGCTCAGTGGAGGTCTTATGATACTTTAAACTGAATTTTGTACTTGTACAGATTCTCAAAATCCTTATCAAAAACCCTTGATCAGAGCTCTTGATAAAAATTTAATACACTGGTTATTTTACTCCAGGGTTTGTAACTAAGGGCTGTTCCAATAAAACATTTCTGGGACCAATGAAAGGCAGTTTCTGGCTGTAGTAGTCACTCATAAGTGCATTTTAAAATCTTGACTCATTTTTATACAAACTATATAAGTTAATCAGCACACTGTCATAAATGATTTTAAAAGCTGTCTTTCCTGGGTATCTTGTATGTTTAAATGGAGCAGCCCTAATTGCATGTTTTTAAAAATTCAGTGGGGTATTTTGTGAACAATTCAAAACACCAGATTGCAACACCAGACTGAGTTGTAATCATCTTGACATTAATCATGCCTTGCATAAAATATCAAATAGCTTAATGACCATGACTAATTTTGGGTGTGTTTGTCTCAGTTAGAGTGAGTGTTCTCACAGTGATCAAGTATTGTTGTTTCAGATGTGCACAGAATATCTAGAGCCAGTTTTGATAGTATAGTTTATATTGATTGACTGCACCATCATAAAAAATAGGTCTGTGTTTATGGCTGGAGCAATATTCTGGCAACTTTAGTGTAAATACTTATAATCTTTTGCATAATTTTACAACATAAAAAAATTGTATGCATTTATGGTTAATTTGTTTGCATAAAATTTGCAAATCCTCAGCTTATCTAGAGCTGCTCTTGATGGCTCTGATCTTGGTGGGGTGTTCACATTGAAGTCAAGGTCACCAGAAGACATGGAGAAAACAACTGATTTTGGATAAATGACCTTTTACCTTGACACGGGCAGAACCTGGGATTAACCTGGAAAGCCTGCTACCAGGGACGAAACAGTTCATTGACATATTGATTGTTTTGCTGTACCAATACACATATCAATCCAAATGATGGAAGTTATTTTAATCTTTGGCAGTCATGAATAATTATTAGTCGTTTACAATATTATTCTTTAAATTGAGAATCCATCTTAGCTGTTGCTGGAGTGGGCTTTTGTTAGTAACCATGAAAAGAGTATGGACAACACTCACTTTTGTTAGTAACAATGAAAAGACTATGGACAATACTCACTTACCTTCTTCAAATGAACACAAAGTGACATGGTTTGTAATCTTGCTCACCAAGTTCTTGCTAATTATCTTATCCCAACAGAATTCCAGATGTGTTCTGTAATAAAGTACTTTACTCACTGTTTAATAACCACTTTTATGTGAAAGTTTCTTTGTTGATTATATCTTGTTTACTTTGGTCAAATTTGAAAGCTATACTTCCAGTGTCACACAATGAAATATGTTGCATTGAATTCTCATTGGTGGTTATTATTTGATCCAGTCCAGGGTAAACAATAACCACCAACCAGAACTTAATGTAGCTAAATTCACTGTGACAAACAGGAAGTATTGGCAAAGCAACAGAGAAACCTAATGTAAAAGTGGTTATAATTTGATCTGTAAAGTACTAAAACAGAGATGCTGCCAGGGTGCACAAATTACTCCTACAGATGAGTTGAAAATGGTGCAGATGAAAAGTTCGCTGCGCAGTATACAATTTTTATTTAACTGCACATCCTTAAAGTGTTTGTTGTGACATAAGTCACACCACCAGTAGCATTTGTCATGACATCTGTTTTTCAGGTAGGCAACTGTTTACACAGCTGGGTTATTCAGCTTGAGATGAAAGGTTGTTCAGATCAATTTGATTGGTACAATGTGCCCTGGAACAAGCATTATGTCGTAGTTTGAACCTTGCATCAAGGAAGTTTTACAAATGCTTGTTTAAGATATGGGCTAACTAGACAACCCAAAATGGCTGATTCCCAGTGTATTTCATCTTCAGATGAGCATTTTTCTTTTGGTAAACACTGGTTGGTGATAGTGATGATGACAATAATTTTTTAAATTATTAAGTATATCAGATTATGGAGCTGGGGAAGGGTTAATGGAGATAGCAGTGAGTGATTTGGAGCCTGAAAATTGTGTTAAATTCTTGTTTGATGTACATACTGGATGGGTAAAAATAGATGGCTTACAGGTAAATCTCCCTTTCAGCAGTATATCAGAATTAATATAGAAAAGGCAGAATACCAGGCCTAATTAAAATACAGACAATTGTTATGTATATTTAATTAAATTGTTTGTTTGTTAGCTTTAAATTTGTTAATTCCATTACATGCTATTGTAATGTAATTGAGTTCAGTTCTGTTTGACCTGACTGATATTTTTTTTTTATTTTTAATTTCACTGACATAAACAAATAATAATAGAAACATTGTATCTAGTTTCTGTCCTTATTTCAAAATCAGTGACAGTTTTGGTAAACAACTTTTTTATTATGTTTTTTTTTTATATTTCTCAGAGTAAGAATCATTAAGTTAAGTCAAGGTCGTACCTGGATTATGTGACAGGTAGCATGTATCAATTGTTACAAACTTCTATTTTTTCCAGAAGAATGAACTTTTGACCCTTATCCGGGAATCTGTTTTGCGTCTTAATTAGCGTATAACTGTTGTTTTTGATAGAAGTTTGTCAATTGGGCTTAAACAATT
The DNA here is from genome assembly GCA_016617855.1 of Megalonaias nervosa. Lineage (NCBI taxonomy): Eukaryota > Metazoa > Mollusca > Bivalvia > Unionida > Unionidae > Megalonaias > Megalonaias nervosa. Next base: position 115,975 of record JAECUM010000259.1, on the reverse strand, counting down.
GACACATTAAGTTGTTATTATGTTGTGACCAGTTTGGGTTGAATTTTTATTTTCTTCAAATTATTGAATTCAAGTGATTCTTTTCCCTGGAAATACATAAGTGCTCCTACAAAATTCTTGGATAAGACAATTATTGGAAGTTATACTGAATTCAGAGCTGGAATAATATTTTCTGTGATTCAACAAAGGACTGTTGACACAGCAGCACTTCGCTGACCATAACAGACGTCATCACCTTCCATTTTGGGCTCAAACTAAGTTTCATTCAGGACTTTTTATTACTAGGACTTCTATTTTTAATTCTTGGATTATTTTTGGATTTAATTCGTAAAACTGTAAGGTTTTTTTTCTTAATTTTTCACTTTTTATTCTAGGGAAATAAATTATTTGTCAAAATTTACAAAGCTTGTTGTCTTCTCTCTTTTTTGTTACTTATTTTAAGAGCATAGACTCGTAACACAATTTAAAAGTAGAATGCAATTTTCATCTCTTTTATCAAACAATTTTGCCCAGTGAGATCATGTACTACAAAACTATATATCCCTATCTGGGTTAAGATAACTGAATAAATAAGAAAGAAAAAAGGAAATAAAGAAGTAAAGACATTTATTTGCTCAAAATACCTGTCTGAACAAGCAGACTATAGTATTGATGGGCTTGAAGCCCTAATACAGCATTATGGAACAGATAAGAAATCTGGCAATGTAGTCAGTAAAGCACTGATTTAAAAAAGTGAACTTTGGCAGAACTTGTATTAGTATTTTGGAGCAGAAATCTCCACAAGATAATACATTTACATGGAAAATGGTACATAACAACTATAAAGAACACTTTCCCAACATATTCAAACTAAGCTAGCTGTGTATATGCTCCTTCTGACAGAAGACTGAAAGGAGGGCTCGCAGCACAGAACAATGTTCATACACAGATAAGGAACAGATGACACATAGAAACAATCAACGGATTAATGCTTATACAACTTGAGGTGACATCTTTTAAAATGTTTTATTTCAATAGAGCTCTAAGAGAGAGAGAGAGAGAGATTGTTTTCTTATCTTTGAACCACACTAGGATTGAGCAAAATGTGCACTGATATTGACAGTAACAAAGCATGGCACATTGTACTCTGTGTCTTCATGGTAGTTTTCTTCTGTCAGAAAGTGCCACCTAAATGTGAGATCACTAGGAGCTGACAGCTGCCAGGATAACTTGTTTATTAGGAATTTTGTACCAGCTGTTACTTTTGGAAATTCTAATTTTCATGCTTAAGTATTGTTTTTCTAAAGATGCATTTTTCCATTCATTTAAAATCTTAGCAAAAAGACTGATATAAACAGCTCATGTTTGAGTAAACTTTTCAGTGTCTTAACATCCAAAGAATCGGTCATTCTGATACTGATGAATTTTCAGAAAAGTTAATTACATGATTAAAGACTTCCAGCGCTACAGTTTCCAGTAATAGTTTTAAGTCAAGAAAATGTCATGCTCACTTACGAACTGGAGAAACAGTTACTAAATGTATTAAGATTTTAATTTATTTTGCATCTTCAGCCAATGATAAAGGTTTGCTGCTGGCTTCAGATGTTGCTGCCAGAGGTCTGGATATTCCTAATGTACAACATGTAATACATTATCAGGTGCCACACACTGTAGAGGTAAGACATTATTATCTTCATTTATTATATTAAGTATGCTTCCTCTTACTTTTTACTACCAGAAATCTTGATATTCCTCATGTCCAACCATTTTCAGGTGCTATGCACTGTATAGAGATAAGACTTCAGTACCTTCATAACTCATAACTGAAGATGAGGTTTTGCTGGTATTTTTAGCTGACCTCTATGAAGTATAGGTAGGCTTTTAAACTGACCATGGTGTTGGCAGTGGCTTCTACACAGATAATAGCATCTGCATATGTATATCCTCACTGAATGTCAATCATTCTTTCTTCTTATGTCATTGGCAACTGTTAAGAACGGGTTTTGTAGCACCTGCCCTCCGTGGAGGTGGGTAAGGGGGCTAACATTGTACATATACATTAGTTGTACATAATTGGTTAAATGTTTGCATTTAGCTCTGCTTTTTTGGATATTGTATAAATACTGTTTTTTCCTTGATCAAGAAAATTGGTGAGGGGATGCATCTTGATAAGTACTACACTCTAATCATAAATATAGGTAACTGTTACCCACATTTCGTACTTTTTACTTGGGTTCAATCTCTAGCACTCTTCATGCTAGAATCATCAAACTTGGTGATTGTATGTATTATCTTACAACAGAGAAATGTCATGGTGATGTATTTTTCATCTTTTACAGACTTTGGTCAGTTTTTTGCATTTAGCTCCTGACATGACTTTTTGGTATGTTGTATGCATACCATCCTACATAGAGGCATGAAAATTGGTGGGTGGATGTATCTAGTGAAATTCTTAATTTTTTTTTTAGCCAAAAGATGTCTCAGAGACCATTTTTTCATGCTCAGATTTGGCCTAAACAGTTCATTTTTTTGGTCCTGCTTATATAACAATAATAAAAATAATATGATGCATCTGTGTTACAGAAACAGAAGGTTACTGAGACCTACATTGTATGCTTTAATGACATGGGCTAAATATTTGTGTTTATTTTCACATTGATTCATACATGCCAAACCTATATGCATTCTGTTAGCCTGCTAAGACTGACCAGATCAGTTGTTAGCAAGAATAAATATGTTTATTCAATGGTAAACCTTCCATATGACCATATGTGTTATGTTACCTTCAGCAGGTTGACTGTGTATTGTACATGTGAATGAGTATGAGAATTTGATGAGTGAACTGTATGCTGGATGTTTTTCACTGTACTGGGTAATCAAGGTAATTATTGATGCATTAACTGTTTGTACTGGTGGCTGTCACTGCAAGGTTACTTAAAGCCTATGACTTTCACCAAGTATATTCTGTCTTCCAGTAGTAGGCAAAGATAATAGCTTCAGAAACAGATTTTAAGAACAACGCTTTTAAAAAATTAAATCAAAAACATCATTAATTTATTTTTTATCAGATCATTATAGTACCTCTTCTTTGATATGAATGCTTTTTTAATGTCATTTATGCCGTGTCAAGGTAGGCAGGTGGATGGGTGGGTAGGTAGGTAAGCAGTTTCATAATATGTCAGCACAGATAATAATATCAATTAAATCTTCACATTTTTTTAAAATTTAAAATGAATAGAAGTTTGTGTGTAATGATAAATGATTGCAAAAAATCCTTAGTTAGAAAAGGGTCAAGATCACTTGAATCTGAATTGATTTTCTGCACGATAATGTTTACAATGACTACTGGAGACTGTTGAAGGTAGAAGTGAGCTATGTAATCATTGATTACACCCTGATTTCTATTTTGATCACCAACTATAATCCCAGTTTAGAAATAAATTGTACCAACATTCTATTTTTAGTATTTTCCAATAAAATGGCCAGTAAAGGAGACTGTATACATAATTAAGAATAATTCCATTCTGTGAAATTATGCAGGTGTTGGAAGATTTTCAAAAGCTTCTGGCACAGAAATGGCAGCCAGCACAGAGATTAACTTCTGATTGCAGGGCTTGTGTCCGTAGGTGGCAAAATCAAGAACATGCCACTACCTAGCAGATCCTGCCTTCCCAAGTTAAATGTTTGTTATAAAAGGCAAAATTTGTTTGCCCACATAGGCGGGAGTAAGGCTGGAGTGATCTCCCTTTGGATTTTTGGATTGATACTATATCCTGTCCATTCTTCAGTTAATATTTCCGCTCATACTTGGAAGCACCCTCTTTCGGAGACCTAACAAAATCCTGTATCAAGTGATATTCTCAACAATACTGAGCAAGTTTAGAGGTGTGTGTAGTAATATTGGTATACCATTGGTACATAATATGGTACTCTTTGACTGTACCAGTACCTCGATAGATTATGTCAGTAAGAAATACATGGAAATTCACAGTAGTCTTGTTGCAGATTTAACGATATTAAAAGCATGTTCTCATTTTTCATAACAAAACAATTCCAGAAGTTATTGGTTTTTCATGAAATAGATGTATTTCTCACAAACTTACTTAAAATATTACAAATAAAATTATATTTATGAATCCTAAATTTCATGTTTGACACCCATCACATTTACCAACATGGTGATTGAATCGGATGGAATGAATTATATTTGGGCCAAATCCAATTTTTGAAAAACATTTCAGATTAAAAAAGAAAACAATATCATTTTATTTTATTCATTTACCAGCGTATGTTAATGTTTTAAGTATTTTAAGTATTCCTTTGTAAGACCAATAATCATCCTGAGAGTTTCAAAAGAGCAGCTGTAGACCACAGTTCCAAATTTTTGTGCTAACCAACTGTACCATCTATATACTATTTCTTGCTCTTTTCTTTCTGAGGTGAAGTTTTTGTACCTTTATTGAGCAACTTCATTTTATGAGACACATGTAGGTGCCATTTTGTTATAACCTACCCTGATCACTACTAAATTCATTCAGTAATGTGTGCTGACCTTTTATATGCTTGCAGTCACTGACTGACAGTTTCTGTAGACATTCATTTCTTTATTTGTGTCAACTTCATGGTAAGTTTGTGCAACACATTTTGGTCACTGACTCAGTAATTACAGACCTGATGGTTGTGTAGGTAAGTCATAGTCATTTACATTGTTCACTAATGTCCAATTCTGTATAAGTTAGGCGGTGCTTGACTAATTTCAGTATTAACAGTTGGCAGGACAAAGTGCACTCATTGCAAGCGGTTTCAACTTTTATGTCTTGCCCGATATGTTTGGGATATGACTCAAGCATACATGTGAAATTTGCACATGCTGGATGGAAAGTTGGTGGGCTTCAGTATTGGCCAGACAAACGTGATCAGAAGGGAAGACAGATAAACAACAACATCAAAGAGGAGGATTGTATTAGCATTGCTGTCAACACTACCTCAATGAGTAATTTCCTTGTGGAAGCAGAGATTGCTCTGGCAAAAAAGAAAAGTGACCAACCAAGGTGTAAAATATAGCCCCAGATCTGCCTTTGCCTCATCAACCCAAGCAAAAGATATTTTCAGCTTTACCGTTTGGTCTAACACTGAATAGGTTGGACAACCCTTCTACATTTCCTATCACATGTGAGGCAGACCAACAGTGGATCAATTGATTAAGTTTTCACCTACTACTACCCAAATTTTGTCCACCTCCTCCAGCTCCATCAAGAGAGGTGTATAAATTCCCTGATTTCTTGGTGAAGCAAGAACATTAAACAGTATTGTAGAATGGCAGACTTACTGCATTTGTTTAGAGAGGCAGTTAATACCCGAATATCAACAGACCTTTCGTTTCACAATGACTTTTATCATATTTTAACAAAGCATAGTATAAGACACACCCACTACTGTTACGTACAGAAATCCCAGCCATCAACAGAGATTTAGCAAACCTGGGGATGCCAGGATGTCAGTATGAATGGGCTGTAAACACTTAATTGACATTCAACAGTTGATCCAGAATGTTGTTGTAATAGGCTTGATGGTTGTCCTGGTATCCATGTTATTCTTCCAGCAAGCAGAAAATAGCATAGCTTCGTCCACAGTTATGCCAGCTGGCCACAATTGGGAATCAGTTTTGTAAACGGCATTAGTACTACAAAATGGTGCACAATACACACGTGCCAATGCCATGACAATGGCAGTGAATCTGCAACTTGCAGAACAATATGTGTGGCTCACCACTTCATTGAACCTGCTCATCAGTGGTCAAATGAAGGCCTCCAAGGAGACAAATCTCACTCAAATCCAGCACCAGAGACATCTGCAATCTTTCATTAAAAGGAAGCAGAGAAACTAGAAGGCCTCCCTAGGGCACACCCAATGGAGAAACCAGAAGGCCTCCCTAGGGCACACCCAATGGGGAAACCATAAGGCCTCTCTAGGGCACACCCAATGGGGAAGCAGCCTTATAAGCTTGATACACATTCCCAAGCAAGACAGTTTTCAAGGGCCAATGACAACAAGAAACATGGAAAGGGGGATCAGTGTCATATATAATGGTGGTTGGAAAATCTCCATAACACTGCTATGGTGGCGCTCTACAGTTTCATATTTTGCATAGGGTTAGAATTTTAAAGAAAAAGAATTCCCCCGGGTTTCCTCATTAGTTATACTGGCTATTTAAAAAAGACTTTGTATATCTAAGGTATTGTTCAAAGAACCTTTAATTTCCTTTATTTTGGTGTATGATTGATGGGTGTAATATGGGTTATAGAGTATACAGTTTGGCCTTACTCCAGATGTGCACCTTTCAAGAAAGTGCTAGCTCCACTTGGTCATTTTCACTTCCTGAACTTCAGAGGTAAATTGTAAAAAAAAAGGAGCTGATAACTTTTTTTCACATTTTATGTATTTGGTAATTCATTCATTGCACTTTCAGAAGCTGGTATTGTCTAGTCTGGCAAAATTCATTTTCCCTATTTTAATAGCGATTAAGGATAGTGTACTTTAGACAATTCAGGCTGATTTTTGGAGCACAAGGGAGCAGTCATTTTAGTTAGCAGTGTGCTAAGATCATTTACAATTCCCAAAAGTACAATATCCAAAGAAATGTCAGTCACATTACATCAAAGTAGCATAGAGGTATGCCAACATTCTCTCCACTGTGCATGTTTTAAATGCAAACAACTTCACCTTACATATATCACTCTCTCAAAAGTACATAATAACTGGTGAGCGCCCCCTATGGAATGGGTAAGATTTTGCCAAGATAATCCAAGGATCCTACAAATTGTCTCAGAAAGGGCTCAGATCACAATCATAACTCCTCCCCACTTGTCCAGGATCCCCACTGCTATAAACTTCCCAAATGTTCCTTTCAAGCTAAGGAGAAAATAGGCAGTCTTCACAGAAAAGAGTGGTATAGGTTGTATGAAACATAATCACCAGGTTTTATTCAAGACTATGTGTACTATCATTCTTTGAGACAGGATTTTTAATTCCTTTATTATCACTTATCTGAACTAATGTTCATCAAACTCGACCAATAGTTTATTATATTATCATATACCTGGACTATCATTCATCCAGACAGACCACACAATTTGTCATATAATCATCCAGACAGACCACACAATTTGTCATATAATCTTCCAGACAGACTGGGCCTACACTATGTTATGTTATCATTTCCTTTGAATTTATTTATGTTTGTGGTTTTCTGACAAATGAGTTCCATCAGTACTGAAATTCATGGATTTTGGAAGTAGCCCTTGTGTTTCCAGAGTAGAAGTACTGTTGTTGGGTTTAAATTCATGGTTTATGGAAGTAGTCATAGTGCTTCCACAGTAGAAGTATCGTATGTTGGGTTGTCACGGAATTATTTATCATCTTTTGAATTTTTAGTATAATTTGAGTCATTTGAGACAATGGAATCCTTTAATTCAGTGGTTAGTACTATAGTAGAAATGCATGTATACATCGTTGTATTAGTTCCATTCATGACAAGATCAATCTAAGTGAAATCAACCACTAGGCAGGTCAAGAATGGCAGATGAGTTTGATTGTGTTTACATAAACAAGCTTTACACTTGCCCTGTAGAAGGCCATCATGCACACCATAGCATTTCATTAGTTCAGTTGGATCTGAAGGTCAGAACTGGTCTGTTTTGTTTCTGACTGTTTTGAGTCATGTTGAAATGGTAAGATTTAATTGTTGAAGACATTCTAATGAATTGGATTATTTTATTTGAATCACAAAAGGACACTATATAATAAAACTCACACTCCATGTGGATTCTTTCCATTATACACAGAATTAGTAAGAGTCAGAGAGGAATTCTGACTGCAAATTATGTGGGAATTTGTGATTTACATGTTGGATATAGCAGAATAAATAATCTTTGATTTAAAGAGTCAGTACTTTGAGGATTAAGTGATTATGTTCAAAGTTTTGAATAAGTAATTTCATCGGATTATGTGAAACTTTTCAAGGACTTCATTGATATTTTTCATTCATGAGATTACATTGAAGCAGTAACATTTTGATTAATAATTCTGTTGAATTCACTGTTATCATGTTAACACATAAGCACTATACAAGCTTTGTTCGGAATACCTTGGAACAGTTTCTGGATTAGTGAGAAATTGATAGTACAATTGGCATTATTAGGATTACATTCTAGGAATTCGTACACTGTAAGTTATTCAATTATTTCACTTTCTTTGATTTTATATTTATTTAAATAAATTCATATTTTGGAAAACTTGAATTCATGTAGGTTTTACCTTGCCTTGTTACTCGAAGTTTAAATCCCTAGATGCAGCATGGGTCTTTAAATTCATAGTTTATGGAAGTAGTCCTAGTGTTTCCACAGTAGAAGTACTGTTTGTTGTGTGTTTAAATTCATAGTTTATGGAAGTAGTCCTAGTGTTTCCACAGTAGAAGTACTGTTTGTTGGGTCTTTAAATTCATTGGTTTACAGTTTTAGAACTTAATTTTATTTGTCACCATATATCTAGTTTTGTGCTGGTGTGCCATGAAACCAAACATACATTCTTACAAATATTAAATTCGTAGTTTGTAGCAACGTTACAATCAAGGAATGCAGGTACTCCATGAAAAATCATAAATTCACAGTATCCAGTCTGTCATTGATCCAGACAGAAATCTACAAGAGTTTTTTGACTGTATAGCCATATTTTACCAGCAACAACCTGAGTTTACATTTGACTGTTATCGTTACTGCAAAATTATGTAAGCAAATCCTTTGATGCCAATAAGGCCACATTTGACTGCAAACTACTAATCCACTGTTATCCTGACTGCAAATCAGTGTAGGTAAGTCTGTGTAAGCATTAATAAGTGTAATTAAATTTATCTGCATTCTTTTGCATAGGCTGAAAAAGAGCCGACTACCATAGTTACATTGTTCTCTGTTGGCCATTGTAATACATGAGAAAATATGCACAGTTGATCATAAATTGTAAGGAATAGATTACAAATAATTGTTCATTGAGGCCAGTTTTGTATGTTCTAAAAGACACTAACAAAATGATTTTGTTTTGCGCACAAATATAGATAAAATTTTAAATGAGTCTTTCAGTACAAGGAACTGAAGACTGGGTCTACCAAATTTCAAATGATAATTTTGATAAACTGGTCCAGTATATGATTCATACAAGCTATAGGTAAACACTAGTATGAGAGCTGGGGAAAAAAAGATTTTGCATACTACAACTTTGTGGGAAATAATACACTTTTGCATACAGTAATTTTGTGGGAAATAAAATGATTTTGCATACTATAACTTTATGGGAAATAATACACTTTAGCATAGAATAATAAGATTGTTGGAAATAATATACCTTAACCTACAATAATAACTTTGCTGGAAATAATACATTTTTAGCCTACAATAATGACTTTGCTGGAAATAATACACATTAGTCTACAATAATAACTTTGTGGGAAATAATACACCTTAGCCTACAGTAATAACTTTGTGGGAAATAATACACCTTAGCGTACAGTAATAACTTTGTGGGAAATAAAGGTTCATAGTAAAGACACAGTTGTATTTGACCTTTATTGCTTAATTCATACATGTCTGTGTCTTTTTATTCTCAGAATTATGTCCACAGGAGTGGAAGAACAGCTCGTGCCAGTAAGGAGGGACTTAGTGTAATGATTATTGGACCTGATGATATAAAAAACTACAGGAAAATCATGCATGCTTTAAACAGAAGTAGGTCCAAGATATCTTTCTTTACTTGACACCAGCGAGACACACAGACATATGCACATCAAACTTTCAAAAGCCCAAGTCAATAAAAGCATGTTAATGTGCCTGAAAGCACTTCAGTCTTTGTCATCATGTTACCTTTATTTACAAGATAAACTTTTCATGAAATTAGTAATGCAGTACATGTGAAATGCTTTTAAATACATCTTAGACTATAGTAGAAGTCCTTTTGTTCCATTATAAATCAGATGCTTTCTTCATAGTTCTTAGATGCATTCATTTTTCTCCAAGGTTATTATTGTTGTCAGTATAATCTTAAAAATTTAATTGTCCTGAAATCTCCACTTGTAATTGACATCTTGAGGTTTTAATCTGTAGTTTATATGTAGCCTTTTAACATAATAGACTGTTATGCAGTGAATCAGAGATTCATAAACAAGATGTAGAGTTTTCATTCCCAAACAAGATGGGGTTTCGTTCCTAAACAAGATGTAGGGTTTACATTCCTAAACAGATGTATGGTTTTCATTCATAACCAAGATATAGGGTTTTCATTCATAAACAACATGTTTTTCATTCCTAAACAAGATGTTTAGGGTTTACATTCCTAAACAAGATGTAGGGTTTTCATTCATAAACAAGATGTAGGGTTTTCATTCATAAACAACATGTTTAGGGTTTACATTCCTAAACAAGATGTTTGGTTTACATTCATAAACAAGATGTAGGGTTTACATTCATAAACAAGATGTTTAGGGTTTTCATTCATAAACAAGATGTCGGGTTTACATTCATAAACAAGATGTAGGTTTTTCATTCATAAACAAGATGTTGAGTTTACATTCATAAACAAGATGTAGGGTTTTCATTCGTAAACAAGATGTAGGGTTTGCATTCATAAACAAGATGTAGAGTTTTCATTCCTAAACAAGATGTAGGGTTTTCATTCATAAACAACATGTTTAGGGTTTACATTCCTAAACAAGATGTTTGGTTTACATTCATAAACAAGATGTAGGGTTTACATTCTATTTTATAATTTTCCACTCCAGATGATGACCTGCCAGTGTTCCCAGTTGAGCATCAGTACATGCCAGAGATCAAGGCCAGAGTCAGTCTGGCCAGACAGATAGACACCAAGGAGTATAGGTGGGAGATCGATTTCAGATAGAACGTTCTGGCATTCCTTGCCAAATAAATGCTGGGATCTTTTTTGTGTGTCCTGTGTCTTGAGCCAACAGTATGATAAACATATGAATAACCTAATATCATACTCTTGAAATGTGTCTGAGCCATGCTTCTTCTTGTACAGACCCTGAAATGGGAAATTTTACAAAATCTGCATTGTGTTTGTGTTATGTTTGGATTTTATTAACCATGTTTTAGTTTTCAGTTTGTAGCCTCAGAAATTCATTCAGATTTTGCTTTTATCATTTCCATCCATCATTTCTTCTTTTGTTTTTTGGTCATTTGGTATTAATTACCATATTTGTTTTTTTTTCTGTTTTTGAGAGTGTTGAAGGGGGGAAAAAATGTCTTGCACATCTTGTCTTATTAACAGTGTGCTTGAATGAAATAGCAAATGGCAATGAATGCATGATTCCATAATGGATGTAAGTTTTAAAACACTTTAAAAATTCGGACCCTATTAATTATTACTTTTTCATGCTTTCTAAAATCTGGGACATGAAATCATTGCAAATTTTTAAGGTACTATAAGTTTTGGGATACTAATAGATTTTTCTTTCCAACTTGTGATAGATATTAATCAATCATAATGTTAGAGTTCCTGACTTCTGTTGCTATGATTAATAAATGGGTTTGTTATAAATTAAGTTGATATAAATAGTTTAGGAAATCAGTTGTTTAATTTTAATCTTTTGTTTTTCTTATTTTTATTTCAGTATGTGTAAATCTGCATGACATTGAAATGCATTTAGCATTGCTACAAATAAATAATAACTTCTCCCTTTTTGCACCTGACTAGTTGACTAATTTTGCTTTTTATATTATTACACTAAAATTGTTGGCAATCATGATGCACCAGTAATTAGAATGTGTTCTAATTGATTAAAAATGTGTTACCCTTAAAAACGATGAAAATTGCTCTATGGTATGCTTCATCACTCACAGTTTTGACTGTTTCCATCATGGCATCACCACATGTACATGGAAATTTTTAACTCTTGCTAAAGGAAATACATATCTTGTTTCAAGTCACAGGCACCATGGCATTGAAGTTAATTAATGTCATCTAACAAATTATAAGAAGTCACAGAACTAATACTTTGAAAATATTTTAAATGATAGCAAAGCAGTAGTTTGTTTGATGTAAGCGATCTTAAGTAGTGACACGTATATTCAACTATGGCAGTTGTGCTAAAATGTTTCTAACTGACTGATCAAGTGTACTGACTTGGCTCAGTTGCCTTTGGTTGGTTGATCTAATATTGAGTACCACAATAATCAGCTGTATCTTGTATTGTCCCCCATCATATTTTGAAACAGTAAGTTGGTATGATTAATGTCAGGTGGTATTGCCATCTGACTAAATCAGCTCAACTGTTTTGTTATTTGCAGGGTAGAAAGCATTAAATGGTTTGGATTCCTGTCATAAAATAAAATACAGATACTGCCTGACAGATCCAACAATTATAATCACAATTACATACAAGTACAACCAGCAGTAAGTGTAAAAATATAAATAAAGTTGTGGATTATTTCATTTAAATAAAATAAAAACAGTACACATATAGACATTGTGATGATGTCACACACTGTATTATTTTCCCAGATTGTTTCTAACTTTGGAATCTTTCTTTGAACAGAAATGGTGTGGGTTGGGGGGATTGTTTGTTTACAAATTGACATTGTTTCAAACTATGGGACAGTCTGTGTAGACATGTATGCTCCAAACTGTAAAACCACTCCTAATTAATTTGCAAACTTTTGTAATGTTGGTAGACATTGGCCAGGTGTGAGATCAGACCTTGGTAATGTTGGGAGACATTGGCCAGGTGTGAGATTAGGCCTTTGTCATGTTGGCAGACATTGAGCAGGTGTGAGATCAGGCCTTTGTCATGTTGGCAGACATTGACCAGGTGTGATATTAGGCCTTAGTAATGTTGGCAGACATTGGCCAGGTGTGAGAGCAGGCCTTTGTAATCTTGGCAGACATTGGCCATGTGTGATATCAGGCCTCTGTCATGTTGACAAACATAGCTGGTGTGATCAGGCCTTTGTCAGTTTGACAAACATTGGCCATGTGTAATATCAGGCCTTTGAAATGTTGGCAGACATTGGCCAGGTGTAATATCATACGTTTGTAATGTTGGCAGATATTGGCTGGGTGTAATATCATGCCTGTATTTGTTGACTGTCATCAGTAGATAGTGAGCCATACAAACCATGTCATTGATAACTTTGAGATTTTGTTTGAAGATTTTATGTTAAGTTCTTTGAAAATGATAAAGAAAAAGGGTGGATAGCCTATGCAGGACTTAGAAATTTCATTTGTCCACTCATTCTGATGAGTCATTTGTGATAAAGACAAGTGGATTTTTTCCAGAACAAGCAACACAGATTATAGTCACAGTACAGTTTCATGTCCTGAGGATCAGTAGCAGTTTGAACATTTTTCAAGGCTTATTATATCATAGTACATGGTACCTAAAGGCCTGGTACATTATATTACATGGTACATCAAGGCCTGTTATGTCATAGCCCTTGGTACATCATGGTACTGGTTCATCAAGACCTGGTACACCATTGTAAATATTCCAGGTGAGCCACAGAACTCATTTTTTTCACAAAGCATTTGGTTGTTTTTATAACTCATTGTAATTGTTTTAAATGTCTTTCTTTCTTTTCTGATCAGATTTTCAAAGAAGAAGCACCAGAATAGTTGGTTCGAGAAAGCAGCCAAAGAGATGGACATAGAGTTGGATGAAGAACTGTATCTTTAAAAGCCAATGCTTTAAAACTATATTTTAGGTCAACAAGGTTACAGACCCTGAAATGGGTAATTTTACCAAATCTGCATTCCGTTTGCATTTAATTTGCATTCTGTGTGCATTTTATTTGCATTTTATTCATGTTTGCATTTCATATATCATCAAATTTTTATGTTTATGGTCTGAAAACTGCATTCAGATTTTGGATTCATCACTTCTGTCCATAATTTTGTATGCATTGTTCTTGTTTAGCATGAAATGAAAATTCAGGTTTTCCATATTAGAAAGTGTTATGGGGAGGGAACTACAGCTTTTGATTTTGTCGTATTAGATTTGTACTTTAAAACCCTACTGACACCTTTTATCATAAATTTCACCATTCTCCAATCTAACAAAAGTTTGAAAGGATGTTAATGATTTGTAAAAAGCTATCTGACATAAACCGTTCTTTGAAATAATCAGGATTAAATGACTTTTAAGTTTTCAGTTTAGAATTAAGAGGTGCCACCCCTTAATTCAGTCAAAGAAGCCACTCGTAATTCTGTTCTTTTTTCGGGAGTGCTCCACAAGAAGTCAGGGTTTGCACAGTCATTAAAGGTCATTGAGAAATGAACACCTCAGTTCAAGATCTTGAAAGTCATTGATATTTCACCTAGGTCATTGAAAGTCATTGAATTTTAAAGATCTTTCTTAAATAATAAAAAGTGATGGAAAATTTTACTTTCGAGTGGTTTATTTTATGTTGTGTGATGATTGGAAAGTACAGTTTGATTTTCTGTCATATGCTAGCAATTCCACTGTTATCGTAATCCACATGAAAGTAATCGGATATCACACATAGCACCCCATTAACAGAGTGTCATTAACACCCCTTGACTTCATTAAGTTTAATTGTCACATTGGGTCCTGGACAAGACGTTCTGTCGTAGTTTTAACCATGCATGCGAGGACATTTTACAAATGCATGTTTAAAATATAGGCTACTTAGACAATCCAAAAACACTGAAACCCAGCGCAGTTCATCTTAGAGGCAAATAGGCCTACTTGCTGACAATAGTGATGGCAATTTATTTTTTAAGCTATGAATTATATCAGATAATTGAAGCTAGAAAAGTGTTAAAAGTGAGAATTTTAGCTGATGCAGCTTGTCTGAAATTGAGGTTTGAATTGAGTGGGTCACTCATGTAATCAGGACCAAAAACTGACGTCATTTTGAAAGCACGAAAATATGTTGCACTGCAAATGTTAATTTTTTTACCAGCCTTGACACACCATATAACAAATTCATAACTTTTCAGACTGTAGATGTTAACTTTTTGACCAGTCTTGGCACACCATATAACAAATTCATAACTTTTCAAACAATAGATCTGTAATTTTAATAGGTCTGATCACCAATATAAAAGGTGTAAACTTCTGGACTGGCAATTGTTAGCACCAATGTATGGACTTATAACATGGATTAACTCCTCCTTATTCATGAGGAGTGTTTTAAAGTATTATGTGGATATTTTATTTACTAATCAGTTTTCATGTACAAGAATGAGTGCAATTGAAACAATGAATAGTAACACATATTTATATTCTTTGTCTCCCCTGGATTATATTTCATTTTCTTAGTAAATTAATGCAAGGTGAATTCTAATGTACAATTGGGATGATTTACTGCCAAATTATGGGTTATATGTTTTCACTGTCTTCTTAATTCACTTGAAGAAATGTAAGGATATCACACATTTATTTAATTTAGGGTACTATAAAAAGTTTATATTTTTAACATATTGGCAACTTCCAAAAGTGCGGAAATTTGTGACTATATGCTATTTTTAGATTTCATTTTTTAATCAGCTTTTGGTGTAATATCTTGAGGTTTATGAGTGAAAAAAAGTAATGAGTGTAGATCAGAAAAAGTTAACAGTTCCTCTTAAAATTGCATTATTCAAAATAACTTGAGCATAGCTATATATATAGCCTTATAAGGGTTCAGATAAATTTAATAAATAATCTAAAAATAAAATTAGGAAGTAAATACATTAATTTGATCAAAATATCACTGTCTGAAAAAGCAGACTATGGCATTAATGGACTTATAATCCTAATACAGTATTATTGAACAGATACGAAATCTGGCATAGTAGTCAGTAAAGCACTAGTTCAAGAAAGTGAAACTTAAGCAGAGCTTATGTTAGTGAAAATTCTTATTTTGGAGCCAAAGTATTCAAAAGATATTACCTAATAGCAGTGAAAAAATGTACATAATAAAAATAGGAACAGTTTCCAAACCTGTTCCAGCTGGCTAAGCTAGTCATTTATATCCCCCATTATATGGTTTTCAGAGACTAAACAATATCAAAGAAATTTAATCAGATGGATCCATCACTGGTTATCTAATATCCGAAGTGTATTTGCAATTATTTATTTTCATGGATGTGATCCTTATATGAACTGCACAAACAATAGAAATCATAGTGGGGCCCGAGTGGCCAAGTGGTCTAAAGTGCTCACCATTTCGGATCACTGCCATCTCACCTCTGTCTGTGTGGGTTCGAATCTTTGGTTCAGCCAATGTGGGTATGTGGGAAAGCTTGCCAGTAGCTTCTCGTGGGTTGGTGGTTCTTTCTGGGTTTTCCTGGGTTCTTCCTCCACCATTTATACTGGTTGCCATGTAGAGCCTATCTTGTGCTGAAAAATGGCGTTAAACCCTACAACACCGCTCCGGTGGCCTAGTGGTTAGAGCGTCCGCCTCGGATGCGGGAGGTCGTGGGTTCGATTCCCGGTCAAGTCATACCAAAGACTTACAAAAATGGTACTAACAGCTGCCTCGCTTGGCGCTCAGCATTAAGAAGTTAGTGTTAGGACTGGTCGGCCTGGTGTCAGGATAATGTGACTGGGTGGGACATCATGCTACATGTCTGCGCATGATGCCCCAGTGCTGGACATCACTATAAACTGCCACACTGCAGACATCGTAGCGATATGACTGAAAAATTATTAAAGCTACGTTAAAAATCATAATCACATCACATCACATCACAAACCCTACAACAAAAACAACAGAAATCATAGTTTTATGATATTAAAACTTGACATTTTAAATAGATTTAACTTATACATTAGGTAGTATCATATTTCCTCCAAAATAAGTGTCAAGCATGTTGTATTGAAATGGTTGATAAGAAACCAAGGAAGCAATAAATCTCATTTCATTACCAGTGCCAACTGTCAAATCAGTATCTTCACTACGTAACATTTTGAATGCCTTTAACAATCCACATGCTTTTAATCCCATTGTGGGGAAGGGAAAAATGTTTAACTGTTTTGTAAATAGAAAAGGTATTTCTGAGTCAGTATTTTGTTTTTTGTTTTTCAAGAGTGTTTCAAGAAGATGAACCAGATTTCAAAACAATGTACTCATTTTTAGATGCATTTATGCATGCACAGGATTATTGTTTTTGTTGTTGACTATTCTAAAACATCAGTATAAAAACCTTGACATCTGGTCAGATTGAATGACTTAGGTGACACCCAGGAACAGACACAGCACAAGCTTGAGATAAAACAGTTGAAGGCTGCTCTAGATAGTATGTTGAGTCGATCTCTGATGCAGACACACTTATCTGGTCAGTACCCAACAAAGATGGGCAAACTACAGACCTTTCAGAGAACTCGTGAGTTACCTTTACAATATCTGAGCATATTCCATATATATTGATTAGCCAAGTTTGAGCATATTCCATGCATATTGATTAGCAGTTTGAGCATATTCCATGCATACTTATTAGTAGTTTGAGCATATTCTCTACATATTGATTAGCAGTTTGAGCATATTCCATGCATACTTATTAGTAGTTTGAGCATATTCTCTGCATACTTATTAGTAGTTTGAGCATATTCCATGCATATTGATTAGCAGTTTGAGCATATTCCATGCATACTTATTAGTAGTTTGAGCATATTCCATGCATATTGATTAGCAGTTTGAGCATATTCCATGCATACTTATTAGTAGTTTGAGCATATTCTCTGCATATTGATAGCAGAGTTTGAGCATATTCCATCATATTGATTTGCAGAGTTTGAGCATATTCCATGCATATTGATAGCAGAGTTTGAGCATATTCCATCATATTGATTTGCAGAGTATGCATTATTCTAGCAAAACTTGGCAACAACACTTTATAGTAAATCTTGCCCAGTATGAACTGTCCATATAAAGGAAAACTATCCATAAAGAAAATTGCACTGTCTATTGAGCATCCTTGGTGTAAAGTTTAAAGTGTAGGATATTTAAAGGATTTTATTTGGGACTAGACTTGGAATTTTGTTTACATTATTACATATGTTTTCATCAGAATGCATCATAACACATTCAGTGAAATAGTTTTCATGTTGAATCATCTTATTTCAGAAATTTTAGAAACTTTCATTTTTTAAATCTTATTTAATGACATAAGGCCCTTCATATGCCAGAATTATATTGTATTACATAAATATAGCAGTTATTATTGCCATTCTTTTTAATACTGAAATTGTAGATCTTGTTTGTGAGAAGATGTTGTGATGGAAAAGTGCATTGTAAAAATAAATCCAGAGAGAATATTCTTGGAATAGATTTGTTCTGCCTTGTTTATGACTGTTGTAAGCATGGATGTATTTGCATAATTAATATTTTACTTTATCAGGTACAAGAAAAAAAATGAATAGAATACAAATCCTCAAATGCATTTGATAGTAAATGTCTTCAGCTGTCATCATTTCTATTTTTGAATTGTTCTTTGTACAGAGGATGATCAAGATGCATTGAAGAGGGTGAAGAAGGAAAAGCTCAGTCAGAAAAAAATTCCTTTAATGGACCAAAACAAATCTCACAAGAGGAACAGGAAAAATAAACAGAAATGAAAGAAGAAGAATGATAAAAAAGGAAATAAATATTAAGATGTTATTTTTTGATCCTCATTGTTTTTAGTATAGATGTCTTTGATTGAAACATACTGTGTCTGACTGTCCATCGAAATTTATTTGCAAATATGATGCTCAGATCAATACCACATATTGTAGAAAGACTTAGGTTGACTGTTATGAAGGTAGAAGAGAAACATTAGGAGTAGGGGGTGTATAGAATTGCAGATCAAGGCCACCAGAGAATATCAACTGTTTCAGACTGATTATTTGAGGGTTTTTTTTTCATTGATTCACCATACTTCATGTGTAATTTAGTGTATAAAATACGGAGTCAAATGATTATGGGTTATGGCCACTACTTCCTTGGGTAACTGACAGATGAATTCCAATTCAATGAATTCAGTAGGTGTATGTCCAGAAGCAAAGTTTGTCAGTCCTGGGTATCTGAGTGTGAGGTCAATTGGATAGTTTGAGAGTTAGTGCATATCTTGTATGGCAACTTGAACATTGTCAACCTTGAGCATCTCAGGTTGAAGTTGCTTGTATAGTAGTTATCTGACATGGTAACTTAAGCTTTGCCAGTCCTTAGTGTCTGATGGTGAAGTCACTTGGATAACTTGAGAGTTGGCAATTTTATATCACATGGTAACTTGATCTGTGCATTCATATCTTCATCAGAATCAATGCATGTTACTTAATCTCCTATTTCTACAAAAGAAACCATAGAAAGGTCAAAGGACAAAATAAGACCTACAGTTACAAGTTTCTGCATGATAACATTATGTCAAGTCTTTCAATTCTATGTGTGATTTGAATTAAAGAAAATGAAACCTTATGTCAGGGGTGTCCAACCTTTTTTGACTTGGGGCCAAGGCAGATAAAATGCTTAAGGTCACGTGCTGCATGAGTCAGAACAGTTCCTTATTACTCATTAAGAATATTAATTAAAATACATGTTTTCAAAAGGACTGCTTACATGGCCACAGGCCACATCATGTCAAGGATTGAGAATGCAAAAAGCTACTGACTTAATACTTTCAGTTATTGCATGTATGGTTTTCCCTTGCACACAGGACAAAGATGATGATAATTGAAAGGTCAAAGGTCAAGGTTAATAAATTTGCAAATGGTCAAATGTTAGTTTTATCTCATTTGAATCCCAGTAGAGCAACAGATACCAAAGAACAGTTAGCCAGCATCCAGTGTCTGTTCTTTGGCATCTGTTATCTCTCATTGTCACTAATAGTTTTTAGCTCACATGACCAAGGGTCATATGATCTTATGGCATAACTCCACATCCATGATCCATTCATCCATCCACATTTGCCTGCTTTCACTTCTTTTCAGAAACCACTGGGCCAGTTTAGATCCAGTGTTTCAGGAATGTTACTTGGGATAGGCTGTACCAAAATTATGTTTGACTGGCTCCCCAAACTGTGGTATCTTCCAAAGCAACCATATGGAAAACCAGTTTTAAACTCTTTCTCCTGAACAGCTGAGGCAGTTTCATCAGACTTGGCATGAATGTTTCTCAGTATATGCTTTATTGAAATTATTTATGGGTGGCTTCCCTAGTAACTGTTCAACAGCAAGCATGTGGAGAACCTGTTTTTAATTCTTTAGAAAAGCTGAGACAGTTTTTGTTGTAGGAATGTTTCTTAGGAGATGGTGTATCAAATTTGTCTCAGTGGTGGCTTCTATTGCAGCCATAAGGAAAACATATTTTTACCTTCTCTCTTGAATGGCTGAGCCAATTTTTATTTAACTTTGTAGGTATGTTTCTTAGGAGATGCTCTGTCAAGATTGTTTTCACTAGTAATGGTATGTTCTCTAAGAAAAGTACATAAACCTAATTATAACATCTTCTCTAGACTGACTGAGACAGTTTTGACCAAACTAGTTAGGACTGTTTCTCTCTCAAACACATTACCTGATCTCATTACATGAGGATAACTTTCTCTGCTACTTCCAAATCCAGCCCTCCCAGAAAGAAACACCTTTCTATCTCTATGTTATATACATGAACTGAAGCAACTCTTAAAGGTTAACTCCCCTTTCTACCCACTATGTGGCTATCTCTATTCCCGGATTAAACCAGTTTTTTCTTTCATTGTCATGCTGTAAGGATGTACTCCATAGAATCAATTTAATCTGATACTTACATTTCAAATCATCCATCTTTTATTTTCAGTGGTATAGTAAGTCAGAATTTTGTTTGATTAATTTTGCAATGCAATATTCTATTTTTTAGGTTTATTGCCACTTGTGATTTTGATTGGTAGTATTCAATTTCACCAGAGGAATTTTCAGATGCTGCACTTATCAATTATTACACTTCTAAGTCATTTCAATAATGCAGTTACATTATTTCAATATATATATATTGCATGCACGTGTTTGTTCTTCTTCATTACAGAGATGACAACCAAGATGTGTAAACAATGTAAGGTCATGGAGAATGGACATGAGATGTCTCTATGCATACAATTGCTCATACTTTGTTACGAAAATACTTGGTTTTGAAGGGCTGCAATCCAATTCATCATAGCAAGACTTGTAACATACGTTTTATGTCCAAATCAATGATTGGTCTTATGGGGGAATGTTGAGATACCATTTCCACCCCTCATGCAGATGCAGAAATAGCACCAGAACATATTGTATTCATTAATACAGTAGAATCATTGATTAGTCCCATGGGTGATGTCGAGATGTCCTCTCCACCCCAGACATAGAAACAGCACCAGAACATATTGAATCCATGAATACTGTAGAAAGCACAGGTGATTCCAATCAGTACATGTAATCGCATATGATCAATGTGACAAGAAAGGCTTTGTTATCAATATGTTGATGAGTATAATGACATTTATATGTTGTAATCCCACTGGAGATAAGCCTAAGACACCACCAGTGAGGTGTGAGTGCTTACAGCAAACAGGACTAAACTAATGAGGCATGAGAGACTGCAATGAGTTACCCCATCAGTGTATGAAAATGAAACAAGTCAGACATGAAGTTTGGCAATTTGACAAATACGGTACTGATGAACAGTCCATGCCAATATGGTACTATACTGCACTTGCCAACCAGACCATTAGGCATATATCATCTTTGAACACTGTTCCAACTGCCAACCAACCAGTCCAGCTGTATGAATGACCTATGTACAATCACAGTGGTCAGGAGTCTGTCATCCCAAACTGCCTAGTCGGCAGCCTATACTGACCACACCACTCCTGTTGGCCAGACCAAAAGTCATATACCATCCTTAGTACACCATTCCAGCTATTGAAAATTGGTTAGCCACCTGACCAGTCAAATGGACTAACCATTCCAACTAAATTCCTAGTGAACTGGCATTACTTATGGACCCATCCAACCAAGCTGAACTGGCCATGCCTGACTAACATTCCATAATGTGATCACCACTGACAACCTATCCAATGGATTATATGATGATTCATGCTGATGATACTTGATTATCATTTTCCATTGATGCTTGAGATGAAATGGAAATGCCAGAACATGCCAATCCAACTATGGAATGGACAGAATTTACTGTAGTATCATTTATTTTCATAGGTCTGAATTTTAGTGGTTTTGAAAAAAAGATATTTTGGTGGGGTACTTAAATTTGTGGTTTTGATTCTCAAAGTTTGTATATTTGTAGGTATTTAATTTTGTGGATTAACCTCAACAAATACTTCAAATAAAGAATACAAAAAAACAAAACTAAATTGAAAAATTGTATTACTGTATACACAGTGTTTCATCAGTAAATGTGCATCAAGCAATAGTTTCGGTATTTTACAGACATGTTATTTATTAGGATTAAGCATTCATGGATAAAATGAGACATGCTGTCACAAGGATTTAAATGTTTTGACAAGAGTTTCATCAGAATGAAGAATTGATTTGAATAAGTATTAAATTTAGTCTTTTTATGTAGTATCATTTCATATGCCTTCTTTCATTTTCAGTCATAGTGTTTCGCAACCTTATGCTTTTTCTCTTTTCCCACTCTCCTTGTCTCACAACATACCAGTTTAAGACAGTGAGTGGAAATTATGGCTACTTGACACCATATAGATACATGTGCATTGAAACCATATAAAATGCTTCATAATATTTTTAAAAATGCAAAATATAAAACACTCGTGTAAAAGCTACAATTTTAACCTTATTACAAAAATAACATTGATTTATCAATTAGCTTTGTTGATCTCTAGGAATGAAACATAGAAAGAAAAAGGGGAGGAATGGAACATAGAAAGAAAAAGGGGAGGGGCTTTTTTATCATATGTGGCTAAATTTTTGTTTTGACTTTAATTTCTTGGTTCAGGGCAACAATGAAAATCATGAAAATTGGTACTTCACAATTGATATTGCAGCAGTGATAGAGAAATTCTATAGGATTTTTGTCTCCATCAGAATGCCCTCCACAGTCAGTTAGATCTCCATGCAAGGTCAGTGCCTTGGTAGATGTAGATGATGATGATGATGACAGTTCATCATTCGGAATCTTGCTACAGTTGTTAAAGACTGCAAAAAACTACCAAGGATCCCCTGGAGCATTTTTTATCCCAGTAATGCAAGCTCCTTTATAGTTAGTTAGTTGAATGCAGCTTTGTCACCCCAGTGGTAAAATTTCACATACAGAGATATTTTATTCACATGTACATTTTCTTAATGTTTAGAAAGTATAAAGGCGAGTTTTTAACACCCCATCCAATTAGGGAAAGTTTTGTCATCTTCCTCACTGCTTGACTTCTCGCATCTGACGATTGTTTTATCTAACTGAAATGGTCACTAATGATCACTGCTGTTTTTCTATTCACTTCCTCCCTTTTGGTTCTTCACTTCTGTTAGGGCATCTACTTGAGGAAGTGAGAAAGCAAGAGGCACAAGAGTTGTCCTTTAACTTTCATCTCAATTTCTTATCTTTGCACAACCCTGTTAGGAACATATATGTGCAAAGATTGTTGCCAGAGAATTCACAGATGCAGTTCTCAACAGTGGCAGATTTTTCTTTTGTCTTCTGGCCAAATGAATTATAGGTAGTCATGTCTCGCCATTTTTGCAGGCAGGCAGGAAAGGGAGAGAGATACAGTTGCTCCTTCACCAGGCCTTTCTTCATTTGACCATAATGCACTGTCACCCATACTTTCTGGCAACCTACCAGAAGCACCAGACTGCTCCCTTTTCGTCAGATTGGATCAGCCTTTCTCGGTAAATGATGGGTGATCCAAACTGTGTCAGAGGGTCTCCAGATTTTGTTGTCAGAACCTCTCCACTTTTTTTTCCTTCCTGCAAGAAGGAACTCACAAGTGATACCATGAAGGGGGATGTTTTTACACAAGAAAATCTAGTTTCTGCTTGTAAAGATTGGTGTAGATAGTATGAAAACAGCACACATGAGCCTTCTACTCCAGAGCATTTCAGGTTGTGAAGTCCAATGGTAGTTGAGACCTGTGATAGAGACATGACATGTGTGCAGTCAGTCTTCACATGTCCAACATATACTTTCATGTTCCGTTTGTTATGTCCCCAATCTAAATCTTTGGTTATTCAGTAATAGCTGAGTACATCCACTGCTGTGACGGTGACATTCCTGCATGACACACCACAAAATCATTTGGTTTTTGATTCATGATATAAACAACCTTAAATTACTTGTGGATAATCAATGCAGAGAAGTCAGATCTTGCCCCATCTCAACTTTTTGGTTAGTCTGGGTATGGAACTTGTAACACTTATCAACTTAGCATCTTCCTCCCAAAAGCACAAGAGAATTATTTATTTGTCAGAGAAGGCATCAGCCAGTACTTTGAAATTGGACTTTCAGTAAAGAGACAACTGTGGTGTGGAACCACTCAAGGAACATGGGGAAACTACATTCAGAGGCATCCGGCAAGGCTAAAACACTAAATCGTCAGTACCAGTCAGTCTTCACACAAGAGGATAAGAGTAATCTACCAAGCCAACATGGGGATCGTTACCCACCAATGCCTGACATCCAAGTTACTGAAGAAGGCGTATACAGCTTATTTCGGAAAATTAACCCACAAAAGGCCACAGGACCAGACATGATTCCAGCAAGGAAACTGAAAGATCTAGGAGAAGAGTGCGCATCATACTTGAGTTATATTTACCAGAAGTGCCTCTCAACAGGTTATGTCCCTGGTGTGTGGAAAACATCAAACGTTACAGCTATCTTCAAAACTGGAGAAAGATTCAAGGCCAGCAATTATAGACCATCCTCCCTTACATGTATCTGCTGCAAACTGCTTGAACACATATAGTCAGCAACATGATGCAACATCTAGATCTCTACAACATTCTAACAGACTGCCAGCATGGTTTCAGTGCCAGACGAAACTGTGAAACACAGCTCATAACCCTAGTGGATGAGCTCGCCAGATACTTTGACAGAGGGAGCAGTATGACCTTACCATCCTTGACTTCAGTAAGGCATTCAGTCGTGTCCCCCTTGAAAGACTTCTCAGTAAGTTGGACCCCTATGGCATCAGGGGTTACACCCAGAAATGGATCAGAGATTTCCTATCAGACAGATCGCAGAGAGTTATAGTAGATGGAGCAACATCAGACACAGCACCAGTTGTTAGTGGGGTACCTCAAGGGAGTGTTTTGGGTCCCGTCCTCTTCCTGGTGTTCATCAGTGATCTACCTGCGAGCGTCAAATCCAGCACGAGACTTTTTGCAGATGACTGTATAGTCTACCGGGAAATAAATGCCTCCAAGGACTGTGAGATCCTTAAAGAAGACCTGAACCAACTGGTCCTCTTGGAAAGAACTTGGGGTATGACGTTCCACACACAAAAATGCAGCATCCTAAGAGTTTACAGGAAGAAATCACCAATCTTGTCCGAATATACTCTTAAGGAGCAAAAGTTAGCCAATGAGCAGGCAACAGAATATCTCGGGGTTGAATTGTCCAGAGACCTCTCTTGGAAAAGGCACATAGACAAGATAGTTAAAAAAGGGAACAGTAGCCTTGGTTTCCTGCGCCGCAACCTCCAAATCAACAATGAAGAAGTAAAAAGTGCAGCATATTTCACTCTGGTTCGACCAGGTCTTGAGTATTGCTCGACTGTGTGTAACCCACATAATAAAGATCTAATCAATAAGATAGAGATGGTTCTGAGGAGAGCTGTTAGAGTCACCACAAATAAATATCGTAACACTAGCAATGTCAGGGCAATGTTGAATCATCTCCAGTGGGAATCATTCGAATCCAGGTGAAACAAGGCCCAGTTGACAATGTACAAGATTGCGAGCAACCTAGTGGACATACCAGCGGACAAATACCTGACCCTGGCATATAGCCAAACTAGGGCAAACCACAGGAAAAAGTTCCAATTAAAGTCAGCATCGACAAATTGTTTTAAGTTCAGCTTCTTCCCATGTACAATAGGGACTTGGAACAAATTACCATCAATAATTGCAGAAGCTCCTGACTTGGTATCTCACAAGCAGGAGCTTTCCAAAATCACATTCTAATGAACTAGTTAGCTACAAGGAAGACCTAGTGATTCTCAGGGCAATGCCTTTTTAGGTTCCAGATCTCATCGCCTCTACGGTAACCTGATTGGTCTAAGTATGCAGGGACGAAACCGTACACTGACACTCTTTTACTTATTTCTGCTTTTCCTATCATTACTCTTCTGACTGTCCTATCACCTCCGTCTTTACTTTATCGTTGACCACGCACCACCCGTTGCTTAATAGTCAAGTGTGACTACGTCAACGTATTTATAGATAGATGTTAAACTACATTATGTACCAGTTCAGGACATCCTCGACAGAAAAAGGTGGCATTCCTGGATGTCAGACTGCAAAATCATTCAGAAAGTATGGTTTTTGGTTCACAGCATGAGCATTTATTCACAGTTCAGGGTGGATAATCAATGTAGAGAAGTTGAACCAAATCCCTTCTCAGCATTTTGTCCATCTGGGTACGGAACTCTAACACATTTTAAATTGGCATCTTTCTCCCAAAAACATTGTAGGTATAGCCCATGTGTCCTACATTGGTCGGTGGGATATATGGGACACATTTTCAATTCTTCTCCAGAAAGGCTAAGCCAGTTTGGTAAAACTTGGCCATAAATGTTTCATTGGATGTGCTTGACGAAAATTTTCTTTTTGAGTGGCTCAACATTTGTGGTATTTCTTCCATAGCAATGAGGTGGAAAACCAATTTTCAACTTCTAAAAACAGCTGAGCCAATTTTTTTCAACTTTTGGTTGAAATGTTTCACTGGACATAATCTGCTAGAATTGGCATTGGGATGGCTCTTCAGGCAGATTTGTGGCTTCCATAACAACCATAATCAAAACCTATTTTTAACTTGTCTAACAGTCGCAACAGTTTTGATTAAACTTAGTAGGAACCATTTACATATCACCAGATTGGTTTCCACAGTGACTCCCTTGCAGGGGTGTGACTTCCTTAGCAACTGGGTGGACAAGCTATTTTCAACTTCTACTCCAGTACAGTGATGACATTTATGATCGAATTTGGTCATACCTTTTTATTGGACATATTGAACCAAACTATCTTTTGTTTGGTTCCCCTAGACAAACTGCGACCTTAATAGCAAGCCAGTGAAAAAATAATGTATCCAATTTCTTGTCCAGAATGGCTGTGCCAATTTTGATCGTACATGATTGGAGCAATTCTAATGATATGTTCTTCTCAGAATTTGTGTGGATGGATGCTCCGAGCAATTGTGTGGTTTCAGTTACGTTCAGGTAGAAAAACTGTTTTCGACTTTTTCTTCAGCATGATTCGGCTTGTTTTAATCAAACATGGTAGGAATATTTCTTGAGATATATTGTGCTGGTATTGTGTTCAAGGTGGCTCCCCTAGTAGTTATAGACTCCACAGCAACCAGATGGAAATTCTACAAATGGTACTCATTGCCCACCAAGTATGGCTATTGTTATTAATATATTTTTTAAAATTTATTAGAATGCATTTCTCTCCAAAACTTTCTGACGTATCATACAAAATTTGATAATTGGAATCTAGCATGATACCTTTCACATTCATATCAAGGATGCCAATACAGTATCTAGCTCAGCTAAAGTTTCACAGAGTAGAAATACAGTTCAGCATTTCCAATAGCACGAGCTTCAAACCAAACAGCTGTAACTTATCATGGCATGCCTCTTTCAGTAAGAGTTATCTGGCTTTTACTGCTATATTTGTCTTCTAGACCAGTGTATGATAGATGTCATACCCATCTGGCTTCTACTGCTGCCTTCTAGACCAGTGTATGATAGATGTCATACCCATCTGGCTTCTACTGCTGCCTTCTAGACCAGTGTATGATAGATGTCATACCCATCTGGCTTCTACTGCTGCCTTCTAGACCAGTGTATGATAGATGTCATACCCATCTGGCTTCTACTGCTGCCTTCTAGACCAGTGTATGATAGATGTCATACCCATCTGGCTTCTACTGCTGCCTTCTAGACCAGTGTATGATAGATGTCATACCCATCTGGCTTCTACTGCTGCCTTCTAGACCAGTGTATGGTAGATGTCATAACCATCTGGCTTCTACTGCTGCCTTCTAGACCAGTGTATGGTAGATAAGTAATGCCATGCCTATCTGGCATTTACTGCTGTCTTCTAGACTAGTGTGTGATAAATGAGTAATATCATACCCATCTGGGCTGTTTTTGCTATTCCTATTCCTCTTAAATTACTTTGAAGAAAATCATGAAACTTGGCATACATTTTCATCCAAAGGTCTGGTTGCACTAAAGTACAAAATTATGCCCCTTCAACATCCAAAGTGGCCACCACAGTGGCCATCTTGTAAGTCTTATTATTGCTTCTCCTCCTAAATGGATGATATCAAAATGGAATTTCAGCCAAACGTCATCTTATGGCATGATGATTGTGCTAAATTGTTCTAAATGATGTCCAGCACAGTTCCTATAGTGGCCAACATGAAAATCATATTATCATTATATCTTCTGAACAACTGCTCAGATTTACATGGGATTTTCACTACAATACTTATTATAAGACAGAGATGGTACTAAATGAAAATAGTGTCAGTCTGACATCAAACATATACAACGGAATCTTGTAAATCCTGGAACTACAACTGAACAGATTGTCATATTTTCGTGCAATTTTCACTGAATAATTTCTTGTCATAAGCAGATGGTGCTTAAAAAAATACAACTAGTGCAGCCATCACACATCTTGAATTCTTGATACTCCATCTGAAATGAATGGTCATATTGACCAGGGATTTTCACCTCAAGAAATATTCTGTCAGATAGATACTGCTAAATCAGAATGGTGCCAGTCTGACATCTACCATGAGATCGCTGGTGGCCTTCTTGAAAATCTTGTTATTACTGCTTCTGCACAGATTGTCAGTTTGACATATGGACTGAATAACTTCTTTTGATATGTAGATGGTCCTAAGTGAGGGAGACAAATAATGTAACCGCTTGACTAGGATTTCCTTGTCTCGGTGCAAACCCAAGTATAGATTCCCAAACCTCAAGGTCTTGGATAGAGCCAGATTGGGAAACATGTATCCAATACCCCTATTTACAAAGAAACTATCGGATATTCCTCGGTACGCAATACCAATTCCTAAACTTATAAACAAACCATGATTTCATGATGCAAGGACACCATCAGAGAATGGAACAAGGCCATTAAACATTTAATTCCCAATCTAACAGTTGAAAATTTCAATAAGTACTGTATATACCAAGCCAACGTTTGTCGTGCCATTAGAAATATCAAGAGGAAAACTTTGAAATCCAATGTCTCCTGGTTGAATTCTTTGTCCTCTATTAAATCCATAAGGAATAGGGTACGAAAAATAATTGGCAAAGACAAATAAAAGCAGATGTATCAAGCATTTTAAGACATCTGATGAAAAGGTCAAGACCGTACAAGAAAAGTGAAACACATTTGCCGAAACATTCTCGAGAAGCTACTTACAAAAGAATTATTCTGACAACTTTCGCTTTCTCAGAACATGGAAGAAAAGATTCCTCTGAGTGTTAAATCTGTCGATTACAATAAATCTTTCACTCTAAAAAATAAAATATGGGGCTCTCTTGATGAGCCCGTGGCACTTAAGCAGAATCAGTAGATATCCACTATCAACTTCCGAAACGCTTACCTAATACAGCTTTCAGTACACAACACATTTTCAGTTAAGTTTAGGAAACTTGTGACTTCACGTGGTGATCTGCTACAGATCACAACGAGTATGCATACTATTGAATGTCCGCAACAGATACGCTTAAATAGAGGACAAAGAACGGGTTCAAATTTAAGAAATATAACAACTGCTTCAGTGCTCTTCTGCAGATTAGATGGAATTCATGATGACCCAATGCCTTATATTTTGTCGGTTGTCGTATTCCTGTTGTTCAGGAGACGACAAGTTTAGGACTTATTTTTGACCGTAAACAAATTTTGTCTTACGCATGTTGGATACGTAAGGGACAAAAGTCTTAAAAGCCCCAAATTTAATAGAATCGTGGCAAGCACTGGTCGGAGAGCAGATCGAAACATATTCTGGTTATACAGATCATTCATCATCATCGTCATCATCATCATCAATCCCTTAACCCAAGAGGTCGTTCTCTCCATCTTTCCCTGATCTCTACTGCCCTTTGGAAATCTCCAAATCCCATGTCTGTCCACTCTTTAATGTTGTCTTCTCACCTCTTTTTCTGTCTGCCTCTTCTTCTGCACCATTGCACTGTGCCTTGCAAGATTGTTTTTCCCAGTCCAGATGATCTTGAGACATGACCGTTCCACTTCAGTTTGCGCTTATTTACAGTGGTCAGGAGGTCTTCATAAGATCCGATGGCGCGTTGGATCCTGTTGTGGACTTCTTCGTTGGTTACATGGTCAATGTATGAGGAAGAACAGATCATTAATAAGACCTAAATTTGACTGAGGCTCGAGTGTACGGATCAGATTGTAAATCTTGCATGCAAATGCTTGTTTCGATGCACAGTCAGGGACTGAGACTTTGTATGGGTGCAGTTACAACTTCTCCTTCTGAAAGTCTCAATGATGAGACAAAGGAACCATCACTATCGCAGACGAACGAAATTTGTACACTAGTGTACTACCAACTATTTTCCAATCCGTCCGATACAGAATATGAATGTACTCTTTATGCCCCAGTTAACATCCTTGAATGTTCAGATACCAAATTTAATTCTTCCTTTATGGCATATTTGTTTTCATATAGAAGCAGCAAATATCAGTCGTTCACATGCTTAATTCCCAAATCACCACAATGGTTATCCAAACCTCCTGAAATAAAGTATTTGATCTTTGCGAAGTCCAAACGTCCTCAAAAAATCCTCATATTTTCAGAGTAAATTCAATTAAATCGGAGCCTTTTGTCGTGGCTAAGCGTCCTTTTATACGTACGTTTTGTAGCCAGGAGACAAGGATGGAGATGTTGTTATGACACCATCCAGTCGTTCCTGAATGAAAATGGTGCAGATACGGCTTCATGATATAACAGCCTTGCGACCATCATACAGATCTTGTTATGGCTACATTTAAATGGACGGTCTTATTGGTCATACTTATCGCAACAAGCAGCTGGTCCTATCATAAAACAAGAATAACGTTGGTATTTTAGAAAAATTCCAAGAGAATACAATTGAAATTGCCGAAACATGGTTGTTACAATGTTCCCCATAGATTAAATCAATCTAAATTCAGTAGTTTAATATTCTTTCACTATTATAATTGACAAAAAATTAAGGTCAGTGGTTAAAGGGAAAACTTTTTAAGATTGTTATATTTCTCCTGCTTTGCAAGTACATAATCCAAAACCTTGGCAACTGGAGCAAGAAAAATGGGTCATTACAACCTTAATTTACTGTTCATGGGTGCTGACACCAGAGACAAAAGTAAGTGCTACCGTAAGGTTTCATAACCATGCATGCAGCAGTGTCCTGGGTGCTGTTCTACATGCTAATGCTAAATGAAATATATAATGGAGCTACATGCATGTGACTTTACTTTCATGTACCTTCAGCCTATAGTGAAATATGAACACACCCATAAAATTTCACGACCATATAAATGTGTTTGCAATCACTATGACCTACTTTTGCTGATCGTTGTACTCTACAACGTACCGTTTAGTGATAACAAGACAGGACTGGTCAGTGGTCAGTTGAATTACGATACAGGTCCTATTTACTAGCATGTCCAAGAGTTTTGTGTGTACTTTACTTTCACTGGACTTTCTAACTACAGTATGTTTTATCATCTCTAATTTAAGCTGCTAACATTCAAAATAAAATTTCATATATCGGTCTTGCAGCCCATTCATACTCTTAAAGTGTTTTACCTATCTACACAGTTATTATAAAATCATATCAGTTTTAAGAATAATGTCCAAGGAGCAGATAAGATGAATAGTTTAAAGCAAATTATTATTTGCTTTTGAGATAACGTACTTTGTTTTACCAGTACTGTTTCAGCACGATTTGTTCGATCACCATTATCCCCAGAACTATTTCTGCATGTAGAGACAGAATAAACGGAACATGGTACCATTGATAAAACTATATTCTTGTCAAGTAAATTGCTCTCCATGCATCCTGCATGTCATGTACGCCATTTTCTCACGATTGTCTTGAATTTAAACAGATTCTCTAATATTGTTAGGCGGACTGTTCTATTTACATCGTGTGTGTAGGGTACACGTTATCTTATTTGAGTCAGCCCTTCTTGTATGGAACTGAGAAAGACAGCCAAGTAAGAAAATAATATTCAGCTTCAGGTAATAAAAAAGTTAAAACATACCAGTATCTAAGAAACGATATCGAATAAAGAGGACACTCTTGCATCCAACTTCGAAAATGGATAGTTTGTCGGCTTCTTTTCCAGAACAGATAGTTTTACGACACAAGATTTTCACTAACATACTGAAGAATACTGTAGCTACCCTGAATGAAAATAGCGCTGATGTCACAGTCTTCTCGTCTTGGATATACAATATAGACTTTACATCTCACATGGAACTAAAGGTTTAATGGCATCTTCAAGGGATTTATAGGAATGAAACAATCATTTTTTTTTTAGTAGTTTTATTAGTGCTTGTTTCACAAATCACCCATTATCAATATACCTCATCCCTCCTTCATGGCTGCTTTATTTCCCTGTGGAGAAAAAATATATGAAATAATGTCAGCTGTGAGACTGGCTGACTCTCTCTCTCTCTATCTCTCTCTCGATCTCATCTTGAATTGAAGATTGTTCCCTGTAATTCGGACTTTATACATGAAAAACATTCCAGACACATATCCTCCAGCAGAGTTCCCATTATGGCTCCCTGGAGAGGCTTAAAGATAGCCTGTCTGATGTCAGTCCATTAGTATTAATTTATTATCGTTAATACTCCTAAGCTACCAGAATAATTGCCATAAAATTTTATAAATATATTCATGCCAAAGTGTATTTAGTGCTCAATGAAATTGGTATCCATCAAACATTCAATAAAGCTGCCAGGGTGGCCATTTCGAAAATGTTGTTATTGTTACATACCCTGAACATATATGGTCGTGTCTACACAGATTTTCGCTTAACTACTTTTTATGATACATAGGTAATTATAAATGAAAATAGTGAAAATATTAATCTGACATGGCCGCCATAGCGACTCTCTTGTGACTCTTGATATCGCTACGCCTCCTGAATGGCTGGTCGCATCTACACGGGTTTTTCGCTAAAATGCTTTCTAAGATATGTAGATGGTTCTATATGAACCTGGTGTCCCTCAAACATTCAAAATAGATGTTGATGTTGTGGGGCTTAACGCCATTTTTCAGCACACGATAGGCTATACATGGCGGCCAGTATTAATGGTGGAGGAAGAAACCGGGAAATCCGCGGAAAGAACCACCGACCCACGAGAAGCTACTGGCAAGCTTTCTCACATATCCACATTCGCCGAATCTTAGACTCGAACCAACGCAGACAGAGGTGAGATGGCAGTGATCCGTAACGGACAGCGCTTTAGACCACTTGGCCACTCGGGGCCCCCTTCAAAATAGAGGTCACAGCTGCTAAGTTGATGATATTATCGTAACTCATCTTGGATTGTAATATTGACACGGGGTTTAATCGAAGACTTTTCAGGACGTGTACATGGTCTAAGATGAAAATCTTGTCGATCTAGTTGATGGAAAGTTGTCAAGCCGAGGGATAAATGATCTCGTACATTTAGGTCTGCAATTCTTTTTACCCCTGTGGGCATTTAGTTCGCAAAGAATCACACCTAACCTACCAATTAGTCCCCCACCCCATCTTAAATGTTGAACACTGCCCTTTGAAAGTACTCATCAAAACAGATCAAAATAGTGTTAAATCAACAAGTGGATCAGATTTTCTTCCGGAAATAATGAAGAGACTGTATTTTCAAGCTCTTTCTGCCATATGAGCACCCAATCTGCCACAATAAATGTATGAAATATATGATGCTTACTTAACTTTGCGTCTAGTCAAAGTTCAAGGTCACAGCAAAAATAATTGTCGCAAATAAGTTTTAATTCTTTTCACTAAGGTAAAGCCTTTAATATTTGTGATTAAAATATGCTTTATCCACACATCATTGAAACGATATTTGTTTTAGGTTTGCTCTTTATCACTGAGTGAGCAAGTGTCCAAAGAAAAGTAATGATTGTCTCGCCTCGACATGAAAGAAAATAAGATAATGTCAACGAGTTTCATTAGCAACCTGCTCGGCTATAAAAAGAATCGCCACTACTTTACCGTCTGCTCTTGCAAATATTCTTTCACAGTTTCGACTGTTCGCATCTATGCATACATGAATTATGTCATGCGTACCTACTTCAACACATACTAAATACATAAGCAGACTTTGGGTGCTTATGCACGTGCTCACAATGTAGCACTAATCACCATTATTCAACATAGTACAGTGTCTCCAGACTCAAATTTCTTTGAAAATGCAGACTTAGTATAAATTCAGTTGTATCTTTTATATCTTTAAATTTGTTCTCTACAGTGAGTAAATCGAAATTCTTTTGCATGAAAGAATTTCAAAATTAAGAGGTCTTACCGAGTGCTGGAACACTGTTGAAGTCGACGTGCAGGAGCTCAGTCAAGGCAGCAGGTGCTCTCACAGCGTACAGAGCATACTCTTTACCACAGTTCACAAGGCCGTGAAACAGTTCTGTCGGAACGTACTCAGTGGAACATCTGTCGTACGTATACGTCACCCAATTCACAGCGGTCGTCACTGCTGCTGCTGTGTTCGTCTCCAATTCATCGTAGATGAAGTAGTTTTCTCTTACATATCTATACCCATAAAAAATAAAAAAATGGACAAAAGGACGAGAGTTATTAAACGTACGTTATTTCTAAACTTGATTTTCCATTTCGTTATTATGTTTGAAATGTCATGTCAATGGTTTCATTTTAAAAAAGTAAATTTTATAGTAAACTCTGCTTAGCCGAAAATATTTCCACGATCACATTAATTGTGGAGATGAAAATCGCTACCTCTCGAATCCAGCCCTCCCAGAAGACGAAATATTCGTCGTTTTCGTATATATATATATATATATATATATATATATATATATATATAATTTAGACTAAGGGAAAAACCCTTCTGAATGAACTGATTCGATCGAAAGGTGGCTTCCGGCATAAGGTTATCCAGTTTAAGCTTAAGCGAATCATCAACTATGATACTCGCATTTATTTGTTGGGAAGTGGGCGGGGAGGGGGGGGGGGGCTTTACATTACTGTGATAGAGCAAGTATTCTCACAGAAGAATAATTTACTTTAAACTTTACTTTCTCAGTCCAATACGTCCCCCGAAATATGAACTTTAGGAAAATAGGTAATAGGAGGAAAAGCTCAGAGTATACAACGTCTATTACGGGTATCTTTTGAGGAAAGAATGGTTGGAGTCCCTATATCAAGGATAAACTCCCTTAACGTCAAGGCAGTACAATCGACTTTCACGTGACACGTAACTTCAGTACACCTGTAATAAGAAATGAACGTTGTTTTCTTAAGAAAACTTCTGGGCGAATGCAGTGAAAGTAGTTATAAAACCACGCTCATTGAAAGGTTGTTCTGTTGATAACAGAGTCTGGTGGTCGTCTGGGCCGCAGCTTCAGTACCCACCATATTCAATCCCCTTCCCTGGGACGCTAGATCTCCGATATAGAAACCCAAGAAGGCTGACTGTGCATGCTAGCAAATGATATCTCAGATCGAAACGTTGCGTTCCAACGCAAAGCTCGCAGAGATCGTTCGAATATCATGAGCTGAAATTTTCACGAGTTGTATCAGGGTTTGTTAGACTTAGATTACACTGAGCATATTACCCAAGGCTCGTGAGATTATGTCGTGTTTCCATTCCTTTACTGGAAGGAAGAGGTTTTGTCAGGTTCCATGATTATTTTCCGGGTATTTCAAGCAGCGCCTGATGATACAGACTGATCTTGTCGATCGAAGAAAGCAAGCGGATGACCTCCGCCTGACGGTAACCTGTTCTTGGCTATAGAGCCTGGTTGCATTTATTAGGACTACAGTAATAGTCTCTGTCTGATGTTCCCCGTACAGACGCTACAGCTAAAATGGATACATTCGTTATACGGATAACCATCTAGTGGTGGAGAGGGGTAATTTAAAAGAATAGAGGCGGAAAT
This sequence comes from Megalonaias nervosa, assembly GCA_016617855.1. Lineage (NCBI taxonomy): Eukaryota > Metazoa > Mollusca > Bivalvia > Unionida > Unionidae > Megalonaias > Megalonaias nervosa. The sequence goes on along the minus strand of JAECUM010000259.1, from coordinate 79,624 downwards.
TAGGAACTTTTGTTGATTTGGGGAGGTCTGAATTTCGAGAGATTATTGGTAACTCTAATATAATCGGATGGTATTCGACGGAGAAATTAATTTTAGTTAAGTGACTAAATCGGTTGCATGCTTTTATAAACAGGAGACATTCTACAACTTTCCGATAAGCCACAGTTCTAGCTTGATGTACAGCTTCGTCTCTTTTTTTGGAAATATACAATTTACATATAACAAATTATGAAAATAGAGAAACAGAGCTCGGTAGATGTTGCTGGTTTCAAAATTTACGCCAGGTTTGAGGCCTTTGTATAACATATGTTACTTTATATACTACGCATTTCAGTTCCCTTTATGACTCAAATACTGAAACTGTAGAAGTGTACCAAGACATGATAGCCCGCATTCCGTGAGTACGTCTGTCTCACCTAGATAGATACGGACATCCCCTTTGGACAACATAGGACAAAGCACCTCGCTTCTGTTTTCCTTGCGCCGTCCATACTGCAGCTGACACCAATGTAAATGTCACTATCAAGATATGTATAATCAGTCCCCTGTTCATGATCATGTTACGTTTCGTCTGTAATAAAGCACCGATTACTAAGACACGTCAAGATGTTACTAACTACCACCGATAAGATAGGAGCTGAGACAAAACTTCTAGTCACAGATAGTAGGTAGTAAATATTATAATACAGTGTGAATCCGCTGCAAATTTAATTCGGATTTCATGAGATAGTTAGGATCACAGGGGTTTGTGTTATGGGGGTATGTTTATTTGTTAATTTATTATGGGGTCGATTTATATAAATAATGACAAATAGAGAAAGTACGCCGAGAATGATACCCCTCGGGCCTTTTGCTATTTTCATGCACCAGAAAATCTCAGAGTATGCAAACTATACATTGATTCATCAGACAGCCATTTCTCTCCCCCATAGAATTGTACAATTTTGCAGGCTCGGTGCATAATGGCAAATGTGACTTGTCAGAAATCACATGCAGTTTATTTTGGTCCGAAATCACATTAGACCGAAATATACCGCTTGTAATGACTGGACAATCGCAATCGCTCTTCGTTATGCAGATACGGGGCTTAAGTGCACGAAACCTGAAAGTTCACAAAAATCAAAAAAGATACGTGAAGACTTTAATGACATTAATACTGTAAGTTCAGATCTACTTAAAATTTAATATACCGGTAAGGACAGTAATAAATGAAAAATCTGTCGATGTATAGCTAGTAACTTTGATTGAAATTTTTTTTTTTAGTTGAAACGAGAGAGCGAAAGATCTGAAGGGTAGGCAATCGTTCTCGCCAAGATTTCTTCTTTGTCAACGTAATATGATATGCACTGACCCAGAATTATATTATAAACACACAAAAGAAACTAATCTCCTTGACCCAGGTCCTTGTGGTTAGAACCTAGACATACATTTGGAACATTCGCTTCGAAACCCCAGCATCAAAATTTCGAGATCGCCAAGCTTAATCGTCCATCCCTTAAAACCTTTAATTCCAGGCCACTCTCTCCTGATAAGCAAGGAAGACTATGTCACCGATCATGACTTCTTTTAGAGTAGTATGGTTAGGTGAAACTAAAATAAGTAATTCTTTATGATCTTCACCAACATAGGTTCAGCACAACATTTCGGCCTGTAATTCTCTCAACCCTGCTACCTATGCACTGGCAATTCTTTCACCTCTGGCACAAATGCCTAGTAACTGTATCAAGTTTTTTTTTTTTTTTTACAAAAAAATACTTATGTTGAAGCTAGGTTTGCCTAGGCAATTTAATCCGTTTTTTTGTTTTTTTTGTAAAGACATACATGGTTTTTGACAACCAATCCCGGTCTTACTTTTTATAATAAAAAGTCACTAATTTGGTCATTTTGAGCAACTAATATTGTCATGAAAAAATCGGAAAATCCCATCAGAGATTACAACTACGTATACTCAGTACACGCTAAAATTTAGTGCTACGATCCAGACGTCATACATAGTGTTATAATTCTGATAAACTGACGTCATAGGAGTTGCAATTTATAATTTATACGCAATATATTTCGTCTTTATTTAAAATTGATCTTTCTAATGTTAAAGTTCGAATTAAGGTTTCTTGCATCTGGTAGTTCATGTTGAGATTGTTTGTATTTGAAAACGAATTAAAAATAAATCAACATGTTTTAGTATGAAATCATACTTTTGAGAATCCCACCACACCCATACCCTAAAACAATAACAAATAAACAAATAAAACAATGACAATGAAGTCATCTGTCAACAAAGATGTTACTTATTGTAATTTTAATACGGCTATGACACTGGGATTAACATTACATACCAGACTGACGCCAAGCTCTTCAGTCTGAGAAGACTTTGTGGGAAGTGACTGTTGTCGATCTCCTAATTTCTGACGACTGTTCCCAGAATTCCAAATCTGAGTATGATATGCAACACTGTATGGACCATTCCCTTACAGCCTGTGACAATATCGATCTCACAATCAGTATCAAGAAGACAGAGGTGATGCACCAACCTGCACCAGGAATACTTTACATAGAGCATACCATCACAGTAAATGGCCAAACCCTCGTGGCACTGGACAAGTTCACCTATCTCGGTAGCACACTGTCACGTGCAGTCAACAATGATGATGAAGCAACCGCTAGAATTGCGAAAGCAAGTGTGGCCTTTGGCAGACTACGTGCAAATGTGTGGTCTCGCAGTGGGATCAGTCAATAAATAAAACTCAGTCTACAAAGCCATTGTGTTGCCACCCTGCTGTACGCTGGCGAAACCTGAGCGGTGTACAGCCATACCAAGAAGTTGAATAATGTTCACACTGGCTGCTTGAGGAAACTGATGAGGATAAGATGGCAGGTAATGGTCCCAGACACTGAGGTTCTCACACAGGGCGTGCATCCCAAGCATCCACACTCTGCTGAGGAAATGTTAGTTGTGATAGGCAGGCTACATCATCAGGATGTGAGAACAGCGACTACCAAAGAAGATATTTTACGGCGAGCTGAATGAGGGACAGCGATTTGTGGGTGGTCAGAAGAAACGCTTCAGACATTCCCTCACGTCATCCCTGAAACATTTCATTATTGACCCTGGGAAGATTTCACACGGGATCGCTCCACTTGGCAGAGTCTTGTCCATACTGGAGCTACAGAATTTGAACAGAGAAGAATTACAGAGGCAGTGCAGAAGCGCGAGCAGCGTAAATCTCAGAACTGCAGAACGTCCCTTATTGTTAACGCACACCAAAGTGGCATTTCCTGTCAATTGTGCCACCGACAGTTCAGATCACAAATTGGCTTGATCAGTCACTGACCTACTCACAGAGACCAAGCCAGTTCGGGATGTCATGATCGTTTTCGAACTCGAATGACGAACAACAAAATGTTTGGTAAACCTCATAGTATCATTCGTTCCTGAGAGATGTACATTCTCCTCATACACAACGAGGTGCATATATTTCTAAGTTATTAATAATAAATAAATTATTCAGAGTTTTGTAAATCACAATTATGTGAAGGGCTTTCAAAGTCGTATAGTATTTCCTAACGACGGATATTATAGCCGAGGAGACGCAGCCCCTATGGGATACCTACACCTAATGAAAACTTATCGGGCAGGAGCCAGCCCGGCACACCTGTATAATAATGTAGCATTGTGTTAGCACTGATTAAAGACGATACTGTTGTATTCCCTTCTTTACGGTACGGGTGGGGAAACGAACAAGTAAATCTCTCACACAAACATATACACACGCGCGCGCGGGCGCCACTTTCTAGCGAACAGTTACTATCCACACGTATAATCTCTCCAAAAACTTACCTAACCAGTAGAACATGAGTTAGGGTACAATTCAATCAGACAATATTGAATACAAGGAAAGTACATTGAAGATAATGATTGTCTTTCTAACAGTCTGAATAAGTTCCGGTGCAGTTATACCAAGGAATAGACAAGCGAAATGATCCAGTGCAGTTATACTAAGGGGTAGACAGGAGAAGATATTAAGTACAAGTATACAAAGGGGTAGACACGAGATGAGATCCAGTGCAGTTATACCAAGGGGTAGACATGGGAAGAGATCCAGTGCAGTTATACAAAGGGGTAGACAAGAAAAGAGATTCGGTGCAGTTATACCAAGAGGTAGAAAAGAGATTTGCTGCAGTTATACCAAGGGGTAGGCATGAGAAGCGATCCGGAGCAGTTATACCAAGGGGTAGACAAGAAGGGAGATCCGGTGCAGTTATATCAAGAGGTGGACAAGGGATGATATCCAGTGCTGTTAGACATGAGGAGATCCAGTAGAATTATATCAAGGGTAGACATGAGAAGAGATCTGGTGCAGTTATACAAAGGGGTAGGTATGAAAAGAGATTCGGTGTAGTTATGCCAAGTGATAGAAAAGAGAAGAGATCCGGTGCAGCTATACCATGGGGTGGACGTGAGAAGAGATCTGGTGCACTTATACAAAGGGGTTGACAAGAAAGGAGATCCGGTGTAGTTATACCAACTGTAGAAAATAGAAGAGATCTGGTGCAATTATACCAAGAGGATGACAAGAGGAGAGATCCGGTGTAATTATACCCAGGGGAATGCAAGAGAAGATATCCAGTGCAATTATATCAAAGTGTGGACATGGGAAGAAATCCGGAGCAGTTATACCAGAGGGTAGAGAAGATAAGAGACCCGGTGCAGTTATCACAAGGGGTGGGCAAGAAAAGAGATTCGGTGCAGTTATACAAAGGGGTAGACACGAGAAGAGATAAAGTGCAATTATTACAAGGGGTAGACAAGAGAAGAGATCTGGTGCAGTTATACCAAGGGGTAGACATGAGAAGGGATTCGTTGCAGTGTTTGCAAGCAGTAAGATATTTTGTTGCAAGATTATTTCGGCCAACTTGTATACACTATGCTGTCTGCTATTGTACAGATTGTGATGATGTAGTTTAAAATTGTTTGTGTTCGCATTATAGATTCGCGTCCACATATTAGAACCGAGTTTCACAAATGACTGAATTGTTGAAAAACTTCTTCAAAAACCTGAATAATATGATTAGACTTCGTTCAAGTCATTGTTCTTCAACTATTCAGTCACGAGACATAAACAGCCAATCAAAAGTGAACCCGAGGTAAGCGCTGACATTGCGTCTTATTTTATTCTAGGCTGTGAATTACTAGATTTTCTAAGGAAAATTCACTGGAGTGAAATAATATTATATTTTCTCACAACCCGTCAATAGAGGCACAAGTACTATTATAACCAAGAAATTTGAAGTTACTCTTTGACACTTGCGTAGTCCAGGGTTAAGTATGGCAGCCTCCAATTGAAGACGAAGTGACTTAAGTATTTTCACCCGCTCGATGAAATATATCCGTTATTCACTAGTTTCAAGCAAACATCCTCTCAATAACGCCATAATAGATGAGGCATAAAACACAACACAGAACTTAACTTCAAATTTTGCAATTTAATAAAGCCTGACATTTTCAATGACTCTTATTGGTTTCCTCGTGTGCTGAATAAAATCATACATTAGTGTTATATTAGCATAAAATTTATTAAGCTTGCTATATGATTGTAATATTTTGCTGTCCATAGCATGCAAAATATATAAATAATTAAACTCGTGTCATAAATTTCATATGAAATAAGCACTCCTGTAAGATCCTCTCTGTATTGACAAGGACCAGAAAGAAAAAATCATATGCTGAGTTGTGCATTATTGATTTGATAGTCGTTGTGTAGTAATTTGTAATTAAATTTATATAACAGAATATGAAAACCAAAATATCAGATCAAAGTTAAGAAATAAAAAGAGGTAAGTGAAAGAGAAAGAAATTATAGCAGAGATCTGAATCTAATTTTAATTAATATCCCTCAGATTGCGTTATCATGGATTTTCTTTCTTAGTGTGACCTTATGGGGAAAAAAGGGATCTAAGCATCATATGTCCCCTAAGACATCCCCAACACTCATTTATTGGTATGTAATCTTTGTAGCACATCACAATTGTTTTAGATGATACACTGCACGTGTTTATATGGTTCTGCGGCTTTCCTAACGCGTCTGAAGTGATACTTTACACAGACTGCAAAGTGAAACATTCTGTCTGGGCTTTTCACGTTCGGTTACCTAATTTGCCGGTGTTTGCGTCATCACTTTGCTAAGGTTTTATTTAAGGTTTTCATGGCATGTTTCCAGTTGTCAGTAATTTGCACCGAAGTTTTGGTTAAACAAACGTTGTGACCTACTATAGTCAGCGCCTCTGCTTGTAGACATTTTCATTTTATAACGTTGATAATTAAATTATTTGTTCAGTTTTACAACACTTGTTTGTTTTCCTTCTTTCTGTTACTGTTTATGACCATAGAATTGCAACACCATACATGATATAAAAATCATTACGTAAAATAATGATTTCACATGACGCGATTTAAATTATTTATTTCACATGTAAAAATGAATTTCACTTATTAGTAATATAATTTTACTCATATACGCTGGAATTTCATAAATAAGACTTTATTTTACAAATGAAACCAAAATTATTTACAGTTTAAAAAATAAAACAACAACGGAAACTTACCTCTTTTCAAATATTTGAAATGACATTTAACATATAGTCCAGACACGAATACGTATTCAGAGGGTTGGCCATAAAACTGCTTGTTTTACACAGTATCCAATAAATAACACAATTCTGAAATTGCTATTAAAATTGTAAATTTAAATATAGTGACATGTAGATGAAGTTGTACGCACTTTTTTCACACAAGGATTATTCTGTGGTTGTTTCTTTTCGTTAGTTTGTTTGCTTGTTTTTATTTTTATTTATTTATTTTATGTTTTTCTGTTGCTATTTTTCTTTCTATTTTTTTTCTTCTTATTTTCATAATGAGCGGTGGTGTAGAACAGTATGCCACTTTTTCAGCACATTTCCTCTGGGAATATAGTTTCATAAACTGAAAATCAACATGAGCACCAGGGTGTAATAGGAAGATAAAATTTACTTTCACACATACATCCGGAATGGGCGGAGACTACGACTTGTACCGAAACGATTAGAGTCATCTGATTTAGCTTATGTCAGCTACGTATATTACTCTCTTTTTGACACTTAGATGGTAGGACTGTTAAAAAATAAGCGTGTCATCTAGAAATAGGTGACTTAAAATCCAGAAGCCTCACCATCAAGCAGTCTCAATCACAAATTTATTCCCCGTGTATAACCATGGCTGACTTTCTGGCTGAAAATAATCAGTGTGGACAGAATATACTTCGACTAGTCTCTCGTGGAAATGCAATTCTGGCAGAATTGCTGCGTTTGTCAGATTTTATCCCACCGGTATTTAGACTTGAAAACTCTCAAGACAAAGCCAAATATGGAGAAATTATCTCCGATTTCAGCTACTTCAAGAATGCGGAGTACTTCGACAACAAAATAGATACTAAAACGGTAATACGAATCATTAAATAAGTTAGTTGTAGGTAATCTTATATTTTTTTTATTATTTACAAGCATTTGAAATGTGTTGCATTTGTACTATTTATTAGCAGACGGGAACTGTGGAAACACATGAAAAGTTGATGTTGTAAAAAGTGGTCAGTGCTCACATACAACTTTTTTCTGACACAGGCCCAGTGCTGCTTACTTTAAAAACTCACAAGCCCAACTCAGCTTTCACAAGCCCTGACTCAAATTTGATGTGCACAAAATTAAATGACAAATGTTTTTGCTGATATCTTTTTTGTTGTTGCCATCTCTCCGATTTATGTCTGTGGTGTTTCCCTTTGGGGTGTAAAATTACAAGTCAGAACTCCCCTCGTCGCCAGACCGAGTAAAAAACAAACCTTATTGTCAGAACGGGGTGGGTGGGCAAATGAGAAGTTTGATGGTCTCTGATTTACAAATGAGGGTACATAGAAAGTCTGTGATTCACCTCTTCCAAAGGACAGCTGATTTTTTTATTATCCAAGACACAAAAGCCATCATGGACCACTTTTGATCCTTTTATTACTTTTAACACCTCAAAAAACAATGCATCCTGCATTTGGCCTAAATTCTCTTGAGTACAACAATGTGGTTATCAATTGTCGTGTGTGCATGTTAACCTTCTTAATCATTACTCAGTCATGCATCATTGCACTGGCTGCAACCTCTGTTGCTACAGTTCTGGCCCCAGTTGACTGGTTCTGGCTGGTTTCTATAATGCATTTATAGAATGTGTAAAAGTACTGTTTTTTTGTTAGTCTGTTAATTTTCTAAAGTGGTAGGTTTTAACTATAAAATGTGTTGTGGATGGCTTTAAAAAATGTGTTGTGGATGGCTTTAAAAATGTTGTAGATGGCTTTGAAGAAGGTATTTGTGTCCTACCACCAGCAGGATCAAATGCACAGGGGCTTATATCATTGTTTACAATTTACCTGTGGATGATATAGTACATATATGATTTATAGATAAATTGTAAGCAGTGACATGAGCCCCAGTGATCCATGTATGTTAAAGCCAGGTGAGCACAAATTATAGGTAGTGTAGACACTCTGTTCCCCATTTTTTGGTCATATGCTTTGCTTTGCACACAAAGTTTACTGTTTTCGACAAAAGTAGAGTAGAGGATCTTCATAAGGGTAAGGGTCCTGTATGGGTATAACTATCAATAATTTACTAATCTTTCAAAAACTTTAAAATAAAGTTAAGAATTTTACCAGCATGATCAAATTTTTTGCAGGCAAATTATTATTATTTTTTTGTAAGAATGATGGGCACTTTACTTAGAATACAGGAGTGGCCTGATCTGAAATTAGAGGGGCCCCAAGTGTCTGGCTGTCAGATTTTTTGAGCACTGGTGGTATACAGGAAGAAAATAAAAGATTAAAAGAGTCTAAATCTACTGGAATATTTCACATTTTTAATTGAATACCAAAGGATCAGTGGTGGCTGTCAAGGCCAGTAGCAGCTGTGATGTGTTATACCTGTTGGCAGTCTGTTTTCCATAGCTGCTATGTACCATTTTATTATATGTTTAATTTATATTGTTTGTTAGGTTTTTTTTCTCCATGATTATGTTTGTATAATTATATTGTGGACTTAACCTTGTCCAAATTTAAGCTCATTGTGTACCTGACCAGTAACTTTTATTCTTGTAAACAAATAATACATAGTTAATATTTCTCTACAAGTGTGGGTTAAATGTTGTACATGGATTGTATTACTGTGTTTCAACAAAAGACTTTTGGCACATCAACACTTTACAATTCATACAGAGGCACATGAACACCTTCATACAGAGGCACATCAACACCTAATTTGGATTTCTGCTAAAGTTTATTCAGAACTTTTATTATTAGGACTTGTGTCTATAATTCTAGGATTATTTTGGGATTAAATTTACAATAGCATAAGTTCTTCTTTTTCATTTTCACTTTGTATTCTGGGGAAATAAATTATTTGTTGAATTTTACAAAGCTTGTTGCTTTTTCACTCTTTTCTGCTACTTATTTTAAGAGCATAGGCTCGTGATGCTATATACATGAACAAAATAAAATGGGAGAAGTCTATGTTGTCATATGTATTGTACTGTTGTTACTCTTGTATCAAGGGAAGAGTACTGTATCGTCATATGTACTTTTACTTTGTATCAAAGGATGAGTACTGTATTCTCGTGTATTGTACTGTTATTCTTGTATTAAAGGATGAGTACTGTATTGTCATATTTATTGTATTGTTACTTTGTATGAAAGGATGAGTACTGTATTGTCATATGTATTGTACTCTTACCCTTGTATCAAGGGATAAGTACTGTATTGTCACGTGTTTTACTGTTACCCTTGTATCAAGGGATGGGTACTGAATTGTCATGTATTGTACTGTTACTCTTGTATTAAAGGATGAGTACTATATTGTCATATGCATTGTACTGTTACTCTTGTATCTAGGGATGAGTACTGTATCATCATGTGTATTGTACTGTTACCCTTGTATCAAGGGATGAGTACTATATTGTCATATTATTGTATTGTTACTGTCCCTCTTGTATCATGTAATGAGTACTGTATTGTCATATGTATTGTTTTATAGTTGAGTACTGTATCATCATGTGTATTGTACTGTTACCTTTGTATCAAGGGATGAGTACTATATTGTCATATTGCATTGTTACTGTCACTCTTGTATCATGTGATGAGTACTGTATTGTCATATGTATTGTTACTGTCACTCTTGTATCATGGGATGAGTACTGTATTGTAATATTTATTGTTACTGTTATGTTACTCTTGTATCTAGGGGTAAGTACTGCCAGCAGAAATCATACTGCAATGTACATGACTATATTGCAGTATGTATCAATACACACAGTTACTAATACTACCATTTTGAAAACCATGTACTAACACCAGCTGTCAATTAGATTTGCTGAGCCTGTCAGTTTTATTATTTTAAACTTCAACATGTTCAACCAACTGATTCTCCTAATTGAAAAAAATGACAAGGATCGGATCAAAGAAATATTTTTTTAGACATAGGCCCGGGGCTGGTGACTTTAAAAAATCACAAGCCCTGGCATAAATTCCACAAGCCTGGACTCCAGTTTCCATATGCCCAAAATTTCCCCTTTTTTAATATTATTTGTCACACAACGTTCATTAGTGTTCATCAGGATGGTTCTGATGTTCAAACTTGTATGCAGGATTCTCTGAGTGAACCCTGGTCAGAACCAAGTTGACATATGTCAGTATGTTTGCAAATAATAGAAGATGTACAAAACAGTTATAAATTCAGGTAGATTAGACCCTGGTGAATCTTAGTTTTCTTGATATCTGTCACATTTTGCAATATTTATTTCTGGGATGCTTTGTAACAGTTCCTGTCTGTCAACAGTGGGTTTTGTTTGCTCCTGATATCTCCAATCTGCAACTTAGAATACCAGTATTCTTCATGGCATGACCTTTCAAAAACCTCTTGACTGAACTACTGACAATACAGCTGTCTTGGTAGCTGTTTGTTTTCTTTTGTAGCAGATGCAAATATACCTGTTTGCCAAAATGGAATTGTCAGATGCCACAGACATGTAGCATGATGTCCCACCCAGTCACATTATCCTGACACCAGGCTGACCAGTCCTAACACTAACCTCTTAATGCTGAGCACCAAGCGAGGCAGCTGTTAGTACCATTTTTGTAAGTCAATTCATCTGAAGTTAAGTACGTCAAAGAGACATGTTGAAGAACACATATTATTACTCATCACTGCATTGAATGAGAATGTTGAAGCCAACTTTAATAAAGTTTGTGATCAGTGGCAACATTTCTTTGAAGTTGGATTTTTACTTCATATATAAAAGGCAAAACATGATTATTTCGGTTGTCGGAATAATGTTTAAGTGTGATTCAGTTTTGTTGTTGTTGTTGTTGTTGTGGGGCTTAATGCCATTTTTCAGCACACGATAGGCTATACATGGCGGCCAGTATTAATGGTGGAGGAAGAAACCGGGAAATCCGCGGAAAGAACCACTGACCCACGAGAAGCTACTGGCAAGCTTTCTCACATATCCACATTGGCTGAATCTTAGACTCGAACCCACGCAGACAGAGGTGAGATGGCAGTGATCCGTAACGGAGAGCGCTTTAGACCACTCGGCCACTCGGGGCCCCCCAAATTCAGTTTTGATTAGTGTGATTCTGGAAGCAATACACTATCAGCAATGCCCAGCAAAAATGAATTTAAAAACTCCAGGTTTACAGAGTTTTACTTTATTAAGCACAACAGGAAGGGGGTGCATTTAATTCTTTCCACATACTACAAACATCATATTGACATAAAGTATGCAACATCGGTTGAAATAGGAGCATCATCTGTATGTAGCATATTTGACGAGCTGAATTGGACATTCTCTTTATTATTATTTGTTATCTTAATTTGCTAAAATACTACCGTAGTTATTATTTGACCCATGCTTTTTCATGGTGATTTTAGACGTGAAGTAGATTGATTGAAAGACAATAATAAGCACACATTCATGATTGCACAGTTGATTTGTGTTGATAAAGCCGTAACACCTGTACTGGACAGATGCATTTATTACTGCTGTATTACTGTAAGGTCCCCATAAAACTTCAAAATATTTTGTTCTCCCCCTTCCTGCCAATGAATTGGTCAGTCCTAAATGTGATGTAAATTCATTTTTCTGTAGAGACAAGCATCAGATACAATTTTGATAATGCTAATGTTAGGTTGTTAGGAACAATTCTGTTCTGACTAGGATTCGCTCAGAGAATCCAGCAAGGAAGTTTGGACAACCATCCAGTCTCTAGTGAGTGCAAAGATGAACATTAATGATACTTGCATTACCCTCAAAATCCCACTATTGAACTGTTGAAAGGAGCAAAGACTGCATCAAATTTAGCATACATATTGCCATCCAGTGGACTTTAAAGACAGAAACTTGATGCATGTTTTTATTTAATATCAGTGTGGGAGTGTTTGCACATGTGTATGTGTATGATGTTGATATTTGACAATGCTAAGTCTTCCAATTATATCTTTCTTTCAGAGTGTATCAGTTGCTTTAAAAAATGGGACGAGTTAATTGTTTTTATTCAGATTTGAATTTCCAATCATTTTCTATAGGCTTAATTGAAAAGATAGCTTATTCTCAATTGGATGAATTGCTTTTTTTGGTCACACACACTGCCCCCGCTTGGGACCTCAGAACACACTTTTTGAGTTTCAGAAACCCACTGTCTGGGAATATGGCAATATGAAATAATGATGAGAAAGATATCAAAATTTAAAATAAATATTGTGAATTTTTATATCATTTTTTTTGGAGCTTTTTCAGTAAAATTATCAAAATAAAAATATGCTGAATCTTTTTCATTTTTTTGTCATGCTATTTCAAAACAAAGATTATTTTTTTTTTTTTTCCCATCTTTAAATACTTCATTGAAGAATTCCATACTGTTTTGTATTGGATTTAATTTTTCTAACAAGATATGAGAAGTACATGTTATAGGACTGTTTATATTTTATTGTAAGTCATTTTTAACTGAAAATTTGATTAACGCAGAGTAACGGTCATCTTAGAAGTGTGACATACAATTTTTTTTATAAATCTATGGTTATATTGACTCTCACGGTGTTGCAGTACATACAAAATACTTTTTGTTTAAATATTTGTTCTTTGTTATGCCACCATTTCCATCCAGAAATGCATTTAACTTATGCACTGTTTATTCATTTAATTAATGGTATTTACTACACAATGCATGTATCTGCATTTAGTTGGACTTGTATAATGTATGTATTACCCACAACAAAGTGAAGTGTCTGTCAATGTTGTTTACCTTGGTTGTTTATTAGTATGTATAATGTGTCCATTTTTGTACAAGTCTGAACAACCCATATCTGTATTGTGTGTTTTACTGTATAAACAATAAATGATGATGCAATTGATGCAGTAAAGTTTTGATTTGATTTTTATTTGTCTTTTTCATAAGACAGATCTAATTACCAAGTTATCTGCCAGTACTCTTGGGTCAGTAAGCCCTTGGCTTGTAAATGCAGCACCCACTGTGTTTTCCAAGTTGGCAATATTTTGATCAAGCTATGAATTCATCCTTGTTCCATGCCAGAGAGTCCTACATTCAGTAAAGAGGTTGCTTATATGATTTCCCTTTGATCATGCCACACAATTGACAGTTGTTCAGTGTCAGCCTTCATAAATTTCACAGACTGTATGATCAAAGTGTCACTCGCAGAACTAAGCTCAGTCTCTGCATGAGCACCAACAGATGGCAGTAAAGGAGAGGAATTGGAGTCACATGATGATCACAATGATGAAATGATAATGGAGAATTTCAGAACTTTATTTGGTGCCTCCAACATTGAGAATGAATTCTTGGGCTTTGTTTAAGATGACATTAGACAGCATTTATAGGATACTGTGAATCACAAAGGTGTGGACTTTGCTTTCACTGTTTATTTGTAAGACACATGGATTAACATATTATGGGGTATTGTGAATTGGATAATTTTGGGTAACAATTTTTATATGAGTATGTGATCTATAAATGGAATTCATCACTTTATCATTGGAATGGATTCAACATGTCAAGCATGGTGGTTTTATATGGATTTTTTTACATGAAGGTGGACAACATTGTGACACATTCCAAAAATTTAATATAAATGTATTATTTTTACACTGGTTTTGTCTCTATTTTTTTCTACTCATTCACCCACCCACCCATCCATCCATCTGTTCAGGTTGGCTTGTTATTTTATCAAAGTGCAACTGCAACTTACTGATGCCATGTCACCTTTACTGTAGGATTTGACTTGTAGCAGGTCAAAGAGTAATTAGCTTTATGCAGCCTTAAACTGGAGGAGGAGATAAAGCTATAATTGAGTATAATTTGTAACCAATTTGTTCATTGCATTTGTCATTTCAGAAATTCCCAAGGTGGGTTTCCTAATAAAACAATAAAGAACAGAGGAACTATCTTAACAAGCTAACATTCACTCCAGGGCCACAGACTTTTTTGAGGCAAATTTGGCAATAATTAAATTCTGCAGTTTCTGTGATTGCAGTAAATATTTGAATTTCATTTTGTTGAATATTTATTAATCACTGTAACTGTCAACTAAAGCTTGTGATCCAGTTGATGACAACAAAATCTCAAAAATGTGAAGCTGCGAGAAATGTGGTGCATGATGCAATGATGGGAATGATGTTAGGGTGGTCAATAATAACAACTTCAAGAAACCATCTTGCATTAACAGTATTACTTAGGATGATTAGTTGTTGTTGTTGTTGTTATAGGGTTTAACGCCATTTTTCAACACAAGAGAGGCTATATATGGCAGCCAGTATAAATGATGGAGGAAGAACCTGGGAAAACCCTGGAAAGAACCACCAACCCACAAGAAGCTACTGGCAAGCTTTCTCATGTACCTACATTGGCCAAGCCAGAGACTTGAACCCACACAGACAAAGGGTGATTAGTAATACTGATGTTAGCTACATTAACTATAGTGAAACTCCTCAAAACAACAACCTCAGTATACCAGAATCCTCTCAAGACTGAAATACTTTTGGAGTCTCAAAGTTTTTTTTCCTTAATTTCATCATTTTTCCCAGTAAACCAGAACCCCTCAACTCTGAATACTGAAGCAAATTTTTACCCCAGATTTTAATTTTATGCCACACACACACACACCCACTTAAAACTGAAACTAATTATGGTTTGCGATTACTACAGTAAGCTTATCTGTTAGAGAAAGGCCCAAAAATGTCATAAGGGCATGCAAAGTTAAAACAATACTTGACATGCACATTGACACACATTATGACTAACAGTAGACTAATCTAAGTTTTTGAACCATAAAATAAGAGATAATTTTTAAGGTGAATTATTGAAACCAAATGCTTTCAGGTAAGACATTTAAGGAAGTTTATGTTTATTTGCTTATTATCTAGTTGTGATTGAAGCCTATCATTTGTTTACATGATCAATGGGACATTTTTTGTGTTGTTTGTTTAATTAAATATCAGGGATTTATTAACCAGGTATGTTGCCTTGACTTCGATCCTTTATTGAAAGAGACCAGCAAAACAGTATTCTAATAGCTAGATTCATTCAACTGATTTTCAGTTTAGAAAAATCATTACATTCATGTATTTAGGTAACCATGACTGTCATTTGTCTTCAATCACATGCCATGTCAGAATGACTAGCTAAGTGTCATAGGATTGAACTATCTTTACAGAATAAAATTAGTCTGATCAGTGGGTATGAATCTGTGCTAAAACCTACACTGAAGAATCTAGGGAAAAATTCAGCATAGGAACATCTACTGTTTCAGATATTCTTAAGAAAATGGAGTTCTACAAGATTGAATTTGAAACAAAAGGTTTTGAGGGGTTCACTGTATTTTGTTTACTTTCCAGGAATTGCAAGATCTTGATGAAGAATTTAAAGACAATCACATAGAAATTCTGACAAGATTTTTTCAAGCATTTACCTGTGTTCACAAATATGTTACGGATCTAAATAGGTATGTATAGCAATATTCATGGGTTTCTAAACTTTGGATTTCTTAAATACTAGAATGCCAACAATGTAAAACTCTCAATAACATGGAAAAGGATAGATCATACTTATTAATAACGTTTTGCAATTTTTAGTACTAATTTTAAAATAGCCTTATTTTGGTATCAACTGACACATGAATTTTAGTAAACAAAGGAGACAGATATAGTTGGCTTTATACAGCAAATTTGATATAAAGAATGTTCTTAATAATGGATTGAATCCAAATCCAACAAAAGTTGGAAGGTAAAGCAGATGTTTCATTCAGTCATTAGCAACAAAATAAATAATTCCCAACATTTTATTTTTATTCATTAAGGTTTCTGGAGGATTTAGAAGAAGGCATCTACATTCAGCAGACTTTAGAAAGCGTTCTTTTGAATGATGATGGAAAACAACTTATGGTTAGTAAGCCATTGCCTGCATACATACCTATGATAAAATTGTATCATCTTGCATTTCTTACCATCAGTCTTTGCCTACAGGGTTTATAGATACAACTCATGATTTGGCCATATGCATCATTTCAGAGGAGCTGATTCAGAGTAATGAAAGCAGTCAAAAGCAAATAAAAAATTTGTTTCTACAGAATCAAGCTTCATTAATGTAAAGATCGGTGTATTTACAAACCATTCCTGAGTTGGTTTTGAGAAGTTTTCCTCATATTTCATACCAAGAAATGTCGTAGCAATTGATTTGGCACTATAATGATCTAAAACATTGTAAAGTGTATGTTTTAAAGGTCTTGCATGCCAAGTTTGGTTTTGGCTTGGTTTGGTTTGCTGTTTTATGGCACATCAGTGCTTGAAGGTTTTACAATGCTGTCAAGTAAAGTACATTATTCAGAGATACAGCAAATGGTCATGAGTCTATTGCATTACCTGAACCACTATGACTCCCATATCACAGGTTTGGATGCAAAGAAGAAATATTCTTGAAATTGTTACCTGCCAGAGAACTCAAAACTAGCAATTTTAAGAGCAGACCAATAACTTATGCAATTATCACAGTTTGTAATTGCTGGTCAAAGTCCAGCAGGTTCTGGAAGTTACTTTTTAACACTTTATAAAAAATTTGTCATTGCATGTAAGCTTGATATGATGCCTGAAGTTGAGCTCAGAAGGAGCAGGCATATTTAGAGTGTGATCCTGTCTATATTTACCAGCAGACATATTTAGAGTGTGATCCTGTCCATATTTACCAGCAGACATATTTAGAGTGTGATCCTGTCCATATTTACCAGCAGACATATTTAGAGTGTGATCCTGTCCATATTTACCAGCAGACATATTTAGAGTGTGATCCTGTCCATATTTACCAGCAGACATATTTAGAGTGTGATCCTGTCCATATTTACCAGCAGACATATTTAGAGTGTGATCCTGTCCATATTTACCAGCAGACATATTTAGAGTGTGATCCTGTCCATATTTACCAGCAGACATATTTAGAGTGTGATCCTGTCCATATTTACCAGCAGACATATTTAGAGTGTGATCCTGTCCATGTTTACCAGCAGACAAGATGAGTGTTATATATAGAAATCAGGGTAAATCACAGTTGAGTCATAGATGCTTTGTTAGGGCTGTTACATTTAAATATACATGGTACCTAGGAAAGGCAATTTTTAAAAAATATATGTCAGGTTAATTTGATTGCACAGAGTTCATATTAAAATGAAAAAAAATTTATAAATTGCATCTATAGATGAGTACCCCACATTAAAAGTGCCTTCCCTGGGTCCCAGGTCTGTTTTTACTGGAACAGCCCTTATTACACAAGACTATGCAAGATAATGTTTTAAAATTGTTATATAGATATTGTAAGAACAAGAACAAAATTAATTTTTCCAGCAAAGCAAAATTCAGGTGTTTCATATTTATCCTGCAGTGTGAATCCCTCTTTCTCTATGGAGTGATGCTGCTGGTAATCGACATGAGGATTGACGGTATGGTGAGAGAACGGATGCTGGTGTCTTACTACAGATACAGGTAATATATGCACAGAAAAAGTTGTCTTCTTAGTGAGGTAAAAACTGTTGGCATTTAAAACCTGACTTTTTTTATATATCATGTCAGTACTAGTGTTAACTTTGCTCTGAAGGCAAACACTTGTCGTTGATGCCAGATGTGCCAGCCTACACATTTGTTCATGACATTTATCAAAACCTGTCAGATGGGGACATCTCAGTGCAGCATGTCTCCAAATATGTTGTGTATTTTCCCTGACTGCTTTCTCATGGTAAAATTTGCAATACCAGATTTCAGCTTCAAAATTTAATGTGAGAACTCTTTTCTTAAAGTTACTCAAGTGCACTCCAAGAACAGCATTACAAAAATGCCCACCAAAAATAAACACAAATTCATGCACACATCACTTTGAAAAGTTATGAAGATTGCCAAAGATATTGGTCATCTGCTCTCACTCCTATTTTCATTTTTCCTTTTGTTTTGTATGCTGTATAAGTACAAGTCACATGTGTCATGTATGCACCATTACACATTTTAAATTAAATTTAAATTGTTCTTTTAAAATTTAACACTAATTTCTTTAACAAAAATGTCTATTCAGTCCAGATTTTTGAATGATCTGCACCTTAACTGTCATAAAGAAACTTCT
The DNA here is from genome assembly GCA_016617855.1 of Megalonaias nervosa. Taxonomy (NCBI): domain Eukaryota; kingdom Metazoa; phylum Mollusca; class Bivalvia; order Unionida; family Unionidae; genus Megalonaias; species Megalonaias nervosa. The sequence continues at coordinate 60,896 of JAECUM010000259.1, read as the reverse complement.
CAACGAAAATTATTGATCTCTACGGTCTTTTACAATGGTGGTGATGTACTAAACTTGGGTCAAAATAAGAGCGTGTGGAGTGGAATCATCACAATCGAGGGTTGTACAAACTTGTTTATCAATATGCATAGCTTTCATTGTGACATAACAGCACACGACATTCAGTCCGGATTGTACTAGTGATATCTTTAGGTTGATTTCATCCAAAAATGTCTGTGTACTTTAACATTGATTTTGCCTTACACACCTCTCGGGGCATCTAAATAGTGACCTTCCAAAGGAATATGGATGTATACGAATCCAAATGAAGTGAATACTGCCACTTAAAGGTATGTAGAATCAAATTCTAAAAAATGACACCCATTTTGGAAATAGTTGGTGTTGAATGCCTACATGACCCATGTAACTTGCACTATAGTTGTTGAGATTGCCGCAGATGTTGTTACTGTTGTTGAGATTGCCAACATTTACATTTCCTAAATGTTTAATAAACAAACATATACTTATTCTGTAGATATGGAGAGAGAGATGGAACATCGGTGGGTGGAATAGAGAGATGACAACTTGTAATTTGACTTTATTCTCCCACCCTTATTCTTGGATTGGTATATCCTTAATAACATGTACCTAGATAATTGAAGTTCCAGAATTTAACTCCATTTGAAAAGAGGGAGTGTCAACTTACAATGTATAATCTTTGATGAGTATTGGATGTTAATGTTTTGTGAATGATTTGTATTAAAAGAAATATTAAAGAAGGAACAAAACTTCGACTTTGTTCAATATGAGTGTCTCTTTATGCACAAGAATTTCTGCCCCCTCCCCCTCCAAACACATGAATAACTGAAAATGAAACCAGTGCAGAGACATAGACCAAACTACATATGTGTTTTGTTCCAAGGGGCAGAAAGAATGAGTTTGATACAGTGTGGGAATGTGGAGGCCACCAGTACAGAGCAAATAAACAATTGTCAGCACTTTGGACAAATTGAACTGGATGAGAATTAATATTATGTATGATGACTTTATTTGTAAACAAGGTACATTGTTTAAATTTGGAGGTGGAACATACTGGATAGTTGTAAATGCTTCAAGCAGCTGAAGATTTCTTTATCTGTATTAGCTGTGTGACCTGGTTTTAGCAGGGTCAGTGAGTGAGTTGAAATAATGTTCAGCTTCAGCAGTTGACCAGTGTAAGTTTGACTCAGTCTTAGCTTGCAGTGGGAGCAAAATGACTGATGCACAGTTAAGAACTACTGTTTGAAATCAACATAATGACACATGCATGGAAACAAAAAGAAAGTTATTGTGTTTGTCTTGGATGAGTGTTCTATTAGGAAGTTCACAAAACTGCTAAAGTTTTATTATAGGTTACAGGTCCAAACAATCTCATTTGTTGACACCATGTCATTGTATCCTGCACATTGTGTAAGCTCTCATGTTGTGATCTTCACGGGACATTGTCTCTTTAAGATGTTGTAGAGGTGTCAGTGAGTGAAGCTGAGTTTCCTTTATAGGTGCGATCAGGCAGAATATCATGCCAACATATGACAGGTGATTTGGATTCATAACTTGTCAGCAGGCAGAATATCATGCCAACATATGACAGGTGATTCATAACTTGTCAGCAGAATGGAAAGAACAAGAATGTCAGTTTACTGCATATACTCGTATCAAAGACATATGCAGCTGCAAACTGCATAGACCTAGATCTACTGTTGCATAACTCAGCAAATCTGGGTCAATTGTCTTATTTGTCACAACATACAGATTTAGTTCAGCAATGCTTCCAGTTGGAAGAATGAGTGTTGTAAATTGACATTTTGAATGCAGTGAAAAAGTTTGGGAGCAGTATTCATTTCTGCTTTTACAGACCATCATGATAGTGCTTTGACATCATTTTGTTTACAAATAAAATTAGTCCTTGTCCATTTGGAAACCTTTTAAATCCCTAATTAATGTAGGACAAGTGTAAACAAATTGAATTATGTGGAATAAAAATGACCTACATAGTATATGAAGGACAGATGTAAGAAGTTTAATTTTCTTCTTTAATTACCTTATTATGATCATAATATGTTGTAGACTATGTTCACTACCTAGCAGATCTAGCCCTTCCATGCCCCCCCCCCCAAAGAGGCATCGCAACCATTTTTGTCATGTCTATAAACAATGGCATTAAAGTGTGTCTGCTTGCTTAGAAAGGAAGTCAGATGAGAGTAGTGCATGCTTCATGCAAAGTCTGCTTCTTTTAGTGCATTTTTGCTTTTGGAGCAAATTCATAGAGTTTGTCACTTCCAAAAAGTATACTCCTCCTGTTTTCTGCTGTTTACTTACTCCACTTTCATTCCAGATGAATATTTATTACCTCATTTGTCAGCTTCATCATGCATTGATTCAGTCAATGTCATCTTAATTGTAATGGTCATTAATACTGATAGGCCAATTCAGTACTTGAACCTTCTTTGTTAAATTTACTAATAATTTGCCTTTTATTCAGTTTGGTGCCTATGTAGTTCATTGTAGTGCATTTTTATCAATTTTCCTAAAGTCAGGGATTGTAATCAGTGGTAGTCCACTAGCCTTAGGTTAGTACATTTCCTGTTTAGTAGTTTTTATAATTTTAATAGTATATCAGCTATTAAAGTTTCAGTTATCACCAGTCAAAATTTATTCACTCATGTATGCATAATTTTGGACAATCTGAATGATTGGTGACGTCCAAGTTCACTGAGAGCTAATTGCATAAATCCCTAAGATTCAGTTGCTAACCTAGTTAGTGGGTTAGAACAAATGAGGACATTATTAGTCATATTTCAAAACTAAGCTGTAAACATCTTTACAGGTTTTATATTAGATTTACAAGGTAAAGTTTTATGCCAAAGACTGTTAGTTTGAGTTTCCTCTGACTTTTACTGCCATATTTCAGATTTTGACATTTATGTTGCTGTGTGAGGTCAGGGTACATTGGCTAATGAAAAGTTTAAGTTTGTTAAACCATGCTGTGTCTGCACAAAATAACCTCTAACCACAAACTTAAACAACCTTTCAGCAAGCATTACCCACATGAAATTGATAGGAAGATGATTTATCTTCTCAGACGTTATGTGCATGTCTTTAATGTATTGACAGACGGTTACAAAACTAACTACTGCATTGACAAGATCTGACCCCATTTTCTATATTTGCATTCGTGGTCACATGATGACCCAGATCTTGCGGCCTATGTATTGAATTATCTGAGGCTATGGGCAGTAATCTACTACACTCCTTTATCACCTGTGTCTACCTGTGCAGATATTTCCTCACTTCTTATGAATATGCATCAACTTGCTTAAGCAATCGCTGCAGGCACAGCTAGATGTTTTTTGCCATTGTGACTCATCATACCCCATCATGCTTTTTGAATAAGGCAATCAAAGTTTCTCTTCCAAGCACAGTCACTCACTGATTAATAAAACAGCTACTTTCATGGATTTGTTTTGTTGATGACATATTTTTATGCATATTCATGATCAGGAACTTGATGGAACCAAGATCCTCACTTCTACCTTCTGTTTTGGGATAGTGGATAGGCCATTCACCCCTTTGTCTTCAGCAGAATCTGCATCCTTAGGAGTTACTTCTGGTAGACTTGTTTGTGATGCGGTGACAATGCTATCTTCCGAACTTTGTCTGTCCTATAGCAATGACTAATCTTGACCACATCATCCAAGTGGGAAAAATTATGGGGATCATGATTCTGCTGAATCAAGCAGCAGGGATTCCCAGGAAGATCCTGCCCTCTCCTTTCTTGCTCAAAGAAGCCCAAATGCAGGTTTTTCCATCCAGACCAGGAGAGGGTGAACTTGCATCCATGACAAACCCTCAGATGGATGTTCTTCTCAGAACATGTGTTGGACAGGATCTCTTGATCTAGAAGCCCCATCACTTTGAAATTATACAAAGGCAACAGGAAAATTTCTTCTAACAGCATGAGCAAAATCAGATAACCCCATAAAACCCACATATAACTAGGCTCCTCAGCAGTCAAGGCACTCTTGTACTTGCAGAAGGTAAAATGTTAAGCAAGCAGACAACTTTCAAGCACCATTTGTTTTCAGTCCAAGCCAAGACAGTTGTAACATCATGTTTGGCTTGAGAGGGCTGGATTTGCTAGTTAGTGGACATACACATGAATGTATCTTGTTTGAGTAAGTATTATTGAAGAAAATATTTTGCCTTAAATAAATTTGATGTTCCTAGAATATCACAATCTGATGCATTGTTTTAAATTTTGCAGTGCCCAGAAAGCTGTCTCAGGAGATTCTAATGTTGATGATGTCTGTAAATTACTTCGAAGCACAGGCTACTCCAGTGCACCAGGAGCTAAAAGACCCCCAAACTACCCAGAATCTTATTTCAGGTTCATTCAGTACATTCTTAACCTTTTTATGTTGCATTTAAACTGTAAATCATGGCTATCCATGGGCTAAATGGGGTGGAAACTTTATTATGTCTTCCAGATTATGGGCGTTTAAATAGTCATAAACAAGTAGCAGGCCACTGTGTATTTCATTGCTGAGCTTTTGGAAACATCAATTCATTTTACTCATATCCATGAATATATATATATTAGAGACGATCTTTTTGTCAAAACAAATAGGGCAGATTTTCAAATGCCTGTGCTTAAGGGCATAAATAAGTTTTTTGTTTTATCAATTCCTGTACAACTGTTTAACGTGGAGTTGTACAGGAATTCCAGATTCCTAAAGAATCACTGTCATTAGACTGTTACCTACATCATGTGTAAAAATTTATTGAATTTGAAGACAGGAGTATGGGTGGTGATGGTAGGAGTGAGTGAAATTTTGATAAAGAGACAGGAATTGGTATTTGTATCAATTATTTACATTATATAACTTGATTTAAATGATGTACTTTTAGTGATGGAACAGGTTAAGATGGATCCATTAAAACAAGCATTTGCAATCTGAGAGTGGTCATTTTATTAAATCATATACTCACATGTGTTAGTTGAAAATCACCAACGTTTTAATGATATTTGAACAGCTTTGTCTTGCTGTGTGTTCTGCATTCTTTCATTTATTCTTTTGTTTCTTTTTTTCTTGTTTGACTGATGTCATATATATGTCTTCACCGTGATTCTCCATTAATTTCTTGAACCTTCTCGTTTTTGAGCTAGACTCTCAGTTTCAGCAGGCTCAGGGTCCAGGACTCTCAGTCTAAAAATCCTACAGAGAACTTGGAGTGGATCAGGGTTCATCTGAAGGTGGGAATTGAACCCATGTCCTTCCAGTGACAGGTTTAGTGTCTTAACTACAGAATCATCACATCTACCCTGGGTGGGAATCTCATTTGTTTCTGTGTAATGACCCCAGCTGAGTAAGGACAGACTCAGGAGTTGAAGCAAACTGCAAAGACATAAACTCTTGTGGTGCCAAGTTAGTGCATATATTCATTAAGTCGGGGGTTTTGAACAGTTTATAAGTTGTGCAGCAGGACCTAGTTGCCAGAGGGCATATAGAGACCCAGAGACCAATGTTGTTTACATGCCAATAAAGTCATATTTTTTATATGTTATGTATATCTATATTGTTTAAACTCCTGGTTCATAATTTTGTGTCATTTTTGTAAATTTTGTTCATGGTTGAAATTATAGTTATTATCATTAAGATTTTGCCTACATGACTAGGGTATATTTTTGGAATATTAAGATTACATAGGATTTATAAATAGATGCTTATGTATGTGTTGACAATTACTAATAATAATCTTAATGATAAGGCTTGTTGATTACTTTTGGGTAAATTTCTCATTGGCTGGTGGGGTTTGGATGGTTCTAGAAGAATTTAGTAATTTCCCATTGGATGGGCTAGGTCACATGAATAGGCATTTATTGAGTAGTATGATCTGTCACATGGTGGTATATTGTGAAATATAATCATAATAGAAGGTGTATATAAGGAGAAAACAGTAATCAGATCATTCCTGTTTTGGAGTCATTCTTATTTCTTGTGTTCTTGTTGTTAGTCTGAGGACATGTTTTGTGTTGTACTTTGATATTATTTGAGAGGAAAAATATTTGTTTGGACTGATTAGTGGAAATAGAAAATGCTCATTATTTGGACTATAATATTATATTCTGAAACTACTGTGAATTATTCAAAGGAGTTTTGGACAATGCCATTTTGATAACATCATGATTCTTGTTGGACTAGTACATTTCCAGTTTTGATTATATGGAAATTTTCATTCTTTTGAACTTTAATAGATCTTTGGATTCACTTCATAATACTAGAAATTCCTCTCACATTTTCATTTATAACATTGATTATTAAAATGTAGGTTAAGTTTTACAAAACTTGTTGGTTTTGCTTCATTCTGTTTCTTTGTGACCATACAGTCGTAACATATACACCTGTCACAAAGTGGTGCATATTATGTTTTCTGTATGTTGGTTTCCACACAATTATTCTAGTTACCAAACTTTGTTGATGGCTTGCACTTTGGGTAAGGAAAAAGCCTGATGATTTTGGTCTCAAAAAAAGCTTTTAAGGGCAAATTCATTGTGACCAAAGGAAGAAAGATTATTTCCCCACAGTAACTCAAGCTATGATCTAGAGTTTCCAAACTTTTCAGATAGGTTGCACTTTGAGTAAGTAAGAAAACTTTGATATTGAGTTAAAAGATTAAAGGTTAAGGTCACTGGGAATGAAGCTGCTTTCTGCACATAAAGCCCAGTTCTCCAGCATCTACAGTTAGAAAACTTTGTGGATGGCTTGCAATTGGGACAAAGAAAAACCCTATCAAATTTGGGCTTTACAGCTCAAGGTCACTGACTGAAAGAATAAAATTTACTTCTGCACAATAACTAAAATTCTCTACTATCTACAGTTACCAAATGTGTTTGGTTTTTTTGAGGTTGTTGCTGCTGATAGCTTGTACTGTAAGGAAGAGCTATGTTGATTTCAGGCTCCAATGGTCAAAGGTCAAGTTCACTGACCAAAATGGAAGAAACGTTCTTTACAATAACTTGAGTTCTTCATCATTGAGAGTTACAAAGTTTATGGATGGTTTCTGTTTGGTGTGCAGAAGAATCCTTTTGATTTTGGAGTGGAAATGTCAAAGGTCACTGCAACTGAAAGCATAAAAAGGGTTTCTGTATAGTTACATCATATTTACATCATATTCCTCAAGAAGACTATGTTAATGGCTGTCACTTGAATTAAGGAACAAACATATTGATTTTGGGTCAGAAGGTCATAGGTCAGGGTTACAGAAACTGAAAGAAGAAATATGGTTTCTGTGCAATAATATTAGTTCTGCATTACAGATTTGGCCCAAGCTTTGTAGATAGCTTGCACTTCAGGTAAGGAAGAAGCTTATTTATTTGAGGGTTAAAAGGTCAAAGGTCAGGGTCGTTGAGTGACGAAAGAAGAATAGTTTCTGCAGATAAATTTCAGTTTTCTGCATGATAGAATATAAAATGCTCAGCAGCAGTTAACAGTGGAAATGGGGAAACTTCATGATACTTGATGTGACAAGTGCCAAAGTGAGCTACATTTTATACAATTTTCCAAGAAGATTTTAAAATGTTATTGCTTTGGTTTTGTGTTTTATGGCACAGCAATACTAGTCAGTTATTAAGTATCAATGCTTTTGGAGTAAAGTGCCATACCAAAGGACACACTATATAAGTCAATCCCGACTGATCTGATGGTAAGATTTGAATGTACACCTTCTTGGTCACATGACAGAAACAATAATATTATTAGGATTTTGGATGGTACAGCAAAACCTGTGGCAAGTGATATTTGCTATGAGCAATCACCTGTCTTTTATGACCACAATTATAATGCACAGTTAGATTTTTTATAGAATGCACTGTCATGTGCAACCTGCAGAACACAACCAGCAACCTCAATTTCTAGATGAAATAAGCATTTCAACACTGCTATGAACAGCAAAAAAAAATATAAACACCACTGGCCTTTACATATTTTATCCTTTTTTTTTACAATCTCTTAGGAGGGTCTACAGGCAATGTGCAGATTACTCTAAACAACGCTACTATGAATGACTGCATTGCAGAAACAGATTTAAACACCACTGACCTGTATTTAAGCTACATGGTATCACCATATACTGTTTTACTGCAGTATTTTTTTCCACTGTACCGTTATGTTGGTAGTTTCTGTCAGTGAGGAATGGACTGGAATTCTGGAGAATCTTGTTATGACTTTACTGATATTAACAGCATATTTTCATTGTTCATGATAAAATGATTCCGAAAATTATCTTTTTTTTTTCACAAAATGGTTGTATCTGTCACAAGTAAAAAGTGAGTAGTAAAAATATATTTGTATTTATGCTGACATGTGTCATGTATGCCAGTGTGATGGTCAAATGGAATGTTGTAAAGAATATTTGAGCCAAATCAAGTTGTTGGGAAAAATTATGGATTAAAATAAAACAAAAATTATACCTGTCATATTTTAGATATTTACTAGTGTTTATGAATGTAAGTCCTTTGTAAGACTGCAAATATTCCTATGTTTTTCAGGAGCAAATTTGGTTTCTGTTTGAACTTTACATAGTTTCTCATGCCAACTAAACATTTTCTCATTTGTTGAATAAGTGTTTTATGTTTACTGGCCTTCCCTGATAAATATCTTTCCCAGGTGCTTTCGTCCCACTCAAAGTTCCCTTGCCAATTATATCTCTAGCTAGAAAATTGTGGGCTTTAGTATCAACACTTTTATCAATGGGCTGTCCAATGTCAGCATGGTGTCTCTTACAGTATCAGCTTAATCATCCCACTTAAGGAACAGATTACAAATTTTACAATTAAAATGAACATAGCAAATTCATCTACTATAAGGTACTGTGCATCAGAATTTTCAGAGGGAAGGAGGGGGTCTGATTTTCTTTTGAATTGATATATTTTGTTTTCTTTTATATCAAGATAAACAATATTTATTTTCCAAATTATGGATACAATCTCTAAATCAGAGCAAGATATAAAAGTGTCATGTCCTGTTTTATAACATTTAATTTTTGGTCCCCAATATGATTGTGGTATGCTATGGTACATATAAAGGTACATTTTTCATGGTACTCAGCTCAAATTTAATCCTTTATAAAAATAACCATTTTCTAGAACCTGTTATTAACACAAAAATGTTCATTCTGGTCTCAGGTTTTCTACGATCTAAGGTTCATGCATGTAGCATTGTTTACTGTGTTACGTATATGTAATTAAATTGCTTGTGTGTTAGTTTTAAAATTCTTTTTTATTTTATTTTTGTTTCATTACATTTTATTGTAATGATTATTTTCACGGGATTTGATATTTTTTTCAGTCAGTTCAATTTGTTTAGAACGTAAAAATATTTCTTCAGCACTATTTTTAGTTCACTTTGGTTCATAGATTTTGTAAACACTATGCGAAAACGATTGGCTATTTCCAAGGTCATTTTGGCCCACATGTTAGCTGAACTGTAATCAGTCTTTCTTTTTTATATATTTTCAATGTGAAAATTTGATTTTTAGATAGGGCTATTCTTGCATACGTGATAAATGGCATTTTTTTTATTGCACTGTTCAAATTAGTAAATCACGTAGCCTATCACGTGAGCTACCATGTGATCTAAAGCTGCAGCTTTAAACAGATTCTCTCTAGTAGATTTAGTCAGTTGTATTTTAAACCTTGAGGGCTCAAGAGGTTTTTATTGTTGTTGCCAGATTGTTTGAAGTTCATCTATTTTTTTGGAATATAATAATTTATTCTCCAGAAAACTAAACAAGTGCATTATATTTATAAAAGTTCTGGGAGAAAGAAATTCAGTGGAAATTTATTCTGGCTGGAGTTTAACAGAAACATTATAAACTGTGATTCAATTGAGGATCTGTTACCATCAGTACAGACATCATCTGACGTCATCGCCTCCGTATTGGAATTTCATCAAGATTCGAACCCGGATTCTATTAGAACTAGGACTTATATTTTTCAATCTTAGGATTAAATTTTGGCTTATATTCACAAACCATAAGTCCTATTTCCAATTTTTACATTGTTTTCTAGGGAAATAAATTATTTTGTTAAAATATACAAAGCTTGTTGGCTTCACTCTTTTCTCTTGTTATTTTTGTACGCGCCTACACGTAACAACTGTAGATAGTAAACCAGACTAAAGTACATGTTACTAACCACCACCATAGCGCCAAAGTCCTGTAAATCCCCATTGCAAATAAACAATTCATTTTTCAAAGGGGGCAGTCAAGGATATTCATAATCAAAATCAACAGTTTGTATTGTTTATTTATCTTTGACAAAAGACACAGTGTCAATATTGTCGTGGTGAGAAACTATCTTTTGGCTTTTGTCAGTCATTAAAATTGATTTTGTATGTGGATGGCATAATTCTGTTGGTAAAAATATATTCTATATTTATGCACAGCCTGATCAAAACTGCTGAAGTGTAATTCATACACAAGATGAGTAAATGTTATCATAGCCAACTGTGCAGTTCTTTTTCTACATTTGAAGTAACTGAAGTTTATAGGCATGTGTAATTAAGTTATGGATAGGTTAAGTAAATGTTACAGTTTTGCAAATCATATTGTTAAAATTGTTTGTAAAGGCAGGCAAAGTTTTAGTTCATGGGCAACAAATAAAAGTCATTTATGGCTTTCTTTGATTCGCATTGCCTCACAGGCCTCTCACATACGCAGACTGTCTTTTGATCTTGTTGAGTTGAGCAACTGGCTAATCCAGATATTGTATTTGAAGTGTGATCCACTGTTTTCAAGCCTGATTTATACAAGTTGGTTGACCAAGGGGTCAATTCTTTGTTTTTCAGTCATAGATATATTGACAATCAGTAGTGAAATTAGTGTTTCATGATACTAAGCAAATTATGATCATTTATTATTTAAAGTCGGTGATGATTTAATTTATAGATGGACCAGACTGAGTAGGAACATAAGTTTGGGGAAAAAAAACAATATAGTTGCTGTAACAGAATTTGACCTGAATGGATGCTTGGATTAAATGACAACACAACACAAAGTGATGAAAGATGGAAGTTTATGAAATGAATTAATAAAAATATGTTTATCCTCGACAACATATACAGTGTGATTCTTTCACGCTCTAAACATAACGACTCATTTGATTACTTCACACAAACATTCACAAATGGAAAAACAAAAATGTGATTCATATATTCAAAAATGAATATAAGATTCATACAATCTCATGTAATGAAAATAAGATTCATATAATCTCATGTAATGAAAGTAAAATTCATATAATCTCATGTAAAAAAAGTAAGATTCATATAATCTCATGTAATGAAAGTAAGATTCACATAATCTCATGCAATGAAAGTAACTGAATTGTACTCAGTTGAAACACACCATATGTTCCATGTACTCAATTGAAACAACATAATCAATTGAAACAAACATGATCAGTTGTAATCAAATAACAATTATACCAAACATATGACTCGTGACTCATAGTCACTTGTGCAGCCTGTACGATTCATAACCATGTATGACTCATATAAATATTTGTAAAAACTTGCAAACGAAACATTTTGACCTGGTTCACGTGTCCATTGTCAAACCACCATCAGCACTTTCATCCTACACCCACACACACACACAGCTAAAATAAAACCAAACTGGTCATAATAACATGTATGGAATTAAAATCTATAGACACATGCTACTAAATTAAACTCTTAATAGCGATCTGTAACAGTTCAAAAGTTCCCAACATTTCAAATCCATGTAGTGGTAAAGGCAACATTTCATGCTACAACATTAAACCTGAATATGCTTCACATATCAAATGAAATAAAAATGTAACACTTACCCCTATGGCTGTAGAACAAAATGGAGAATGTACGCTCCTTGACAAGATCCCAAAAGACCAATGTGTCAATTAGTAAAGAAACTTGCCTTAAATCTACAGGAGAATGAGTATTAGTAAGGGTAAAATACCCGTGCATACTGTCCTCTTTGTGTCTCTCGCCGAAAGCGATCTACAATGAGATACATGCTAGTTCAGTCGCTTAGCTAGAAAAACAATTATCCACCCTAGGTAACGTTGTACACATGTATGATGAAAATGATCAAATCATTCTAAGGCAAAACCAAGTTATTTCTTGCCTTATTCTGTGACAGTTGCATATTTTGTGATCTTGTTTTATAGTGCAGGTAAAATAAATTTGATAAAAACAACAACAACAACAATAATAATAATAATAATGACAACAACAACAGTAATAATAGTATTTGTTAAAAAGCAGATTTTGAAAGGGGAATGTGTGTGCAAGTTTTGCTTTTAGCTCTGCTGGTCAGAAGAGCCTATGGTCTGTTGTCATTTATCTGTCTGTTAGTGTAATCGCTACTCTTTGGAGGATTGACTTGAAGCCTTACACACACATTCATCCTATAGTGTCATGCTCAGAGTGGTCCAACTACAGGCCTGCAGGCCAAATATGGCCCATGGGTAATTTCTTTTGTGGCCCATGCTCATACAAATAGTTCTATAATTATAGTTTAATTATTATGATATATATCATGTATGGCCCATGAACTTTACATTTTTGGTCCATATGGCCTATGGTGCTGAAGATGTTCAACTACTCTGGTCTACCTGGTTCTCAATGAAAGCAGTGCTGCTTGGACCATCTTGAAATTTTGTTATCGATACTCCTCCTGAATGGATACTGTAGTCATATCAACATGGGGTTTTCACTTAAAGATTTCTTATGATCTGTGTATGGCCCTAAATAAAAATGGTGCTTATCTGATATCCTGTATGACCACCATGGCAGCCATCTTACAATCTTGTTATCACAACTCTGCTTGAACAGACAGACATATTGGCTTGGGGTTTTAACCATAAGACTTCTTATGATGTCCTGTTTGTCTTATATGAAAATGGTACCGATCTGACATACAGTACAGTGGTTACAGCAGCCATCTTAAAAATCTTGTAATTGCTACTCCTCCTGTATGGAAAGTCATATTTTCAAATACTCTCTACTCCTTTTGAAATGGATGACTATGTCAACATGGTGTTTTCACCAGTAGACTTCTTATGAAACCTAGTTAGTCCTGAATGAAATAGCAGATGAAATAGATGCAGTATTTTAGCAAGTATTGTAAATACAGAGTAAAATATGTTTTACAGTAATTGTGGGAATTTTTCCATCTTAAGCCCTATTGAATTTTGACCTTGAAAACTAATCTTCTTCCACAAATCTGCTATCCTTTTATGAGAGACTACTTGTCTGTAGAGACCACTTTTTGATGGTGTCTTAAGACAGTTTTATTGTTTTACTGTTGGAAAGCATTTATTTTACCACAGAACAAATAACAAAAGGTTTTCAAAAATTGTTTGATTAATACTGGATCCTGAAAGTAATTTCTTTTTTTCACAGCCGAATTCCAGTTCGAGGAGACTTTATAGACATGGTAATTGGGCGTTTGAGATCAGATGATGTTTACAATCAAATATCAGTGTATCCACTTCCAGAGCATCGGTCTACAGCCCTTGCCACACAAGCCAGCATGCTGTATGTCATCCTGTACTTTGATCCAGAGATTCTCCACAATCAGCAAGCCAGAATGAGGGAGATAGTAGATAAGCATTTCCCAGATAACTGGGTAAAACTTGTATATTATTGAATGTTATGACAAATGAAGATGGTTTCAGATTATTTCTAAATTTAAATGGAAATTTTGAGGAATGAGAAAATAATTGTTATGAAGGAATTATACAGTTATGTGTGGTATTGTGACTACTATGCAAAGTTCTAGGTCATTTTATGCTGTAGTTTGATACATATTATATGTACTGCTGTTTGCATTGTAGTAAGTGCAATTAAGCTAGCATAATCAGTAAGGTTAGTCAGTACAGAGTTGGTACTAAAAAGCAATGTAATTTTTTGCTTAATCACAGATGTCACTATAAAGTGCATAAAATGTATACAATGGCTTTTTCTACCTGTAATCTTTACATTATGCTTTAGACTAGAAAACTGCTGCTTTCAAAGCTTAGCTTTGCCTTGGTGGTCTTTTACTCCACATTGTACAGCTACACATCAAATTATATGACTTCACTGTTGATACTGTCACAGAAATGGAACTAAAGCATGAAATATGGGTCACAATGACCTAGTATTGCCATAAAGATATAAATTCTTTATCAAGTTAAAGGGCTTTGCTGGTGACAGTGTCAGAAAGAACTAAATAGAAAATGTTATTCAGAACACTAGAGTATCAAATATAGGTCACAATGACTGGTAATTCCAATTTCTCATGGTGCATCTACAGATAGAAAATGTAATACAGGATACAAGAAGATGAAATATAGGTCATGATGACCTGTTATTGCTTTAAAAATATAAATTCCTCATGAAATGGCTACATATCAGATTAAATGACCCTGCAAGCAATAGTCTTTGAGAAACAATGAAGAAAGAATTTGTTTTTGCTCCACCATGTATGTGTTGGGGCAGATAGGGTTAGCCATATCCATCCATCCATTTGTCCCTTTAAGTTTTCATGTTTTGGTCACTTTTCAGGTACTGTGGCAGGACATTTGTATTCCATTAATATATTTGTGCTTGTTTATAATTTGTAGGTAATTAGTGTGTATATGGGGATTACAGTCAATTTGTTGGATGCTTGGTCACCGTACAAAGCTGCAGTCACTGCTCTCAACAACACTCTGGACACAGGAAATGTTAGAGAACTGGTATGTATTACATTTATATACAGTAAATCTTGATAGTGGAGATTTAGGACAGTTTTGAGAATGTGCTAAATTCAGTATGTTTGCAACATAAAGTTTTGCTAATTGATGATCTACAGCTGGTCTTACATAGTGATGCTGATGTTGGCAGCAGTGATGGCATCATTTCTGTATTAAAGGTTTTGTGGAAGCCAGTTTTAAAGATATTGTGTAACCTGTGTTAAAGATAATGTACAAAGACAGTGTAAAGGTTTTGTGGAAGCCAGTGTTAAAGATATTGTGCAACCTGTGTTAAAGATAATGTACAAAGACAGCGTAAAGGTTTTGTGCATAACTCAGAACAAGAAGTGAACAGTGTTCCAAGGAAATATTGTAATGTTTGTAGTAAATAAATATTTTTTTTATGTTTGGTTTGTCACTAAACTTAAAAAAAATATTGCTTGTAATAATTTTGTAATAAAACAATGTTGTAAATGTGAAATTTTTGTAGTTGTATATTTTCAGCATTAAAACCTTTCAAAATTCTGATTTCAGTTTTAAATATAATTTTGATGTTCTTCTACAAAGCAATTGTTTGTCAGTGAATTAAGGCTTTTCAGTATGTAAATTTTACCTTTATTTTCATACTTGTTTAATAGTAAAATTTTTCCTTGTGTTTTATCTCCCTTTGATTTTCTTCATTTTCATTTCACCTGAATCTGATCTTTAGCAAAAAAAAAAGAAACTGAAGTTAAAACTCCATAATTAAAAAGTCTGAGTGTGAGATAGAACTCTTAATTTGAATTCAATATTAGCCAAATGTGGCATTTTTTAACCTAATTGGAGACAAAATTTTTGGTCTTGATAATAATAATAATAATAATAATAATAATGACTTTATTTAAAGAGGGTAACACAATTAGCTAAGAACTAATCTACCTTGAGGCCCTCATACAAATGAATTTATTTATTTTAGCTGCATCTCTGAAGCCACTGGAATGTATTGGGTTTGGAAGAAGGAAATAGAGTGGGCGTTTCTATTAAATCTCAACTTTTACTTTCAAATACACTGTTCATGTGGCTTGTCCTGGAACAATGAGGGATTTTATATGAATTACTAAGCTCTACCCATATACCACCTGCTCTCTAAGTAAATTATTGTTCATTTAAAATTTTATTAAGTTTAATCTCAAGCTGGTCCCTAAGTTTGAACATATGATTAAACCTGGAGTATTAAGTTAGTCTAACTCTGTAGCACTTTCCAACATGTATAGATTTATAAATTTTATAACTTCTCTATCTTTTGATAAATTTTCAAATTGACAAATTTTTGCTCTCTGATAAAATGGTAACATTTGAAAGAAAGGAAAACTGATTTCAATTTTAAAAAATGTTTTTCTAATAAGTACACTTCAGTGTCTTTGTATTTGCATATCATCAATTAACCCAGTGTCACATTTATTTTCACAATGGCTCAGCATTGCTGTACCAGTATATTGCATCTCATGATGTAATTCATGTAATTTTCGTACATTAGGAAAATGGAATATTACATGTAAAAAGATCTGTTGGTTTGGGCTGTGACCATTTATAAAAATAAAGGGTTTGGATCCAAAGAAGATCTATATAACCTATGGCAGTTGCATACATACCCGTAGATATATTTAAAAAAGTGTAAAATTTGTTGTATTCTTTTGCTCATACATGCTTCAATTCCTAGTGGCATCATCTGTTTTGGAGTAATTAATTGTGAATGGTTAATAGTAGTCTATGTATATTGCAGACAGATACCTGTTCCATTTGTTAAATTCAACAACAGGTGATTAAGATGGTCAAGTTGCATGCAACCCAAATTCATAATGCACACATGATTATTTGATTCTACATCACAATAAAAAATAAAAGAATGACCCCAGAAGACTTATGCTGTTATGAGAAAATGTGTCGTTGCATGTGCATGAAAGAGATTGATGAAACATCATGTCATTGGATAAGATTATGTGTAGTCAGAGTAGTATTTGTTCATAGATGGTACGATGTTTTGTTTGAGAGAGAGAGAGAGTGAATGTACTGGGGCATAAGACAGTTGTCATCTTCATCAAATAAATGGGCACTGGTGAGTACTATTTCAGTGACACATTATGTTCCATTGAAAATTGACACCTTTAAATAACAATTCATTCCTGTTTGTAAGGGTCATTGTCACATCATGCCAGAATCCACATAACTGTCCATAGCTTTTACAAGCAAACGATTTGGCCAAAACAAAGTAATCAGTGATGTGCCAATGAATTTGCTTCCCATGTAAATGTGAAATCAAGGTGTTAATGGCAGATTGAGTACAAGAGGCCCAGATATGGGATCAGATTAGTGAGGCTATCATTAGGGAATTAAAAATCAGCTTTTGAAAATGCAAGTTTTGCTGCTTAAAATAATATGAAATAAAGGTAAATGCATTTAATAGCCAATGTCTGTTTTAATAAAAAGATGGAGTCAGCTGTATATAGATTTATTTGTATACATGGTATTAAACTTTTACCAAATAATCAGCAACACACATACACTCTTTCTTGCTTTGTCTCATGCAATGTCAGCAGCAGAGAAAGAAAAGTCTTTCCCATTGGCAGAGGTATGAAAATTTTAGTAATGTAGACATGCCTTTAATATGCACTGTTACTTAGTAAATGAAATCCAAGATAGAAACATTTGCATTTAGACATGCCCTTGATAAGCACTGTTAGCAAATAAAATCTAGGAACATTTAGAATGAAATTGTAACTCAGTATAAGCAGAAACTGCACAAGCACTTAGAAATATATTATGTGAGAATATAATTTGCTTACTTGGTGACATTCAAAATTATGATAGAAAATACTGGCATTTTAGCATTGTAATATGTTTAACAAAACAATAAGACTACCTGACAAATTGTTTCTTGTTGTCTGTTTGACATATACTGTGCTAGCAATTTGTTTTGGATTAGAAAATCAGCTTCTGATCTCTAGTTTGAAGTAGTGTGAGCTAAACAGTGGTGCTTGTGACAATAGCTGACTTGGTACAGTGCACTCAAAAACATTATTATTTAAGGATTAGAAGCTGTAAAATCCATTTTCTTGCTGTCAGTGAAAACCATAGTGACAACAAGCAGTTACATGCATCACTTTTTCTTTCTTCTTGCCAATAAAGATAGCAGTAGAAGGATAAATGCAAAATTCTTGGTAGCTTCCCAATTGAGGAAGCAGTGTTTCAAAATGATATGATCAAGGGCCTTCTGGATGGTACATAGTACCTATTATAAATAATGATAATTTCTTTTATTTCTTAATTCCCTATTCAATAATTTATAAAAGATTATAGCCACTATGCAGCACTGAATACATGATATAATACATTTCATTGGGTATGGATTATTTTAAAGTTAACTTCACTGCAGTCAGTGTAAATTTAAAAATAACTATGTTGTGAACTTAAAGATGGTGTGTCAGCTTGAATATTGTGAACTTAAAGATGGCATGTCAGCTTGAATGTTGTGAAATGGGGCATGTCAGCTTGAATGTTGTGAACTTAAGGCATGTCAGCATGAATATTGTGAATTTAAAGTCGGCTTGTCAGCTTGAATGTTGTGAACTTAAAGAGGGGTTGTTAGCATGAATATTGTGAACTTAAAGAGGGCATGTCAGCATAAATGTTGTTAACTTGAAAAAGGCATGTTAGAATGAATATTGTGATTTTAAAGAGGGCATGTCAGCATAAATATTATGAACTTAAAGATGGCATGTCAGCATAAATATTGTTAATTTAAGATAGGCATTTTGGCATGAATATTGTCAGCTTAAAGAGGGAATGTTAGCATAAATATTTTTAATTTAAGATAGGCATTTCAGCATGAATTTTGTCAACTTAAAGAGGGAATGTCAGCATGAATATAGAACATCAAAATATGAGATTAAAGGATTTTTTTAAAAAATGGACATAACATTGTACAAAATTTTAATCTTTATGAAATAGTTTGCAATATTTTCTGTCTTTTTGGCAAATGTCAGTATTCTCATTTGAACTTTTTGTATGAAAATATAAAGGATTTGATAAAAAAAATATAAAGTTCTATGTAAACAAATGTGATGGTTTAATTATTATTTTTATGTAGATTATATAAAAAAAAATAAAGGATACCAAAATGGTTCATAATTTATCAGAAAAAGACTATTATTCTGTACTTTTCACATTTTCTTTTCACTTTTTTGTAAATGTTGATGATTTTGTGCATAAGGTTTGTATAGGCCATTCCCAAAATATGTGTTATCTTCACTTGTTAAGCAATCACTAATTAGCAAGTTGTACATGAGAGAGAGTTCATCTGCTTCCAGGAATTACACTTGTGATTATAATACATTAGCAAGGAAAGTGACAGTAAAATCACAGTGGAGCTCTACTGTAATTGTCCATGCAGACCAAGCAGAGGAAAGTGACAGTAAATCATGAAGGAATTCTACTGTAATTGTCCATGCAGACCAAGCAGAGATATTGCTACATCTGCATAATAATAACAATGATAATAAAATGAATTACAGAAAATAAAATTTCAACAAACTAGTTTGTATACATCTCTTCCAAGCCATATATATGCTCTTGTGTATCAGGATGATTTCTATAAATAAACATAGCTTGGATGTGATAGACATGTGTAGCTATACTTTGAAAACAAGGCCATATCTAAGCAAGCATTATCTCTCTCTCAGTACCATAGATACTTGCTTATAAGTTGTGTCAAACTGCAAACAAGAATGATCCTGATTTGCTGTAGCATAATGTGCCTGCATATCAGGGTCTATGTTTTTGTTTTACTGATTACTCATAACAAATTGCAAAGACCCAGATCTATGGCAGATCTAGGTCTGTGCAGTTTGCTGTTGGACTCATCTTTTAAGCAAGTATATATGGTAGTTTGGTATGAATAATCAATAAATAGATTTAGGTATGGATATATGCAGCCATCCATGCAGTGTGTGTGTGGGAGAGAGCTCTTCTGGAAGATGGCATAAATTTTCTATTTTAAAAATACGTGAGTTTAATCACTTTCTCTGTCTGTTTCTCCCTCTCTCCATGTGTGGTGTATGCATGTATGTTATGTAAATGAATGAATGAGTTGATAGTTATACAGTTAATCCACATTTATCCAAACATTGTGTAGCCAGATTATTGGTTTATCTGAACCACAAATATATGTCTTCCACACTGGAATACTTTAAACTTTGGTACTTCCATATGTCTAATTTATAGCAATTTACTATTTTGTGGGCTATTACAAACTAATTGCAGTTTATTTGAAGTGTTTATCTTAATATATACATAATGAAATGTTTAATTTTCTTGAATTGTTTACAGTTAGCCATATTGAACTTCCTTTCTAAAACTATGGTGCTGAAAAAGGCAGTAAACATCAAAATTTTTTAAGCTTTATTTTAGATACCTGTGTTTCATCACAAATAACAGCCTTTTCTATTCCTGTAGAAATGTTCTCCTGTTATTTATATTTAATTTAATTGTTTGTTAGTTCATTATTTTTTTATTTCAGTACATGCTATTGTAATGTAACATTGTATGTTGGACTTGACCTTGTCCAAAATTGAGTTCTTTTCTGCTTGACCTGATTGCCTTTTTTATTTTATTCATTGTAAACGGCTTATACACAGCTAAATTATTCTCTATATGTATGGGTTTAAAATCAGTATTATTATTAATAGAAGTGAATATGTTTATTTGGGTCAAAGTTTTGGAATTTCCTAAGTGAATTTTACATAATCCAGATTGATGTTTGTAAACATCAGGATCATTCTAGAAGGTTATTTTCCAAAAGGTAATGTTTTTTTTTAAAATGCTAATTTTGACCAGAGGTCAAATAGAGTACTATATAATCTTGCAACTGTAAGGAGTTGGTCATTCATGCTTTAAGTTTTTGCAGAATCAAGTTGTATGTTGTGTCCAGGATTTTTTGAAATTTCAAACTGGAATCTTTTTTGTTCAAATTATTTAATTCAAGTGATTATTTACTTTGGAAATACAAAAGTGCTCTGATAAAATTCCTGGATAAAGACATTCACTGGAATTTATACTGCATTCAGACCTGGAATTATATTACTGTGATTCAACAAAAGACTGTTGACACATCAACAGTCTATAAGCTATAACAGACATGTCATCGCCTTTAGTTTTTGGATGTCTTTGGGACTTTTCCTTAATTTTATTCAGGACTTTAAATTACTAGGACTTGTATCTGTAATTCTTGGATTATTTTGGGATTTAATTTACAATACCATAAGTTCCTTTTTCACATTTATATCACTTTGTGTTCTAGAGAAATAAATTATTTGTTAAATTTTACAAAGCTTGTTGTCTTTCACTCTTTTCTGTTACTTATTTTAAGAGCATAGCCTCATAAGACTTCTTGAATGTGATTCAGCTTAAAATATTATGAATGTGGTCCCAGTCTGTTTCAGAGTATTTGTAACATATGATTTTTGTATTTGAACACAACGAAAATTCAGCACTTTGAAACACATGTAGAGAATATATAGAGAAATAATTTTATGCTGATTCTATGTAATACTTCCCATTAGTGGGCACTCTTTACAGCACCACTAGTGAGAAATGGAAAGGGCTCTACTTGTCTTACACACCTGTATTTTCAGTCAGCCAAGTTCTCTACAAAAGTTGGAAAGTTAAAGCCTGTGTTGGACAAACATCTAAAGGAGGGGGTACTAATTGAAGAGTTCGTGTTGGATAACATTGCTAAGCTGATTAATGTCATCAGGGATGGCAATGTTACTCTCCGTTGGCTTATGCTGCATACAACACAACTGTCACATAGTAAGTCCACTGCCTCATGTTACACACAACACAACTGTCACCTAGTAAGTCCACTGCCTCATGTTACACACAACACAACTGTCACCTAGTAAGTCCACTGCCTCATGTTACACACAACACAACTGTCACCTAGTAAGTCCACTGCCTCATGTTACACACAACACAACTGTCACCTAGTAAGTCCACTGCCTCATGTTACACACAACACAACTGTCACCTAGTAAGTCCACTGCCTCATGTTACACACAACACAACTGTCACCTAGTAAGTCCACTGCCTCATGTTACACACAACACAACTGTCACCTAGTAAGTCCACTGCCTCATGTTACACACAACACAACTGTCACCTAGTAAGTCCACTGCCTCATGTTACACACAACACAACTGTCACCTAGTAAGTCCACTGCCTCATGTTACACACAACACAACTGTCACCTAGTAAGTCCACTGCCTCATGTTACATACAACACAACTGTCACCTAGTAAGTCCACTGCCTCATGTTACACACAACACAACTGTCACCTAGTTTGTCCACTGGCCTATGTTATGTATGACATCTGTCACCTATTAAGTCCACTTACCTGTGTTATATACAGCACAACTGTCGCTTAGTAAATCCACTGCTTATGTTAAATACAGCACAACTACCACCTAAGTAAGTTCACTGTTACATATATCACAACTGACACCTTGTAAGTCCACTAGCTCATGGTAAATACAGCACAAATGTCACCTAAGTAATTGGCTCATGTTACAAACAACAACTGTCACATAGTAAGTCCATTTGATCATTTTAAATACAACATAACTATCACCTAAATAGTTACTGGCTCATATTACATACAACATGAATGTCACCTAAGTAAGTTTACTCATTCTTTATAATTTCCAAACAGCTATCACTCATTACCATGTGATTCTGAAAGCTGATGTTATTACACAACAACTGTCACTTTTGTAAGTCTGATTCAGGTTACATATAACCACACTGTCATCTAGTAAGTCTCGTAGCTCATGTTAGATACACCACAGCTGTCACCTAATACATCTAATGGCTCGTGTTCGATACACTACAGCTGTCATCTGATAAGTCTCTTGGTTTGTGTTAGATACACCACAGCTGTCACCTTGTCACCTGGTAAGTCTAATGGCTCATGTTAGATTCACCACAGCTGTCACCTGGTAATGTCTCATGGCTCATGTTAGATTACAACAGCTGTCATCTAGTAAGTCTCATGGCTTATGTTAGATACACCACAGCTGTCACCTAGTAAGTCTCATGGCTTATGTTAGATACACAACAGCTGTCACCTACTAAGTCTCATGACTCATGTTAGATAACAACAGCTGTCAACTAGTAAGTCTCATGGCTTATGTTAGATTCACAACAGCTGTCACCTATTAAGTCTCATGGTTTACGTTAGAGAGACAGAAGCAGTCACCAACTATGTCTTATGGCTCATGTTTGATACACAACAGCTGTCACCTAGTAAGTCTTGTGACTCATGTAACTTATGCCACAACTGTGACCTTGTAAATCTGATGGTTTGTTGTTTTTGGGGGGTTTAACCTCATTTCTCAGCATAGGATGGGTGGCAAGAGTAACTGGTGGAGGAAGAACCCCTGATGTTATGCACACCACACCTGTCAACTTGTAAGTCTCATAACTCCTTTTAAAAGCAGACAACTGTCACCTTGCAGGTTTCAGGGGTTGTGTTATTATGATATAACTGTGATTATCAAAGACTGATGTCTCATTTAAATAAAGCAAACTTGTCATCTAGTCATATATGTGACAGAACATAAAGGTCAGCAAAGGACGGATCAGGAAATTTGTGAAATTTGGTCATGAGCTTTGACTTCAGAAGATGGAGGATTTTCATTGTCCCAATTTTTAGCATGCAAATGGATAAAATTCCAACTATGTGACAAATTTCCATTTTTTAAAAATTATTTCAATATGCAAATCATCTCATAACATCAGTCCTTTCAAAGTGGTCTGTTGCCATTCTTACAGTCGTTATATGTACCACAGGCAGTTTTAGCATCTCTTTGGAGGTCATTGTCTGGATTATATTTGTGGCAGTCTGCTGGTAAATTGTGAACAATACAAGCCCTTGTTGCTGATACCGAATTGACTTATGCTGTCTGAGTAAAGGGCTTACTAACATCTAATCCATTAATGTCTTAATCCTTTCCAAATTACTACTGATCACACGTAGTATAATCCGTTGATTAATTTTAGGTTATTGTTATCGAAATAGCAATTCAAGTCTCATGTTCACAGTTTCATGATCACAGGAAGCCCTTACCTGAAATATGCTATACTGAAGCAAGGTGTACAAGAAACATGGAAGATTCCAAATTTAAAAAAAAATAATAATTTCAAGCATGCAGGAGATCTCAGTGAGGAACTTAAGGGGTGGAAGGTTCAAATGTATGCATAGTAAGTCTGCTTGCATATGATTGATGCAACACAGCTGTCACCTAGTCCCCTGGCTTGTGTTTTATATAACCTGTTGCCTTTTAAGTCTGACATTTCATTGGTATTGTGCTCCTTTTGCATATGATGTGACTGTTGCCTTTCAAGTCTGACATTTCTTGTTACTTACTGGCATATGATATAACTGTTGTCTTGCAAGTCTGACATTTCATGTTACTTACTGGTATATGATGTAACTGTTGCCTTTCATGTCTGACATTTCATGTTACTTACTGGCATATGATGTAACTGTTACCTTTCAAGTCTGACATTTCATGTTACTTACTGGCATATGAAATAACTGTTGCCTTGCAAGTCTGACATTTCATGTTATTTATTGCCATATGATGTAAATGTTGCCTTGCAAATCTGACATTTCATGTTACTTACTGCCATATGATGTAACTGTTGCCATAAGTCTGACATTTCATGTTATTTACTGGCATTTGATAAATACATCATGGTAGCCATCTTGAAAGTCTTTTTCTTGGTACGCTTGCGTAAATTGCCACATACAAATATTGCTGTTTCTTAATAAATCTGTCAGCTTGTTTGATATTGACACAGAAAGTATGATTGCTTATGTTACATTACAGCTGTCACATGGTAAATCCAGTAGGTTGTGTTATAAAAACTAAATTGGTCACCTAGCTATTTCACAGGCTCATGTAGCATACAACTTGGCTGACACCTAGTTATTTCACTGGTTCATGTGTATTTATTATTTTTGCATATTAAATCATTTTATTGATGAATCTGAAAGAAACCCCAATCAGAAAATAATTTTCATTCATTTGATTTTAAACATATGCTGATTGTATTATAGATGTAATGTATACATGAAACATGACCTTGTCTGGCATATTGATATGTCTTTTTTCTTGGCTTTGATTACCCAGAATGAGCATGTTGTTTTTTGCATGGGTGTGATTTACCCTGAATGAGAATATATAAAATGACAGCTGTGTTCAAGTTACACATGATTTTTGTCATCAGTATGTGTGTGATATTCCTGAATCAGCATACAGCTAAAACAAAAGCTGTTGTTTAGTTACAAATGATTTTTGTCATTAGCATGTGCATAATGGACTTTATGAGCATATGCAAACAACAGCTTTCTTCAAGTTGCATATGATTTTTCAAAACATTTCAGCAGATCAAAATGAACACTCCCAGCCAGTTGGAACCATCACAAATAATGTATTTACCCTTATTTCTCACACATCAAAGAAGTAAATACATGCACACACTCATACACACACAGATCTACAGTAGCATAATGCATCAGCAGATGAGAGTCAATTGATGCTATTCACTCAAAGTTCATGATTAGGATAAATAGCTTAGAGCTTGACCTTCTTGATCTTGAAACTCCTCAACTAGAATACACAAATTCAAATCAGACCCATTATAAGCAGAACTCCTGAACTGGAGTACACAAATTCAAATCAGACCCATTATAAGCAGAACTCCTCAACTGGAGTACACAAATTCAAATCAGACCCATTATAAGCAGAACTCCTCAACTGGAATACACAAATTCAAATCAGACCCATTATAAGCAGAACTCCTCAACTGGAGTACACAAATTCAAATCAGACCCATTATAAGCAGAACTCCTCAAGTGGAGTACACAAATTCAAATCAGACTCAGTATTCACAAAAATCCTCAACTTGAGTACACAAATTCAAATAAGACCCATTATAAGCAGAACTCCTCAACTAGAGTACACAAATTCAAATCAGACTCAGTATTCACAAAAGTCCTCAACCTGAGTACACAAATTCAAATAAGACCACTTATTAAAAAAAACTCCTCAACTTGAGTACCCAATTTCAAATAAGACCACTTATTCACAAAAATCCTCAACTTGAGTACACAAATTCAAAATCATGCCCGTTATTCACAGAAATCCTAAACTTGAGTATACAAATTCAAATCTGACCACTTTTTCAAAAAGACTCAACTTGAGCACACAAATTCAAATAAGACCACTTATTCACAGAAATCCTCAACATGAGTACACCAATTCAATTCAGACCAGTTATTCACAAAACTCCTCAACTTGAGTACATAAATTCAAATCAGACCCCTTATATGCAAGACATTGGATTTGTGATTTGCTGATGTCTATATGCAAGGCATAGGAATTGTGACTTGCTGATGTCTGTGTGAAAGGCATAAGAATTGTGACTTGCAAGGCATAGGAATCATGACTTGCGGATGTCTTTGTGAAAGGTATAGGAATTGTGACTTGCTGATGTCTAAATGCAAGGCATAGGAATCATGATTTGCTGATGTCTAAGTGCAGGGCATAGGAATTGTGATTTGTTGATGTCTAAATGCAAGGCATAGGAATCGTGACTTGCTGATGTCTGAGTGAAAGGCATAAGAATTGTGACTCGCTGATGTCTGTGTGAAAGGCATAAGAATTGTGACTTGCTGATGTCTGTGTGAAAGGCATAAGAATTGTGACTTGCTGATGTCTACATGCAAGGCATAGGAATCTTGACTTGCTAATGTTTACATGCAACGCATAGGAATCGTGACTTGCTGATGTCAGTGTGAAAGGCATAAGAATTGTGACTTGCTGATGTCTACGTGCAAGGCATAGGAATTGTGATTTGCTGATGTCTGTGTGAAAGGCATAAGAATTGTGACTTGCTGATGTCTACATGCAAGGCATAGGAATTGTGATTTGCTGATGTCTATATGCAAGGCATTGGAGTTTTGACATGCTTATGTGTATAATTTCAAATGGATACTTAGTTAGATTAAAATCCAGCTAGTATGTGATAATTACAGATGATTTATTTGAATTATAAGGGTGCACTATTGTTGAGTGATTGCTTTTTTAATGGCACATCAACACATGAAAGGTTATTTTAAACAGGGCAATTGGAGTCAGTTGACCTGAGCTTGTCTGTGCAGGATTTGTGCCTGAACCCTTCATGTTGTGAGTGCAGCACAAAATCCACTGTGAAGAACTTTGTGATTACAGAGTCAGGGCATTATGGGACATTAGTTCTGAGTCTACAGACTTTTCAGCTGGACTGCAAGGCAGTCTACAGTCTTTTCAGCTGGGCTGCAAGGGCTGCAATATAGTATAAAGACTTTTCAGCTGGGCTGTAACAGCTGCAATGCAGTCTAAAGACTTTTCAGATGGGCTGCAAGGTAGTCATCAGAATTTTCAGCTGGGCTACAAGGAAGTAGGATTACTACTGTGGTATGCCCACATTATGTAGACCAGTAAATATTAGTGATATAATTTTTAAGTTTTACAGTACAGCAAAATGTTTTCAATTATACCATACCATGGCAAGTAGGATTTAAAGTATAGAAAGCTGATATTATGTACTCGTGGCAGACTAGCATTATTCAGTAAACACTGTATTTAAGAATATTTTCTTATTCTTGTCTTCAGGTGCAGAAATGAACAAGCGGTGTAAGATGCTGAGGGAACAGGTCTTAGCAGACAGCAAGTATGACCCTCTAGCAGTTTTTGAGTTGCTGTTAAACACAGCTCATTTTGAATTCAAGCTGAAAGAGGTATGTTAGAGTCCTTACGATGTGTGCTGCATCCAAAATCTGAGACAGTTTTTCACATTCTCAATCTGTTTTCAATAAATTTTATGCAGCCATTCATATACAGAGCATCAGCTTTATTCAGAAGTTAAATGCACCTCTCTCAATAACTCGCACAAAATGGGGTCCAAAAACATGGACTGCACTATAAGTGAGGGCATGAGTTACTGAGAGACCTTCCAAAAAACAAGGAGATATGGCTCTCCTGGCTAGACATGGAGAATACTGCGGGTTGGGGTGGGGGAGAACTGGGCAGTTTAATTGCTGAATACTCGTTTTATAACCTCATTGATAATAATTGTCAGTAAAGCACTTTCATGTGCACTGAAACATTTGTGTGTTGCCTCACTGCTTTTTGTTATCATTGATTGGTCTGGTTCCTTGCTTGGTATGCAATAACTGAATGTGAAGCAGGAGTTACAAAGCTAGGAACCAGACTAACTGTTGTTACATCACCAAACAAGATTCTTTTTTAAAAAAACTAGTGACATTTTGTTCACGAAACAATCATCTACATCGAAACTCAATTTTTTAATTTTTCAGTTAGTAAATATTGGTGCTGTCATTTCATTGCAAGAAATAGTGAAACTTCTTCACATCCTGGAGGATATCTCTTTGGGGCAGTTCGGGAATTCTCTGAAACTTGTTGCTACACAATGATGCGTATCTGTGAAACAAAGCTCTTTATTTTTCAGAAAACGATCAGCACTTAATTAGATTCTGAGAGAAACACTTGTGGACATAGCTGCTATAGTAGATTGACACATTTCACATTTAAATACAAGAAGGCACATTTCATTTATGATGATTACACTTAAATGAAACTAAAAGATAGAACTAAATTAAATTGGTGCTGAACTTACATTCATTGTGGCTGCCATAGTTGCTATTACGAAAGTCTTGTTATTACCGCTCCTAATTGGAAGGTTATACTGAGATGGGATTTTCATGAAAAGACTTTGTCTTGAAAATCCTGTTATAGCTTCTCATTATAAGTGAAAAGTCATATCAGCCTGTGGTTTTCACCAGAAGTCTTAGTGTCTAGTTGGTCCTAAATGAAAATGATGCTGATCTGACATCAAATATGTCCAACATGGTGGCCACCTCTTAGTCTTGTTAGTGTTATTCCTATTCACATGGTTTTTTCACCAAAAGAATCAAACAATATCTAGTTGACCCTAAATGAAAATAGCACTGATCTAACATTCAATTATGCAGCCACAGTGGCTAATTTAAAGATTATGTTTATTGCCCAAAATTATTAGAGGCAGTTTCAACCGTTAGGCTCGTACAAAAGTAACAAAAGAAAAGAGTGAAGTCAACAAGCTTTGTAAATTTAACAAAATAATTTATTTTCCTAGAAAACAAGATAAAAATATGAAATAGGACTTATGGTTTGTGAATATAATCCAAAAATTAATCCTAGAATTGAAAAAATATAAGTCCTATCACTAAACAGTTGTAATTGAATCCAGGTTCAAATCTCAATGAAGTTCCAATATGGAAGGCGATGACGTCAGATGAGGTTGTGGTACAGAAGGCAACAGTTCCTTGTTGAATCACAATTTATAATGTTCCTGTTAGAATTCCAGAATAATTTCCACTGAATGTCTTTGTCCCAGAATTTTAATAAAGAAAAGTATTTTCCAGGATGAAGAAATTATTTTAAATACGAAAATCAACTCAAATGGCAAGAAGAAGACAAACACCTTGAGCCCAAAGGTACAATTTTACGACTGATAAATTTACTAGAGAGCATCTGTTTTAACCCACGATTTCAGATCACATGATGGCTCACGTGACGGGCTACATGATCATTAATTTTAAAAGCGCAGTCAAAAAAAATGCATTTTACATGTACCCTAGAATAGCCCTATCTAAGAATCAGATTCCCACACTGGAAATAAATTAAAAAAGAAAGGCTGTTTACAACTCGGCTAACACGTGGGCAGAACATGACCTTGGTAATAGCCAATCATTTTTGCTTAGTGTTTACAGAATGTCTCAACCAAGGTAAGCTAAAAATACTGATAATGTAATACCTTTTACGTTCAAATCAGGTCAAAACAGAAGTGATTTTTCCGAAAATAATCAAATCCCGTGAAAATTATCATTATAATAAAATGTAATGAAACGAAAATAGAATAAAAAAGAATTTAAACCTAACACAACCAATTTATTTATATATTTGTAACACTTTCCCCCATAAAGAAAATAAAAGATTTATATAATAAAGCTTTCTTTTTACCATACATTAATTATACATAAGGTAAAACAAAATTACATAAGAAAACTCTTATGAATTATACAAAGTGTACATGAAATAATATTTCTATAAACGGGAAAGTGCATCCGCAATCAAATTGTCTTTTCCTTTGATGGGCCTGATGTCAAGATTATATTCTTGTAAAAACAAACTCTACCTTAATAATCTTTGATTGTTTTTTTTCATCTTGTCGATGAAACTAAGGGGGTTGTGATCATTAAACACAACAACCGGAGAAGGAGCTGAACTAATGTAAACTTCAAACTGTTGTAATGCCAATATTAAAGCCAAACATTCCTTCTCGATTGTTGAGTAATTTCTTTGATGCTTATTTAATTTCTTAGAGAAATAGCACACTGGGTGATCAACACCATTTCTATCTTCTTTTTTGAATCAATACTGCTCCAACCCCAACATCACTTGCATCAACAGATAATTTAAAAGATTGATTGAAATTTGGAGCTGTAAGAACCATCACACTTTTGAGTATGGCTTTTAACCTATCAAAAGCCTCCTGACATTTTTCAGTCCAAAGAAACTTGTTTGTCTTGCTCAACAAGTTTGTCAGGGGTTCCACAATATTAGAAAAATTGGAACAGAATTTCCGATAGTATCCAGCCATACCCAAAAATCGCATCAGTTGCTTTTTACTGACAGGCACAGGGAAATCAGAGATAGCCTTGACCTTAGCATCTATAGGTTTAACTTGACCATGTCCCACAATATGTCCTAGAAAAGTTACACAAGCACGGCAAAATTCACTTTTAGATAAATTGATTATCAAATTTGCATCAGTGAGTCTCTCAAAGAATTTCCGAATCGTTGCAAGATGTTCTTTCCAGGTGTCGTTGTAGATGATGACATCATCGATGTAAGCATCACAACTATCTAGACCAGTGGTAATCATATTCATCAAATGTTGAAAAGTACTTGGGGAACCCTTCATCCTGAATGGCATTAGTTTATATTGATAGAGCCCATCTGGAGTCACAAAAATGCCGAAATTTCCTTTGCTCTTTCCGTTAGTGGAATTTGCCAAAATCCTTTCAGAAAGTCAAATTTGGTGACGTACTTGGCATTTCCAATTTTATCAATACAGTCATTGATTCTTGGTAATGGAAATGAATCTGTTTTTGTCACACTGTTCACCTTCCTATAATCAGTGCACATATGGAAAGTTTTATCTGGTTTCAGAACAAGTATACATAGTGAACTCCAATTACTTTTACTGGGCTCTATGAAATCATTCTCCAGCAAATACTGAATTTCCTTTTTCAAGTATTCCTGTTTGAGAGGATTCATCCTGTATGGGTGTTATTTCACAGGTTTTGAATCTACAATTTCATTGTCATGAAAAATTTTGTTTGTCCTTGTAGGAGTATCTGGAATCAAGTACTCATATTCAAATAATAACTGTTTAAGTTCATTCCTTTGTTGTTGTTGCAAATGTAAAAGTTTTTGGTCCAGATTTGTCATAATTTCCGAATTCCGAAGATTTGTTGCTCCAAGATCAACAGAGTCCGATTGAATTTCTTCACGTAAATCCTCAGTTTGTGGGACAGGTACAACTAAATTAATTGCATGATTTACTGGGCTGTCTCTTTCAGTATA
Organism: Megalonaias nervosa; assembly: GCA_016617855.1. NCBI lineage: Eukaryota > Metazoa > Mollusca > Bivalvia > Unionida > Unionidae > Megalonaias > Megalonaias nervosa. Next base: position 29,323 of record JAECUM010000259.1, on the reverse strand, counting down.
CTCCTTTAACATGTTAATGTGGCAAAGATGTTTTTGTTTTTGCCCCCCAGGAGTATTTATGATGTAATTTAAATCATTTACTTCAACCATGTATGGACCATAATACTTGGCCTGAAGGGGATTTTGTGGAATGGGCAAGAGAGCTAGAACTCTATCACCAGGCTGAAAACTCCTATCCCTTGAGTTTTTATCATGTCTTGATTTCATTTTTAACTGAGTAGAGTGCAGATTTACTCTTGCGACCTCACAAGCCTTTGACAACTTATACTTAAAGTCAGAAACATAATCAAGAAGATTGAGTTCAGTATCTTCATTAGAGAGAAGTTTCTCTTTCAGCAACTTCAATGGTCCACGCACAGTATGTCCGAAAACTAGTTCAAAAGGACTGAATCCTAAAGATTCTTGAACGGACTTCCTAACAGCAAACAAAAGTAAATGAATGCATTCATCCCAATCTTTACTCATATCAAAGCAATATGACCGAATCATATTCTTCAAAGTCTGATGAAATCTTTCTAAAGCCCCTTGGCTCTCAGGGTGGTAAGCAGAAGATTGAAATTGTTGAATGCCTAATTCGTGCATAGCTTGCTGGAAAATTCCAGACATAACATTTGACCCTTGATCCGATTGGACAGATTTAGGAAGGCCAAATTGAGTAAAAGACTTTATCAAAGCTTTTACTATGGTTTTGGTTTTAATATTCCTCAAAGGAATTGCCTCTGGGAATTTTGTTGACACACACATAATGGTCAACAAATATTGATTGCCTGACTTGGTCTTGGGTAAGGGACCAACACAATCTACCATAATTCTGCTAAATGGTTCGTCAAATGCAGGAATAGGTTGCAGATGAGCCTTAGGTATCTTCTGATTGGGTTTTCCTACCATTTAACAAGTATAACAAGATCTACAAAATTTACAAACATCACTTTTGATTTTTGGCCAATAAAAGTGAGTCAAGATCTTGTGATAAGTTTTATTTATCCCTAAATGACCAGCCAGAGAAGTTTCATGGGCCAAAGTAAGTATTTCCTGTCTGTACAATTTTGGAACTACAATCTGATAGTTCACTGACCGCTCGTCACCAGCAGGTACCTCAAGAGGTCTCCATTTTCTCATAACAATTCCATTTTTAATGAAATAACAGACAGGTACTTCAGTGGCTTCAGTTTCACTAATGGCTGTCTGAAACGAACAGGATATCTCAGGATCTTTTTCCTGTTCAACGACAAGTGATTGTCGTTTATCACCCTGATTAGATAAAAGAGAATGAGTAGTTAAAAGAGAATCACTGTGATCAATACCTTTTGATTGATCCAAGTTAGGAGTGAAAGTGACCACATGAAAAGCCTGACTAATACATGTGTCAGCTAAAGGAATATTTTCCTTATCAAAATCATTCTCAAAAGCTTTCTTTGCCATAGCTCTAGTAACTGCACAAGCTGGGTATAAATCAGGGTGTCCTTTTTCAATAGGATCAACTTTCTGATCCAAAGAATGCTTGTCAGTTACAAGTGGATTAACCACAACCTTGTCTCCAGCTAGGTTGTTGCTTAGTAACAAATGAATGCTCTCAACTGGTAAAGAAGACACTATACCGACCGTCACAGGTCCTGAAACTAAGTCTGATGACAAATTTACAGAATGGAGAGGAACATTAACAAAGCCGCACTCTACTCCCTGAATGAGATCACTCTCATTAGAACAGGACTTCTCAGAAAAAGGCAAAGTACCTGATAATAAAAGACTCTGAGAAGCTTCTGTATCCCTTAAAATTTTAATAGCGATAGGATTGGCCAAATCACCCAAATGTGATATAGAACCCTTCGACATGAATGGTTCATAATTCTCCATAATAAAATCAGACTGCGGTTTATTAGACCCAACAAATGTATTGCTTTCAACACATGACCGTGACCTTGACCTCTTAGAAATAAGAGCATTTGGGATAGGTCTATCTTGATTCTGATGCCTATATTTCAGTTTGAAGCAATCAGAAATGACATGTCCTTTTTCTTGCAATAGGTACACATAGGAATAGACAAGGATTTTGAATCAAGTTTATCAGAAGCTTGATTTTTAGAAGTTGTGCCAGATTGAGTTTTAGAAGGAGTCATATTAGGCTGAAATACCTTTCTACCAGTAGACTGCTGAGTGAAAGACTTGCTTCCAACAGGAACTTTATGAGATAAGGAATACTTGTCAGCAGCATGAGCAGCATTTTCCAAGGTTTTGATCTCATGCTCTTCAAGATGAGTCTTAATGTCATTAGGAACACAGTTCTTGAACTCTTCAAGTAATATAAGTTGTTCAAGACTTTCATAATCATGTTCAACTTTCTTAGCTAAGCACCATCTCTTAAATAACTGCTTTTTTTTCTCTTGCAAATTCGACATAAGTTTATCCAGCTTCTTTTTTATAGTTGAATTTTTGCTCGTAAGCCTCAGGGACTAATGCATAACCCATTAAAATGCATTCCTTAACTACATCATAGTCAGCACTTTGATGAACTGACATTGAATGGTAAATATCACTAGCTTTACTAACAAGTACACATTCCAACTTTTTTAGCTGGACTTCCATTTTCAAAATGTCCAGACACTCCTGGGTAAAATTCAAAAAATTCTCTACTTTTGATGATATTGTGAAAAAGCCTGTTGTTTTCACTAAAGATTTCAAACAAAATGTAAAATAGTACTTGGGATTTAAAAGCTAGGGGAATTTAAATTTCAAAAAACAATTTTATGAAATATTTTAGCCAAAATTCATATATCCCAAGATGAGAACCCAATTTTCCTTTTGTTATGCATAGGCTCGTACAAAAGTAACAAATGAAAAGAGTGAAGTCAACAAGCTTTGTAAATTTAACAAAATAATTTATTTCCCTAGAAAACAAGATAAAAATATGAAATAGGACTTATGGTTTGTGAAATATAATCCAGAAATTAATCCTAGAATTGAAAAAACATAAGTCCTATCACTAAACAGTTGTAATTGAATCCAGGATCGAATCTCAGTGAAGTTCCAATATGGAAGGCGATGACGTCAGATGAGGTCGTGGTACAGAAGGCAACAGGTCCTTGTTGAATCACAATTTATAATGTTCCTGTTAGAATTCCAGAATAAATTTCCACTGAATGTCTTTGTCCCAGAATTTTAATAAAGAAAAGTATTTTCCAGGATGAATAAATTATGTTAAATACGAAAATCAACTCAAATGGCAAGAAGAAGACAAACACCTTGAGCCCAAAGGTACAATTTTACGACTGATAAATCTACTAGAGAGCATCTGTTTTAACCCACGATTTCAGATCACTTGGTGGCTCCTGTGACGGGCTACGTGATCACTAATTTTAACAGCACAGTAAAAAAAAGCTATTTTACATGTACGCTAGAATAGCCCTATCTAAGAATCAGATTCCCACACTGGAAATAAATTAAAAAAGAAAGGCTGTTTACAACTCAAATAACACGTGGGCAGAACATGACCTTGGTAATAGCCAATCATTATCGTTTAGTGTTTACAGAAGTCTTAACCAAGGTGAGCTAAAAATACTGATAATGTAATACCTTTTACGTTCAAATCAGGTCAAAACAGAGAAGTGATTTTTCCGAAAATAGTCAAATACTGTGAAAATTATCATTATAATAAAATGTAATGAAACAAAAATAAAATAAAAAAGAATTTAAAACTAACATACAAGCAATTAAAGTTAAAGAATGATGTGATATTCAGTCCTGTGCAGAATCGTTTTTTCACCAAGGTGTAGTCAATCTGGTTGTGATGTTGTCCATCTGGACTGTGCCAGGTCCATCTTCTAGATGCTTTGTGAGTGCTGAATGTGTTGGCTAGCACAAGATTGTTGTAGGCAGCAAACTCCAAGAGCCTGAGTCCTCTTTCATTTGTTTCTGCATTGCAGAAAGGTCCACAGGTGCTTTGCCAGTTTGTCTGTGAATCAACTCCCACTTTTGCTTTCTAGTCTCCTTGTACAAACAGAATGTCCTTCTTGGGTGAGTTGTCAATGACATCTTGCAGTTGGTTATACAAAATCTCCAGTTGTCATCATAGTTAGATGTGGGTGCATAGGCCTGTATGATTATGATGTTGAAGGGAGTCGCCCTCAGGCAGATGGTAATGAGCCTGCTTGAGACTAGGCAGCAACCCATAATACTGTTAAGAATGCCCTTGTGGACAAAAAATCCAATTCCATGATTGTGTTTGTCCCCACTTCTGCTAAAGTAGAGCTTATAACCTTCATCTGTCGTTATTTCGCCAAAGTTTTTCCAGCGCACTTCGCAGAGACCAATAATGTCCCAGTTGTACTTCTCCAACTCATGTGTAAATTCTTTCAGCTTTCCCACAGCCCTCAGTGTTCTAATGTTCCATGTACCGATGATGATGTTGTCTCTCCCATGGATCTTGGTAGTGGGGGCACCAGTAGCATACTTGTCACCTCTGTCCTGGTGTGCAGCAGAAGGCTCGGTCATTGTTGACTTGGGCTGCAACCAATCCGGTATGGAAGAATTGTTAGTTGTCTTCATGTGGTGTGTCAAGGGCAAGATACAGCCTGGCGGAGCCCATCCCACTCCAGACTGGATGACCACAGCCAAAATCCATGGATATAATGTGGCACACCCTGGCCCTGAGCCCAACGCTCATCTTGGAGTCATTCCACCCTGGCCATTGACTTCACCGAGGAAGACTTCCGCCCAGTGATACTGTGCTATCGTCACACTATTTCACCCATAGTTGGGAGTCTCGTGGGGGCGGGAGCATCTTATTCCATCCCATATGGATCCAATGGACCTGTACCACTGCCCTTGAACACAAAGTGTTCCAGGAGCAGATTGGAAGTGACCATGATTTATTAATGACAATGTTTCACCTCCACCTAAAAATGATCAAAAAGCCTAACCAACCAAGAATCAGATTTGACCTTGAAAAATTGAAAGATCCAAAAGTTGCAGAAGCCTTCCAAGCAATGATAGGTGGTAAATTTGCACCTTTGATAACCCTGGACAGCCAAGACACTGACCTAGAGTCCTTAACAACCACATTCAACACAGCTGTGATTAGCACAGCTAGCGAGATCATTGCTAAATATCATTGAACAAAGAAACATTGGATCACAACAGATGTCCTTGAACTATGCGACAAAAGAAGAGAACAGAAAAAGGGAAAAAGAGATCATGAAGGAGCTAGAAAATACAGAGAGATAAACAACATGATCAGGAAGAGCATGAAAAATTCAAAGGAATCCTGGATAGAAAGACAATGCTGCAAAATTGAAGACAGTCTGAGTAGAAATGACAGCAAAATGGCATATAAACTGGTGAAAGATCTCACAACCCATTAACAAGGGAAAACTACCACCATCCAAGACAAATCAGGAAAATGCCTCACAGAAGATCAAGAGATCCTCAAGCAATGGACAGAATACTGCTCAGAATTGTACAGTCATAAGATCCAAGGAGATTCAGCAGTACTAAATTGCCCTCAGGCAGAAGAAATTGATGACAACTCCATTCTTCATGAAGAAGTAGAAATTGCAGTTAGGTCACTAAAGAAAGGAAAGTCAGCCAGCATTGACAACACACCAGCAGAGCTCATTGAAGCAGGAGGAGAAGAGAGAGTCACAGTCCTAACAACATTCTGCAACAAGATCTGGCAGACAGCAGAATGGCCCACCACATGGACTCAATCCTTGGTCATTGTGCTCCGAAGAAAGGAAAGCTCAGCTATGCTAAAACTACAGAACCATCAGTTTGATCACTCACCCAAGCAAAGTCATGCTGAAGATAATTCTCAACAGATTAAACCCTCAAGCAGAGAAAATTATTGCTGAAGAGCAAGCAGACTTCTGAACAGGAAGGAGCACCACAGAACAAATCTTCAATCTCAGACTCCTTTGCAAGAAATACCTTCAGCAGAATCTGTACCATGTCTTTATAGATTTCAAAAAGGCCTTTGATGAGGAAGTACAGCATCAGCTCAAACCAGATGCAGGTTGTTGAGCACCTCTATGACAAAGCCACCAGTGCTGTTCTCATCAATGGCAGCAGAGGAGATTGGTTTTGAACAACAGTTGGAGTCAGACAGGGATGTATACTGTCACCTACACTCTTCAACATTTTCCTGGAAAGGATTATGGAGGATGTCTTGCATGACCACAAGGGCACTGTCAGCATTGGAGGAAGAACAATCACCAACCTTCACTTTACAGATGATATTGATGGTTTAGCTGGAGATGAAAAAGAACTGGCTGACTTTGTTGAGCACCTCGACACAACCTCCACAGCATATGGTATGGAGATTAGCGCTGAAAAAACCAAATGACAAACAACACCAATGGCATCAGTGCAGAAATAAAGGTCAGTGGACAGAAGCTGGAAAGAGTCACAGGCTTCAAGTACTTGGGATCAATTATCACAGATGAGGGCTCCAAACCAGAACTACTTTGCAGGATTGCCCAGACAACAGCAGCAATAACAACGTTGAGACCAATATGGAAAGATACCATCATTGCTTTTGGTTCCAAAATAAGGCTGATGCGCTTAATTGTCTATCCATCTTTCTGTATGCTTGTGAAACATGGATGCTCACATCAGATCTACAAAGAAGGATTCAAACCTTCGAAATGAGATGCTACCACAAGATCTTAGGCATCTCATACATTGACCATGTAACCAACGAAGAAGTCCACAACAGGATCCAACAAGCCATTGGATCCTATTAAGACCTCTTGACCACTGTAAAAAAGTGCAAACTGAAGTGGTACAATCATGTCTTAAGATCATCTGGACTGGCAAAAACAATCTTGCAAGGCAAAGTGCGAGGGTGCAGAAGAAGAGGCAGACAGAAAAAGAGGTGGGAAGACAGCATCAAGGAGTGGACAGGCATGGGATTTGGAGATTCCCAAATAGCAGTAGAGAACAGGGAAAGATGGAGAGAATTGGTGGTAAAGTCAACTGTGGTGCCCCATTGACCTCTTAGGCTAATGGATTGATGATGATGATGATGATGATGATGAAGAATGAAGCATTAATGTTATGATAAGTATGACATCACTTGTTTCCTTTCCTTTTCTTACAGATGTTCAAGCAGATGCTTTCAGAGAAGCAGGATAAGTGGGAGACTTATAAGAAGGAGGGAGGGGAGCGTATTCAAGAGCTGAGTGAAGTGTTCTCAGGAACCAAACCACTGACAAGGGTGGAGAAAAATGGTATTATAACAACAGTTACTGTAATTCTTAATATCTGTATATATATATATATATATATATATATATATATATATATATATATATATATATATATTTGCAAATTCAGTTATTATATGTACATTGTGAACATTATCATGATTTGCTCCATTTGTAAAGTATTGTACACTGTTGATGCCATTAATATAAGTTAAATTTTTAGTAAATTCAGTTTCCTTGATAACTTTATGGATATTTTTTGCATAGAAGTATTTGCTTATTCTCAGTATCATGTTGAATTTCCTCAAAGGAAAGGAAAAATACTTTTGATTTGAATGATGTAAGTAAGAAAGAATTGCATATTTTTCTAAATTCTGTATGATGTCTTGGGAATTTTGACACTAATCAGTAAATTACTTATACTTGTGGTCATCTTTACTGTAGAGCAATGAAAATGACCTAAATCTTTCTGAAGATTTTTCAGTTTCACATGAATGAGTTCAGTGTATTGGATTTGAGCTAAGGTAGCTAAGTGACCATGTAGAGTTGTGGGCATTAGAGCTCAAGCCTCTGCCCATCCTCAGACTGTTTTTTGACGTTGGATATGATAAAATTTACTAATTCCTATTCTTGGTGAAATACATCCCAGGATCACATGAGAGTGTGTGTGTGTGATTTGGATTTTTAATGTAGCCTTAACAATTTTTCAGTCATATCACTACAATGTCTGCAGTGTGGCAGTTTATTGTGGTGTCTAGCATTGGGGCATCATGCCACAGACATGTAACATGATGTCTCACCCGATCACATTATCCTGACACCAGGCCGACCAGTCCTAACACTAACCTCTTAATGCTGAGCACCAAGCGAGGCAGCTGTTAGTACCATTTTTGTAAGTCTTTGATATGACTCAGGTGGGGTTCGAACCCGTGACCTACCATATCCGAGGCAGTCGCTCTAACCACTAGGCCACTGGAGCAGTCCCATGATCACATGAAACATTATAAAGTAAATGCTGCCACTTCTCAAATCCAGAAATCCCCAAGAGATCAAAATTTTATATTTTCTATCAATATATCATGTAGACAATTAGAAACATACTGATAAACTCTTGCCAGTCAATTTTCTTTACCAACACTAGGTGGCGACCCATCAAGTGCATGCTTTCCTGTTTAAGCTTTCGCTATGTTAGGAGTCAACATCACACTGCATTGCTTTTCATTATCCATCCATCTAGAAAGTCAGTATAGTATTGATCATTAATGTATTTGCTAGATATTGGAATCATTTTATTTTATTTTATATATTAATCAATAATTATGTATCTTGCAGTTAATAGATTTTCTAACCAGGTACTCCAACATGGTCTTAATAGTGCTCATTGTTGGTTGTCTTATTTGCATGTACTATTTGAATGTTTTCCTTGTTTATCAGCTAATGTATGATTATTAATACAAACATTTATAGGTTGTTATTTCTTATTGATTTTATCATACTTGTAATTTCATTTACACAGCGACAACCATATGTTCAAAGTGCAAGTGGTTTAAGGTCACTGAGGATGCACATGAGATTTGCCCAACTTTAACTAAGTTTTCTTCTGCCTCACTGTGCAGTCTCTGTGCAAAGAAGGAATATGATCCCTGATACTGTGCAAAGATTGAAAAGCAAGAACAGATCAGTGTGGTGGAAGTCATACAACAGCAACATCTTTAGTCTTAATCCTAAGATGTTGTCAAGTGCTTGGCTTGTGTATTGAAAGACACTGTGATGGACCCCCATCTTCATCCAATATCTGGTCAGCTTGTTGTAGAGAACCAGTGCACTTTTGAGATGCCCATGCAGTGCTCACCTCAGGCACTGCTAGAATAAAAACTGCATAGATTAATACAGAAAATGTTGCAGTTGCAGGTTTTTATCCCTCTATTTGTTGCAATTTGTTGCATCACTCCAGCACAGGCTTGAAGTTGCTGGAAGATTGTCCTCCCATTCTACAACAGCCCAGTGGGTGTATCCACCCCCACCCCACAAAATGTCTGAGCATGGCTTTTGAGACTTTTAGTTGGGCTCTTATCTTGATGACATCTTTAACAAGCCATCTGTTATATAAGTCACTACTTCAGTTGCTAATCATCCAATCTAGCCACCCACCCAGCTGGTCCAACTATTAGGAATGAAATTTCTGATAAGACTAATCAGAAATCCTTATCTCGTCCCAATATACTTATTTCAAGAAGAAAGGCATGCTCTTTCTGATCGCTAGAGCTTGAAATTTAGGCAACAGAATGAAGACAGAATTGTTCCAAATACTTTTGTTTCTAAGAGGTCAAGGTCACAGTAATTTATTGAAAGACATACATTTGTTGGCTCAAGCAAACCCCAGCCTGGTTTTATTATGGATAATTATGAACCATTCATGTCAAAAGGTTCTGTATCACTTGATGGTGATTATGCCAAGCCTATTCATATTAAGATATTAGGAGACACAGGAGCTTCTCAGAGTCTTTTATTGTCAAGTACTTTGCCTTTTTTCTGAGAAGTCTTCTAGTGAAAGTGTTTTATTCAGGGAGTAGAGTGCTGATTTGTTAATGTACTTCTCCTTTGTATTAATTTGTCATCAGTCTTAGTCTCAGGACCCGTGATTATAGGAGCAGTGACCTCTTTGCCCCTTCAGGGTGTTCATTTGTTACTAGGTAATGGCCTAGCTGGAGGTAAGGTAATGGTTAATCCATTTGTAAGTTTTATATGGATCAAAGAGGTGATCCTTGTGAAATTGAAGTCCTTGGTTTATATCTAGCTAGAGCTATGGCAAAAAAAATTCTTAAGAATGATGTTGATCAGAATGTTATACTTTTGCTCCTAGTTTGGAGTAATCGGTATTGGTCACAGTGATACTCTTTTTACTACTCATTCTCGTAATTCTAATAAGGTCGATAAAAGACAATCACTGTCAAATTTTATGTCTAGAATTTTCCAGCAAGTTATGCATGAATTAGACATGCAGCAGCTTAAATCATTTGCCTATCATTCTGAAAGTCAAGGTACTTTGGAAAGATTTCATCAGACTTTGAAGAATGTGATTAGGTCATATTGCTTTGACATGGGAAAAGATTAGTAATAGGGTGTTAGTTTGTTGTTGTTTGTTGTTAGGGAGTCAGTTCAAGAGTCTTTAGGTTTTAGTCCTTTTAATCTAGTTTTTAGCTATACTGTTCATGGATCATTGAAATTTTTAAAAGAGAAACTTCTTTCAGCTGAAGAATCAGAAATTAATCTTCTTGACTATATCTCTCATTTCAAAGAACAAAGGCTTGTGAAGTAGCAAGAAACAAATCTTCAGTCTGCTCAGTAAAGAATGAACTTGAGGTATGACTGACTTACAAGGATAGGAGCTTAAATTAGGATGATAAAGTTTTGGTTATATTACCCATACCTCAAAATCATTTTCGGGCTAAGTATTTTGGTCCTTACACTCTTGAAAAGAAAGTGAGTGATTTAAATTATGTTATAAATACTCCTGGGAGGAGAGAACAGAACTAACTTTGCCACATAAATATGTGAAAAGAGTATGTTGACAGAGATAGCTCTGTAAACTATTCAATCAGTTTAGTAATACCTGTTCCACACACTGAGGATTTAAACGAAGATGTGAAATCAGACTATAGTAACTTTGATGTTGCCAATCTTCGCAATTTGGAAATATTTGACAATGTGGATCAAAAACTTTAGAATTGAGAAGAGCGAAGTAAAACAACTATTAAGAGAATATGAGCACTTGTTTCAAGATATTCTGACATGAACAAACAAAATCTACTATGTTGTTGAAATTTTAGATTGGACATCAGTGAAACAACATCTTTACAGTATGAATCATCTCAAAAAAGACTGTTTGAAGAAGGAGCTCAATATTTGCTGGAGAATGACTTTATGTATGTAAACTGATTACAGAAAAGGGAACAGTGTGACCAAGACAAATTCATTCCAACATCCAGGATCAATGGCTGCATTGACAAAATTGGAAATGCAGAATATGTCACCAAGTTTGTCCTTTTGAAGGGATTCTGGCAAGTTCCACTTAAGGAAAGAGCAAAGGAAATTTCAGCAATCGTGACTGATATGGACTTTACCAATATGAGGTTATGCTATTTGGAATGAAAGGATCCCCCAATACTTTCTAATGTTTGATGAACATATTAACATTTGATATAGATAATTACATTGATGACATGATCTACAACAACACCTGGAAAGACCACTTAGAAATCATTGGGAAGTTTTTGGAAAGATTCATCGAAGCAAACTTGACAACGAATTTCAGTAAAAGTCACTTATGCCATGCTTGTGTTACCTTTCTATGACATGTTATGTGACATGCTCAAATAAAACCTATAGAAGTTATGGTTAAGGCTATCCTTGAATTTCCTGTGCCTATTAGTAAGAAGCAACTGATGCAATCATTGGTTCTGGCTGTATAATATTGTAAGTTTTGCTTTATTTTGTCCATAATTGCAGAACCCCTGACCAATTTGTTAAGTAAGAAGACTAAATTTTATTGGTGTGACAAATGTCAGGAGGCTTTAAAGTCCATACTCAAAAGTGCACCAGTTCTTTCAGTGCCAGATTTCAGTCAGTCATTTAAAATGTCTATAGATGCAAGTGATATCAGGGTTGGAACAGGATTGATTCAAGAAGACAAAAATGGTGTAGATCATCCAGTGTGCTATTTTTCTAAAACATTAAATAAGCACCAGAGAAATTATTCCACAATCAAGAAGGAATGTTTAGCTTTAATATTATTCTGAAGTGCATGCTAGTGCAGCTCCTTCTCCGATTCAGCGATCATAACCCCCTTACTTTCATTAATAAAATGAAAAACAAGAATCAGAGATTGTTAGGATGGAGTCTGATGTTGCAGGCATAAAATGTTTATGTTAGGCATATCAGGTGAAAAGAAAATTTTATTACAGATGCACTTTCACATGTATACCATAAATTAGTGAATATAGCCTGTGGGTTATCCAAGATTTTCCTTTCCTTGACCCCCCCCCCAGTTTATTTATGTCCATATGTAATGCAGTTTGATTTTTTATTATTTTAAAAGACTTGTTTCCTAATCCTAACAATGCACCAAGTTCGAAATAGTAAATGAATCTAATGTTGATTATATAGTTAATTTTTACATTTCAGCATAATTTGTCGAAGTTTAAAGATGATATAATAACTAGAAAACAAGTTCAGCATAATAATCAACATCTTCAGTTTAATAACTTAATAATTGAAGAGCAGCAGTGTTGTTGTGTTTACTATAATCTTAAAATGCTTAAAAGTTATATTGTCATTTTACTAAATAAATAACTGATAATACATATGATACTGCAGCTTTAAAAAATCCATGGTCATGAAATAAATATTGCATGCTGCAATCAGTAGGCTAGAAAAAAAGTAAGTTTATTCTGCATTACATAAGTCATAACTAAAAGTTTCCTTCTTAGTGTCTGAATTTTCAAAACCATCAAAACTTTAATTGTACTTGATGTCTTGAAAAATATCCATAACCTTGGCTAGGTGTGCTTCATTGACAGTTGAGGTCTGTGATATTGTGTCTCATTCGCTGAGTTTGATTCAGAGCTAGAAGAGTTGAATTCGGCAGTATTTCACATTTACAGAATCCATTGTGAATAATATCCAGTGTTATTCTTGGCCAAGCTGCCAATAATCATTTGAAAACTTCAGCATAAATTGCATGGTGCTGCTGACCTGCCAAAGTGAAGTTGTGCTCTCATCTGGCAATTATTTATAGGTTGGTGGTTATTTTATTGATTTTGGATTAACAAATAGGTGTTACTTTGGTCCTGCATTTAACAAAGAAGCATGTGGCATTATTGTGGAATGGTTGAGGTGGTTCAGGTTGAGGAAACTAACTTTGAATTGACCCAGTTTGGTTCAAATGGCTCCACTGCGGTATGTTCTTTTATCAAGCAAAACACATAGATTAAACTTTTGACAGTTTACGGTTTCAGTGGTAAACAGAAAGGATCATTCACCATACCTTACTATTTTATACTATGTTTATAATGAAAAAGAAGCCAACACAGAGTTTAGTTGATTATTAATCTGTACAAAAACTTGTGGGTTATGTACATCCAAGGGTATTCTAATTTTCTTTAAAACTCTACAAAAACTGCAGGTAATTCATGAGTGCATATTTTACTTGGAAAGTGCTAAATTTCAAATTTATGGTACAAGTACTATATTGCATTATCTGTATACATGTTGTATCATTCATGATATATATTCCTATACAGTATTAATTATATGTTTGACTAATATGCCAGAAGAAAGTTTTATTGCATAAATCTTTCTTTTTTTTTCTCTGAGGGGAGGTGCTTTGTTTATCTATATTATGTGTAATATTTTCATACTTTTGTAAGGGTTATAATGTTTAAATACTAAATGATCATAGTACTTTAAAGAGCTGTCTTTCTTGTTGAGCATTGCTCTATTCATAAAGTTCCAAGGTTGAGATGTACTGTAATTCAGATAAGTATCACATAGTCCGATTTTCATGATATAGTTCTGAGAGGCCAAGCTGACCTAATTTATGATTGGCTAGTATAATCCATGTAACCCTGTTTACTGATCTAGTGAGTTTGAAATACCAAGCTCATTCAATCACAGGTTTGTATTGCATAGTCTCAATTGCATATTACCTTTGTATATAATATAATTATATCATAGAATTAGGCATTCTTAATACAGTAGTACTATTAATCCTGGAAGAGTTATGCTGAGAGGATTGATTCATTTATTTAATTTAACGATTTGTTGGATTTACAGTGCTCTAACATTCATTTAAAGACTATTTGGATATATAATGCTGTATGGAATTACTCAAAAAATTCATTAAAAGACATTGGATTTGTAGCTGTGACAGGAGTCCTGTAAATTCATTTAAAGACTTTTTGGGATTATAACATATTAATATTCTTATGTACTGTGACACATCAGTACATTACTTACTATCATTCAGAATACCTTTGAAATTCATTTGGAGTATTGTAAACTATTGGAATTGATGAAACATTTAGGATTTTAGGCATTCAATCACCATTCTGTAAGTTATTTTTAATTCTTTCACTTTGTATTGTAGGAAAATAAATGAATATTTTCAATTATACAAAACTTGTTGGTTTTGCTCTTTCTTGTTATTTGTTTTAAGACCATAGAGTTGTAACACCAAGAAACAAATGTGAGTGTCTTCATTGATTAATCACTCAGTTTAAACTGGTTGACATCCATATGAACAGGTAGCTCCCCAGTAGTAGTAAGAGGAGGTAATTGGTAAGAGTTTAATCCCTTGGTCTATATATATATATATATATATATATATATATATATATACACACACACCACTCCCTCGATAACTCGCGCACAATGGGGTCCAAAAACATCGATCGCGTTATAAGCGAGGACGCAAGTTATCGAGGGACCTATAACAAACAACAAAACAAACAAAGGGATCGACATAGAGGCAAAAGAGGAGTGGGGTGGGTTGGCATGTTACAGTGTTGAATACTCAATTAATAATCGTGCTAAGATTAACTGCAAATAAATATCTCTTCATAGCAGTGTACTTTGTTTACTTTTTTCCTCACAGAGTAACATTAATTTCAGGATAACTTACAGTATATTGAGGAGATCATCAAAACATTATTCCACATGGTTTCTGTTTGCTTAACACATGTATGACTTCGCACATTGTGTACTACGTCACTAATTTTTGTGTTGAATTAGATAAATTCTAGTTTTATTGTTTGATCCAAAGTAGATTTTTTTTTTATACAAAAGATCGACACTCATTTCGAAAAAACAATGTCGATCGAACGATAGGTAGATTTGATTGCGGTAGAAGTAAAATAAAAAAAAATAAATAAATTCACAAGGGTTAACCATTACCAACATGAATTTAATGGGTCTACAAATTTAAAACAACGTAAATTAGAACATGATGATACTTGCAGTTTGTGACACATTTGACAAATATCACTTCACATTTTGAAAACATCTGTTAAGTTTTTTTGTGTTACTCTTTGATTTCTCTGCCGCCTCTGTGTATTGTTCACGGATGATTATCTCTCTGAGCTGGTATGGATAATTACATGTGGCTTCCTGATTCGCTGAGTGTATCTCTCCCGACAATGAATTTTGTTTAATTCTATGTCGGCGCTGGAATCTCCAAAGCCATCCATGGCTTTCCCTAAAATGAGATTCATTCTCCATACTTTTTGCCATTTTTTATGCTTGGGCCTTGAAAATTGTTCCAGAGATGGGAATACCTTGTTCACGTTGCTGTGTGAACCATGCGTACACAGCATCATCTAATTCGGTATCGTTTGCAGTCCGTGCTCATTTTTGTTTGATCCCATCATCTGAATCAGCATCAAGTAAATAATCCCGAAGTTTCAGCTTATCCTTAAGCCAACCTCTAAATGTCGACTCAGCAATTTTTAGTTCATTGCAAACGTTGGATCTCGCTTCGCCATTATGAACCCTATCTATGATGTACAGCTTTTCAGTCACTGAGTACACCTTTCGCTTACTTCCTTTGCTCTCCATGGTCATATTTACAAATGATTAGGATACATTACTGATATTATATACTTTAATGATGTTAAGTACATAAAAATGTGAAACCATTTTCGATTGGTCAAATAAAATGAATTTTGAGAACGATAATGACCACAAGAACTTATGGTGCTATTGGCATGCCTTTTAAGGTTTTTTTTATTGTACTTCCCATGCTTGATTTGATACAAAAGACATATTCAAAGTGATAAAACAACACAGGTCTCTTTTAATTGATTTTTTTTAATGCAACAAACACTTCCCCAAGTTGTTGATCAAAACAAAGCCGGCATGTAATTAGGTTCTCACAGAAGTACTCACGGGTTTCGATGTGACAGTCGATTGACTCTTTTCATGTTTTCATAGAAGAGAATATGTTGCGATTATAGTGTTTACATTGAAGCGAAATTAAAGGATTAGAACATGAATTTCACATAGCAAGACATTTAATTGGTGTTTATTTCATTCTCTGTTGCCACCTGTTAACATTTATCAGAATTTTTTGTTGATTGCTGTTTCACCAGACTGTTTATTTAGTGTATTGACAACTATTTCTCTAAATATAACCTAACATAATATGTGATATCTTATTAGAACTTGCAAATTTCACAATATGGATTCTATCTTTACCGGCAATAATCACCATTTTCGATGATAAAACGAGCTATGTATCAAGGTTCAATTTACTAATTTACCAATTCTTATTGCGATTTTTTTCATGTTCATCACATTTTAAAATATATTTTCTTTGGAAAAAAAATTGGGAGCGATGCCGGACACCGCATTATAAGCGGGTTCGCGAGTTATCTGGGCGCGAGTTATCAAGGGAGTGGTGTGTGTGTGTGTGTGTATATATATATATATATATATATATATATATATATATATATATATATATATATATATATATACACACACACACACACAGAGTGTGACCCCACTATAGCACACTCCATTATAACATGAATTCGGATATACCGGTAACATGGTCGTGGTGTGGCTCCCGAAATTTCATATACATGTATTTTTCTCGTACACGAAAAAAAATTTCTTTCTTAAAAGTACGAAACAAGCAAAAAAAGTTTATTATCATTTTAGGGAAGAGATCGCGTATAAATAAGACAAGATGATCGTGGCATGGCTCCTGAAATTTTATATGCATTTTTCTCCTACACGAAAAAAACAGTATTTTCTTCTTAAAAGTTCGAAAAATAACATGTGAAAAGGTTATTCAGGAATCGTGCTGGGCTTCGCCAATGTCGCAAATTGCGATATTTTTTCCCTTAGTGGCAGCAAAACACACCAGCTGGTGATTTTTTTTTATTGGTGACATTGTTGGCTGTTTAAACTTGTATATACAACCATCGGTTTGGAGTGGAGAAATTCAGAGGCCCCATGAAAGGAAGCCGCAAAGTAGATATAAAATGCACTGAAATTTATCTATTGTTACATAAACAAATTCTTTGTCCATATTGACAAATCATCTTAACAGTGCATTGTTTTATCATAATCTGCTTATGTTGACATCTAGCATGAGTACTGTATGTTTTGAGATATCTGCTTTTTTTTTTCTCTTCAAATTTACATTTCTGGTAGCGGAGATCAACCGGAAGAGGCATTATCTCATAATCTATCATTTGTCGGATTTTCAGCCGCTCGCTAGTAACTAATATATTTACATTGACTGACATTTGTATGTGGATGGTAAGTAAAATTCCTCTTCTTTTCACTCAGAATTAAATCCTTCAGAACATTCACATTTTCTGTAGTAATCCCTGTCATCAGACCAGAACACCTGCGTCTCTATCGCCGATTTACCCTTTCTCTAAATTTCTGATGCATGCGTGGAAGGCAGCATCACTCCACTACCACAAATAAAAAAAAAAAAGCAAGCTCTCACTTGTCTATTCAAACAGGCAGGGAGGAACAGTAACTACAATTGACCATACACGGCCAATTCATTTAAAACAAATGTACCCAGATAAAATAGTAGCTGAAATTTCAAAGAAAACATTACCTTTGAAGCACCGATTGTTATGAAAACGTACTAAGCAAATGGAAAAAAAAAATCAATCTCAGTCATGCAATACAATTTTTTGATGTTGCCGCCACAATAAGAAACAGGCATTTCTTTGGTTCTCCAAAGCTGTCCTTTAGCGGTGACTTCAATAATGCATGCACCCTTTATCAAAGAAAGCCGACTACAATCTTCAGTAAAAACAAAGAACTTTTCTTCAAAGGAAGCCATTACCGAACTTAAATAAAAGCAATGGAATCTGATGGATTGTTTCATTTTTCAACGTGACTGGAACATTTGTACTGTGCCATGAAAGTTTCCTTTTTACAGGAAAAAAGTTTATGCTTATGAACTCTACCAACGGCGCTTAAAACGTAAACTTTTACTGACTTCGGACGTACTTAAAAGTAAATGTGCTTCATCATTCGTTATGTGATTGTGCTATTTTTTTTCCACTGAATTCAGACCTATATGACCTGTGACAAAATTATTGAATATTTTAAATCTGTGTGTGTGCATATTTTCGATGGAATTACTTGTATTGTGGATTCAATGTATGTGACGTGATTCGCGGGTGAGTACACGGTGTTGATACTTTATTCATTGCTATGCATTAGACATGTATATATAAACAGTATACACATATATGTACCAATGCGTGGTTCTCTGAATAAACTAAAATATTATATATGCCTTCTCTGTTTTCACTACAGGTGTATTTCTCATTTAATATGCATCGATTTAAGATGAAAACTGTGCCAATGAAGCACGTATTTTTGCACCCACATTTATTACCTACCCCACCCCACCCCACCCCTGCACATTTTTTTGGGTACATGCATCATTTTCTGCTGTTAACTGACCTAATTGCTTATAACATGGTTCGGTCTATAACACGGTCAGGTTCTATGGCTCCCAACTACCATGTTATAGCTGGGTCACACTGTATATATATATATATATATATATATATATATATATATATATATATATATATATATATATATATATACACACACACACGGGAAATATGAAATGTTCATCTTTCTGAAAGGCTGGGTTTGAGAGTTAGCAGAATTTATTTCATTATGTTTCATATTATCAGTAAGTATTATTGGAGAAACATAATTCATAAAAAATTTACTTCTTTTGCACAAATTTTTTCTACATTTTGAAAATAGTAAACTCCAGTTAATGTCAGTGTTTAGCTTTTTCTACTTTAAATGTCAAATGTTTACTTGCGAATAGGATCCAGAATTTCATTGATTTCATTCTTCGTTTTGTTTGTCATAATTGTTCTAAACTTCATTTTTAGACAATCTACAGGCCTGGTTTGCTGAGATGGCCAAGCAGATTTCTTCTCTTAACTATGATGACCCAACATCTGCAGGGAGGAAAATTGTTCAGCTCATTCAGGCTCTAGAGGAGGTATTGTACAGGGATCATTGGTTTGCTGAGTTTAGCATTTGTCATAACACAATGAATCATAATCACTGACCCATGTATTTGGATTTTGGTGCCTTTCTTCATTTCCAGGAACTAAGTCCAGGGTCTTACCATAGAAACTGTTGAGATTCATGCCCTGTAACCATATATACACTTACTGAGCATGAAAGTACAAATTTGTAAATACAACCTGGGCTTGGAATAAGATAAATGTTTTTACAAAAGTACAGACAAGTCTGCTGATAATTAGTGATGTTTGTCTGTGTCGTATGAAATGCATGTACAGTAGGACACCAGGTCACTTCGTCTGTTTAGTGCAAAACTTGATCTGAAACATTTCTATGTATTCTCACCACTTTTCAGTATTTAAAAATTCTTTTTTTTTTTTTTTTCAGTTTTGCAATGTACTGAAGTTTATTCCTGTATATGAGCAATTCATGTGTCTGAGCAATTTTGGGGGATTTTTAAAGGGTTTGATATACAGAGGGGATGTGAACTGTTGCTTACCATAAAATAGACTATACAAAAGTTTATAGAGCTTAGACTTTTCACATTCAGTTTAAACATATGTTGAGAAGTAAATTAAGATCTGTAATAAAATTGTTAATTATTTCCAGTTCAATATTTATTCATATGAGGCATTTTTAGAATCATTCAGAAAATAAATTGTGAAAAAAGATGCCTACAGTAAGAGAAATTTTAGGTTCAGCAGTGTCTAACCTACTGGCAGTTATCACAGTTTTTTTTTACATCTTACATAATTTGATAATGTGCTAGGTAAAAATATCTTAGGTTTTCTGACAAGAAAATTCATCTTTATGTTGATGATGTGGTCATAATGGCAACTGTGAGTTTTCCCATTTGCATGTTTTTCTGAATGCATGTGAATGGTTCCTGTCTGTCCCCAACAGTTGCCATCATTGATGAGGAATACCCTTTGCCATTTTGGTTGGACTGGCACTAAAGATAATAAACTCTTTTTAACTTTTGATCAATAGAAATTTGATGTTCTGACAAACAGGCAATTAAAACAGTTAAAAGAATAATTTAGTTAATCTAAAACAGAAATTGGATAAGAGCACATCACACATACAAGACATAGCTACATTATATTGCATCATTGTAATACATAATCTAGTACCTAATAATGAAGAGTACAGTACATTGATACCAACATAATTATGTATTCTACTGAAAGTTAGCATTATAGACATTAGACACGTAAATGAAGAAAATAGGAGCATGAATAATGGGACAATTGAAACATTGGTCAGGACAAGTGACAATAAAAAAAACATTATTCAGACCTGGCAACTGATCTTGACCGTGGGGACCATCCCTGACCACAGACTTAGCCTTTGGGCAATAATTTGAAAACAATTAAAATTCTCACCCTATAATGATATACTTGTATATATGCTTACTGAGAAAGAAATGATGTAGATATACATGCAACTGACACTGCTCTTGAGTCCATCCATACTTTCCTTAGAGTCATAGGTTAGAAACTATAAAACCCTCTAATCATGTGTGTACTTACTGGATGTGTACAGATAAATGCACATGTCTGACTGACATTTACCTCTGGGGCAGTCCTTAACATCTGGGATCTATCCAAGGGGCTCAGACTTCAGGTTGGAGATGAGAACAGGGAAGTCATGGGAAACATTTTTTACAGACACAGAAAAGTCCAATACTTATGGACTCCTATGTTACAGAGGAATATTTGTATGGACTGTTGTTATGCTTTTACCAGGTACAAGAGTTTCATCAGCTGGAAAGTAATCTACAAGTGCGTCAGTTTCTGGCCGACACTAGGAAGTACCTGCATCAGATGATTCGAACCATTAACATAAAGGAGGAGGTTCTAATTGCGATTCAGATTGTGGCTGACCTCTCTTATGCCTGGGAAATCATTGACAGGTAAGTTAAAGATAAATTTGTTGTTTCTTTTGTTACGTTCCCTCCATGTAGCTGTGTGACATGTAAAGGTCCGTTCAGACATAAAGGCATCAGGACAGGGGCACCAATATGGCTATGACTGCTCCAGATTTTTGGCAAATTATGAATGTATAGACCTATAGCTACCTCACTCATTTCACTAAATTATCCCTGCTTGTGGAGTAGCCATTTTGTTGAAATTTATTTCATTGCCCTGATCATCATCTGATAACTGATGTAAAATATGATGATCAGAGCTGCATATAAAATATTTAATCAAGGGCAGTTTTAAAAATGAAGAGGTATTTAAAAAATCAAATGTGATGCAGATAGTTTATTTGGTCTCTTTAAAGTAAAGAAAATAGAAAATTTTCATGTGTAAGGACCTTTACGATAGGAATACTGTTTTCAAGGAGTACAGTATGTCCTCACCTTTATTACAAGACTGTTTATGCAGGTTGCTTGTTTTAAAATCAACATGAAATAAATAAAATAAAATGTAAAATGTTAAAGCTATACTAACCCTTCACATTTGGACAGTTTTCCTCTGACTTATTGTATTATGTAATGCTTAATTTTTATCTTTGCCAAGTTTTCAAAGCTTTACAAATTTATATGATACCATTTTATATCCATTTTTAGCTACACATCATACATGCAGGAGGGAGTCAGGAGAGATCCTTCATTAGTCATTAAACTCAGAGCTACATTTTTAAAGGTAATTTGCATACTTTGAGTTTGCTCTGATACAGTTTATGGTCATCTGGCCATAAGATCTGGTGAGCTTACGATATGACGCTGCATCTGGTTTGTGTTATCTATTGTTCATCAGCATTTGCTATTTTCATCTCAAAATCTATAGGACAATTTTAACCAAATTTAGCTGAGAGCATCTTGGTATGAAGGGATTTTAGGTTGTTTCAGATAGTGATAATTTGCAATCAAATATGGCTGTCATTGCTAAAAATAGAAAGACCAGAATCTGAGCAAATTCCATCCTGGTTTAAATGGCATTTAAGATTTAACAAATGGTGCTGATCACCATCAGATATAGTCACTATTTCAATAACAAAAGAAAAACCTTTAAATGACTGTTTCTCATATATTGCTCAACAGAATTTGACCAAATTTTACAAAAACCTTTGTGGCATACAAGTTGTTGATGTTGTGGGCTTAATGCTACTTTTCAGCACTTGATATGCTACAAAAGATGTTAATCTTCCATCAGATGTGGCTCCTATTACAAAAATACAATTTTTAAAAAAAACTGCCCAACTGAATTTGACCAGATTTAACAGCAATCATCCTGGCATAAATGGCTTCCAGGTTTATTGCAAATGAGGCTGATTCGGTCACACCATTACTTAAAGAAAAGAAAAGAAAATCTTGTAAAGCCTTCTTCTAAAAGCCACCCAACATAATTTGCCCAAATTTGATAGGAAGCATCCTGGCCAGAAGGGTTTTAATGGTTTTACATATGATGCTGATCTTCCATCAATTATGACTAATTACTAAAAATCAAAAACCTTACAATGACTTCTTCTCAATAACTGTGAAACAGAATTTGATTAAATTTTTCATAGAAAACATCCTGATCTTTTAGGGCTTTTAAGTTTGTACAAATGATGTTAATCTGCCATCAAATCTGACTGCTGTAACTATAAATGGAAAAAAACATGAAATGACTTCTTGGAAACCACTGACAACAGAATTTGATCAAATTTGACAGAAGACATTCTGGCATTAAGGGTTTTTAAGTTTGTCATATGGTGCTCATCCACCATCAGATCTTGCAAACACCATTCTGTCATAAAATACAAGTTGTTGATGTTGTGGGCTTAACGCTACTTTTCAGCACATGATATGCTATAAAAGATGTTAATGACTGCCATTGCCAAAGATGGAAAAAAATTAAATGACTTCTCAAAACCACACCACAGAATTTTACCAAATTTGAAAGTTTTTTAAAATATAAAAACCTGTAAACACCCTAATTTTAAAAATCTTGCAACAGCATTCAACCAAATTTGACAAAAATAATTCTGGCATAAAGGCCTTTAACTTTCTTCAGATGCTTGTTTGTCATCAAATATAGCACCATTACTAAAAACAGAAAAATCTTGAAAAACATTTCTAAAAAACAGCTCAACAGAATTTAACCAAATTTGACAG
This sequence comes from Megalonaias nervosa, assembly GCA_016617855.1. Taxonomy (NCBI): domain Eukaryota; kingdom Metazoa; phylum Mollusca; class Bivalvia; order Unionida; family Unionidae; genus Megalonaias; species Megalonaias nervosa. The sequence goes on along the minus strand of JAECUM010000259.1, from coordinate 5,926 downwards.
AAAGCATCCAGACATACAGAGCTTATAAGTTTACATAAATGATGCAGTCATTATGGTTGTCATTTCTGAAAATAGAAAACATTTTAACAATAACTTCTCAGAAACCACTTGACAGAATTTTACAAAATAATGATGGATAGTGTCCTTAAAGACCATTCAGATTCTGATCTGTTATCACATATGGGGACCATTAATTTAAAAAAAAGAAAAACATCAAAAGGCATGAAACAACTATATGGAAAAAAGTGCTCAACAAAACTTGACTAACTTTGCCTTAAAGTGTACTAGCACATAGTCCTTTCACTACTGTGTTGTCAAATATAGATCAAGATACAGAAATTAGTAACACCTTGCACCAGTTGCTTTCATGACATACAATCAACATCATTTGAAGAAATCTCTATAGAAAAGGTGCATTTAGCTGTTAGGCAGATGTCAGCTGTGTGAGTGATATCAGATCCATTTGAACCTCTTGTTGTTGATGCATAGCCAGCATGTTTTACAGTGTCTTGTTTGTAACAAAATGGAATTGTGCTTGAGTACAAATGTTAATTTTCTAAAAATGTTACTTTTAATAGTGCTTCAAGTTATATATAAGAACATGTTCTGCTGAAATATGATATGAAACTCCCAAAACAAAGAAACTTTATAAAATATCTCAATTGTTCCCTATTTTTTTAAGTACCCTACTTTATCCCTGCTCTTCACAAAAGGCTGTTGTTTCCATCTTGAATCATTTATATATCCTTTAACATCTAATCCTTCTGATAGTTCTGATATTATCATATATATAATAGTCTGTGTTGATAATGATATTGTAATGTTACACAAGTTACTGGCATAACATTAAAAACTGGTCATCTTTACCAGAATGTTGTAATGTTACCCAAGTTAGTGGCATAACATTAAAAGCAGGTCATATTTACCAGAATGTTGTAATGTTACACAAGTTACTGGCATAACATTAAAAGCAGGTCATATTTACCAGAATGTTGTAATGTTACACAAGTTACTGGCATAACATTAAAAGCAGGTCATCTTTACCAGAATGTTGTACGGTACACTTGTTAGTGGCATAACATTAAAAGCAGGTCATCTTTACCAGGATGTTGTAATGTTACACAAGTTACTGACATAACATTAAAAGCAGGTCATCTTTGCCAGAATGTTGTACTGGTACACTTGTTAGTAGCATAACATTAAAAGCAGGTCATCTTTACCAGAATGTTGTAATGATACACTTGTTAGAGGCATAACATCAAAAGGAGGTCATCTTTACCAGAATGTTGTAATGTTACACAAGTTACTGGCATAACATTAAAAGCAGGTCATCTTTACTAGAATGTTGTAATGTTACACATGTTATTAACATAACATTAAAAGCAGGTCATCTTTGCCAGAATGTTGTAATGGTACACTTGTTAGTAGCATAACATTAAAAGCAGGTTATCTTTACCAGAATGTTGTAATGATACACTTGTTAGAGGCATAACATCAAAAGGAGGTCATCTTTACCAGAATGTTGTAATGTTACACAAGTTACTGGCATAACATTAAAAGCAGGTTATCTTTACCAGAATGTTGTAATGTTACACATGTTTGTGGCATAACATTAAAAGCAGGTCATCTTTACCAGGATGTTGTAATGGTACACTTGTTAGTGGCATAACATTAAAAGCAGGTTATCTTTACCAGAATGTTGTAATGTTACACAAGTTACTGGCATAACATTAAAAGCAGGTCATCTTTACCAGAATGTTGTACTGGTACACTTGTTAGTGGTATAACATTAAAAGCAGGTTATCTTTACCAGAATGTTGTAATGTTACACAAGTGACTGACATAACATTAAAAGCAGGTCATCTTACCAGAATGTCGTAATGGTACACTTGTTAGTGGCATAACATCAAAAGCAGGTCATCTTTACCAAAATGTTGTAATGGTACACTTGTTAGTGGCATAACATCAAAAGGAGGTTGATTTACAAGAATGTTGTAATGTTACACATGTTTGTGGCATAACATTAAAAGCAGGTCATCTTTACCAGAATGTTTTAATGTTACACATGTTAGTGGCATAACATTGAATCCAAGGAACATTTACTAGGATGTTGTAATGTGTCACAGGTTAAGTCCATAATATTAAATCCAGGTCATGTAAACCAGGATGTTGTAATATAACATAGGTTAGTGGCAGAACATTATGTCCAGGTCATCTTTACCAGAGTTCAGAGTTATCTGAATAAGTTCCAAAGGTATTCCAAATGAGGTCTACTGTATGATGTGTCAACAGTGCAGAAGAATTGTATTTTTATATGATACTTGAATATTTTAATATTTTAGAAAACATCTTTTTGTAACCCCCTATCCAGTAGTTTTGAATTCATCCATCCCTTACCCCCTGCACACTTATTTTTAAAAAGCAATATCTCTTGAGCCTGAGATATCTTCATGAGACTTGCATTTGTATTGTGACTGGACAATGTGTCCTGTAATAAATGGAGTCGATCTTCTCAGCATTATAGGAGTTATCCCCATTTGTATAACAAATTGTGACCGTCAAGCCATTAATCTATCCATCACACTCTTGTCAAATTATTATCTGTAGAACCATTTGGGATATTTTCATGAAACTTTGTATGCATTGATATCATGACAATAGTTTGTGTGACATACAAGATTTGACTTTGTCAAGTTAGGCCCTTTAGAATTATTTCTCAGTTTGTTGAACATTATATTTATACTTAATATATTGTGGGGGGATATTTTCTGTAATAACTTGCTTACTGACAGATTGAGTTGTATCTGTTTATGGACCATGGAATCTGAAATACAGACTTCTTATGTTCTCTAATCATAATCTGTCATAAAAATCAGAGACCATACTGTTATATGAAAACTAGTACAGTTGCATAGCAAGGTCAATAACTTAAAAACTGTTATTGAATAAAGGGAAATTCAGACTTGTATTCATCAGGTACAAAGTGTTTGAAAATTGTTTAATAATATCTGGCCTGGTATTCTCAAATGTTTAGAGGAAAAAAAACTTAAGTTCAAGCTCAACAACTAAAAATTATATATGATACTTCGGGTGTACATGAAATTTGGCAGATGTTAAAGGGATTCCAATTAAGAAAATTAGAAAATTCTGTGATTTTAGCTTTGTTCCAATTAAAGTTATAGACTGTGAAAGTTTTGTACTTTGAACTTGAGATTTTTGCTCAAAAAGTTTTGATAATAGAGAGCCAGTGTAATATCATTTTTTTTGTTGCATAATCGTACATGTCTAATAAAAAAATAATACAAGTTCATCTATCTTTATTTGTATGCATGTCTGTCTATCTATCTATCTCTCTGTCTGTCTGTCTATGTTTCTTTCTTTCTTTCTTTAGAAGGCTGTAACACTGTGGATCACTCAGACTTGCTGTAAAGATGATACACAAAGTATTCAACCTTGTTCACATGACTTGTGAATCTCTAGAATCTATTTGCTTGGAATTTCAGCATTGGAGCAATTGAAATTCCAATATATATATATATATATATATATATATATATATATATATATATATAATTTTATATATATATATGGACTGTTAAAATTTATATGGTGACAAGATATGTACAGGTGTTTCCTGTACATATCTTGTGAAATTTAACATGGCCACTGAGCATTAATGAAATTGAATTGTGAAGAAAAAAATTAAATGGAGGATTCAGTAATTGTAACTAGTAAGAAAATATTGATGTATTCCATTACCTGAAAATGTGTACTTTTCCATTCCAGATTTGTGGTTTCTCCAGTTTTAGTACTATCCTTGCATTATTCACGTCTTTTCCTATCCAACTTTACATTAAAAAAATTATTATATCTTTTTAAAAAGTTTTAATTATAGAATTTTTACCCTGCAATATAATTATATATTTTTTTAAAAATTAAAATATTAACACTCTTTTAATCAGTAACAGACATACGACCTCAAATGTACATAACGCTTGTTTGGTGACATGTTTGGTTAAATCCAGTAGTAAACTAGCTCGGCAAAAAGTATTTTGATGGAGATGATAAAGGTTAGTTTCATTGTTTTTATATTTTGCTTTGTGTATAGTAAGGGTCTAGGCTACATGTATGTTGTTTAAGGTTTTGTGTATGTTAATTCATTGATACACATCATATGGTGTGATGGACTGTAGAACAAATGTAACCAAAGTAAAAGTCTGGGGCAAGCATTTGGTTGTAAGATTTTGATTGTTATGGAGGTTAGGAGATAGACATTGCAAGTTTGAATATTAAAAGAAAATAATAACAGAATAATTGTATGGAATAATTATGGGTACCATATATAGAATGTCTTGATGTGCTAAACTAGCAACCAGTCATACATTTGCCAGTATACTGGTAGCTTTACCTTCATTGTCTTAACACCTTACTTTTAGATGGCTTCAGCTTTGGAGCAACCACTGTTGAGGATTAATCAGGCCAACAGCCCGGATTTGATAAGTGTGTCACAGTACTACTCTGGGGAGCTTGTCGGCTATGTCAGAAAGGTACTACAGGTCAGTATCAATAATATAACCAGAATAGGAATCACTGGGATTAGAACATGAACTTTATCAATTCTGTACAGTCTCAGGTATATTGCAGGTGGCACATTTCTTCTTCGGACACATTACCTATCATAATGCATCCACTACCTCACAAATCCATACCTCCTAAGCGAACAAATTTTGTTTGCCATGCCTTTTGGCTTGTTTTTGCAATAGAAGTGCTCAAACAGCCATCTGCTTGTCAAGGTGGAAATCAGATCAGAGTGATCTCTTCATGGATAGAGGGTTGGTTCCATGACCCACCAGTGATCCGTTGATTCTTCTGCATATTCTGTGAAGCGAGCTGTCTTGAGAGGCTTTGCAAATAACAAATTTCTTCATCAGTTGAGTGATCATTTGGAGCCATATGCAAGAAAAGCATACTCTGTCTATTCTTTTATGCACTTCATTGGTCATTCTTCATCATACTATAAGTGTCAGAGCCATCTTAACTGCATGCCCTGTGGTCTACAGTACTTTCATTTGAACTTAGAATTTGACCTTGTTTATTAATCTTGCCGAGTAATTATTCTGTTGTTGCAAGTTGTAAGGTCATGCTTGTAACTTCCTTGGATATTTTTCTTTCATGATATTGTCCTCTTCACAGTAAGTTCAGTGTAACACTTGACAGATTTTACCTGTGTATGTCATTGTTCAGCTCCTGCTGTTTACAGGGGTCAAGACAGTGGGGCAGTATTAAGTATGTGGGTTGCAGAAATGGTTCAGGTTGCCTGAAGACAAACACTCCACCTGTATAAATTGTAGGGGCTGTGGTTTGGGTCATGTTTGTGACATGCTGGTATGAGGATAGGTGACCATTTGTACCAAACAGGTAACCTGGGCTAATGAGAGATTTGCAATGCACACAATCCAGGGTTTGAATGCCATCAGTATAACCACTGTCACCAACTACATCAACAATTTCCTTGTGGTTTTTTCCCTGACGACAGGAAGCTCGCATTTTCAAAAGAAAATTTGGCAATCAAAGCTCCTTTGCCTCCACCTATTCTCTCATTAGATGTTTATAAAGGCAGCTTTTGGACCCAACATTAACAGACTTTAATTTTTCTACAGATGATTCTCATCAAAATTCAACAAACTTTTTGACACCTCCATTCCTTGACCAATGTCGTTATTGAAAAGTTCTTATTGATTCATTGGTGTACTTGATCACCATATCTGGTCAGTGTGAAGTTTATATACTCTCTAGCTACTGTTGCAGCTTGCTCGGCTACTTTTGTGCCATATGATATTAGCACCCCAGGTTTATGGTACACAGTAATACCATAGCCTAAGGTTTGTAGCTGGTGCACTTGTTTCAGGTGACATTATTGTTTAAT
>JAECUM010000257.1:0-142344 GCA_016617855.1 Megalonaias nervosa | reverse complement strand
TGCAGTTATCGATCCTGAAGAGGATCAAAAAATAATAAATCAACGAGAGCAGAAAGAAAGGCAGTTATCCGAAGAGTATATAAAAATGGATGAAGCGAGGCGAATAAGAAGTATCTGTAAAATATTAAAATGCACCCCAGAGAGTTACATCGCGAGACTGAAAAAAAAATGTACAACAAAATACCATTATGATAGAGTCACTGATGATTCCTCAGATAACAAACCATCAGATTAATAAATCAATAATTGTATCGTGAATTACTAATTCACCACATTTATTAATATTATTATAGGAAATGTGGTGAATTAGTAAAATGTTAACTAAGTCTCAGATTAATAATATTAAGATTGCTCCATATCAACATCTTTAAAATCATCGATTTCAGAATCATCGGTTCTAGCATCAGAGATGATCACGATAGAATCATCGATTTCAGAATCATCGATTCTAGAATCAGAGACAGAGTCTCTAGAGACAACGTCTCTCAACAAATACTTATTTACATATTCTGCTGCTGTTGGTGGAGCGTCTTTATGAGACATATACTTCGGTTTTCTTTTATCATAATATAGCAACATCATCCTATATCTATTACCGCCACACGCTGTACATATTTGAATCGCTCCTCGCACTCCATTACCACATCGTAGACACGGTCTATTTCCTCTCAATCCTGTTCTGATCATATGGCTGTGATGGCTGCAGTATTCTTCTCGGCACGACTTCCCGCATGTCCTAGTCGATCCTTGAACTATCCAACAACAGTTATTAGGTCCTGTTTGAAATGGCACTACTATATAATAATAATATTTTAATTATTTTTCAATTAGAAGTATATTCTGTATATTATATAATCATAGACATGACAGAACATACAACATCATTCAAAAATAACTCATCAGAAACAAAGTTTCTTGAGTCAACATCCATCTTCGATGTTAGGTTTTATAAAACAAAATATGATGCAATCGAGAGTCTGAACGTGTACTATGAATTAGATGGCGATGATGATAAAATCAACCTCGACGATATCTACACGCAGGGAATAATCATTCAATATTTTAATAAATTCTGCGTGTTCTCAGACGATGATGAATTTGATAGGTTTGCTAGTGGCTTCATTAATAAATCTTCGGTGACGGAAATTATCCCAAAATTCAGGCTCAGATATCCGGTCTTCGATCTCGGTACAAAATACGTACATAGCGCAATCGAGTATTTTGATAGTGATCGGATTGACATCGAACCGACAGATGAACGAATTAATACCGATGACATCATCGACTACTTCTCCACATTATGTTCTTGTGATCGTGAAAAGGTGTTCTTGTCTGAAACTAACAGCGGCTATCACATTCTCGTTAAATCAACACCGGTGACATTTAATCAGCAACGGGGATTAACGAATTACGCTGCAGACAAGAAGAATCCGATGTGGAATGTTGATAGACAAGCGGGTCTTCACAGTATCAAATTGAACAACACGCGATCTCACAAACCAGGTGTGCAGACGTTATGCAAAAAACTAATATCGCATAACGATTATTTTGAGAGACGTTGTCTCTACGCTAGTGACTTACTCGTTTGTCCAACCTGTATTCAACCTGATCGTGTTGAGATTAAAACTAATATTTATGAAACAAATGGAAATGCTAGCATTTCTTGTGAGGAAATTCCACCAGCAGATATAGTTAGTATATCTACGCTACTTACTGGCAAACCCGATCAGCTCATCAGCGTCGTTAATGTTACTAGAAACAGATTTACTATATCGAGAGAACCTGGACATATGTGTAACATCTGTGAACGCAGACACGGATATAACGAGGAGCGTGGTTATATCGAAGAGAAGTGCGATAACTGTCTTGTGTATATCAACGATGATAATTATTCGATCTGCTGTCCTAGATCGACTGGGAAACGATTACACCTACCAAGAATCACTGAAAACGTTAATAATTCTATAGAAGCTGAATCCTCAGATACCAAAAAAGATAAAAGATATATAAAATATCTGATTAACGCGAGACGTAGATTTCGTTATCCCGGATATTTAATAACCAGAAACGCCGATTACACATACACGGCATTACCAACACACGAATCAGGTTCAGGTTGTCGAGTAATACCTGACTCTGACTACATAGACGGTTCTGCATGTGGGATGGGAAAATCTGAATCAGCTTGGAAATCATTAAGAAATAATCAGTCCGTGCTCGTTACATCATACAGAAAGACATTTACCGAGAAAATCAAATCCGATTATAATATTGAATCCTACATGGACATCGATGGTTGTATTACATTCAATCCCGGAGATTCTCGGTGGGTTGTTGTGCAATGGGAATCTTTACATAGAGTCCGTGGAATTCCAGATGTAATTATTGTAGACGAATGGCATGGCATCCGTAGACAGCAATTCCATTCAGCTAAACACAGCAAAGACAGATGGAACAAATTTATAGTATTAGCAACGATATGCAAGCGGTTAATCGTTCTCGACGCAGATGCTAATGATGACGATTTAATATTATTCCGCAATAAGCTAGGACGATCAACTATGAAATTTATCATTAACGATTACAAACCCGATCATGATAAGAAGTTTTATATCGAACTTTCACACAAGAATAATCTAACCTCGCTTCTAGAACGATTAAAATCTAATGCAGATGATTGTAAATCATCTAATAATAAAATCATTAATGAAGGAAACACTGGTGTTTCTAAAATCGCCATATTCACGCACAATAAACAACATACCGATTACTCCATTGAGAGTTTAGCTAAGCTCATTCAGCATCTGGGATATCGTGTTAGATATTATCACGCAGATACAGATCCTGCTCAAAAGAAATCTGACTTCAGCGATATCAATCACGCTTTCGACGACATCGATGTTGTTATCAGCAACCACACACTCGAAGCTGGAGTTAGTATCGTTGATGATTGATTCAAGGCTATGTACATATTCTCAGAGGAACTAGGATCTGTTGAAGCGACCAAGCAGGCCATCCACAGATTCCGCTGCGTTAACGAAATTCATTACTCATCAACGAGAAAACGATGCGCTTGTAAACTACCTGTATATCGTGAATCCGTCAAGAAGGTTATCGTAGATCGCGAGAGACTGATCGATAACGACACGAAGTTATATAGAATTCCTAACGCTGAAGATCTACATACCGGGTTTGGTTACGCTTATATCAGTGACATTATTGACGAGAATAATTCCATTATGTATTTCACACCGCGATTGATTGATGTGATGAAAAATACTGGCTATGAAATAATAGAACTGCCTGTAGATGATTATGAAACGTGGTTGAGAAAAAACAATAAATCGGATAATCCCATCATTAATGATTCTAAAATCGATTATGATAACAATCCTAATGTCGATGAATTTCTAAAGACATCGATAGGTGATCGAATAAAACAATCTGAGATATCATTAAATGAAGACGATTCCGTTATTTATGAACTCAATAGCGATTCTCCTCAGTATTACAAATACGATCCTAATGCAAATCTAGAACCATATCAAGCAAAGAAATCGTTTATCAGTTACATGTTCCAATGCGATGTTGGTTTATTGCCAGCCCCGCAGATAGAATACTTGTATAAAAACTCAACACAGATAAGACGAGCTCAGCGAATCATCATTGATAAATTTAATGATGGCAGCGCAACCGCGAGAGAAGTATTTAGATCAGATAAAATCAGTCCCAAAGATAAACTAATAATAATAAGAAGGTTTCTAAACGCGTTGAATTTACCTGATATCGTGTCTGACGATATAATGACGACAACGATACCGATATCAGGACCAGATCTCAGAACATGTATTAAGAATATGATCAACGATCCTGATATCATACGTGATTATAATAATCTGATCAGTAACTGGCAAAGCATCTTTCCTGAAACGAGAATCTGGTCAAATAAATTAACTACCAGAAACATTCTCGAGAAAATCAAGGCCGTCTATAGAGGTTTTGGAGCATTATTAACCTCAGACAGCAAACAAAACACAACAAGATCAGACTACACACTTACTTATCCAATATGGCCTAAATCAGACTTTATTGATGATCCTCGTTGGATGAACTTTATTAATTCGCGACAAGAATATCCTGGCGGTAATGATATCATCGCGGTAGATCAACGCACCACTATGTTGAAATTTCACGTATGGTGTGTTAATGGGTGGTTTAATGATTAACAAACCATCAGATTAATAAATCAATAATTGTATCGTGAATTACTAATTCACCACATTTCCTATAATAATATTAATAAATGTGGTGAATTAGTAAAATGTTAACAGAGTCTCAGATTGACCTAAGAAGCATCGCTTCTAGAATCATCAGCGATTCTATCATCGAATTTTATAATAAAACATAAAATAATTCTTTATTAATAATAATAATCATGAAGGGCAGAATTATATTACTTCCAGAATTCGATCAGTATAATGCTGCGATGAAGATGGTACAGGATAATAACGGAACAATAACCGCGAGAAATGGTATCGGATTTATTAATATTAACGATCGAGTAGGTAATGGTTTTTCGAGAAGATCGATGAGAGATATAACAACAACAACGACTCGCAGAAATAAAATAAGGGATCGTCTGCGAAGAAAATTAGCTAACAGAACAATATCATTCAACTAGAATTATATTATTATTATAATGAACAATATAGTTAATGATGCACTTGTTCGTCGCGTTCTATATAGCGAGATTGAATATTTTTATGATAAATTAATTCGTGATAAATATGGTAATGAATATTATATGCCGCCGAAAGATACTGCATTAACTTTTAGATTTATAGATAATGAGATAGTTCCGTTTGTTGGTAGGGAATCTAACATATCACCGCGGTTAGTTGTTGAGCTAATGGATTTATTTAAACGTGACTTTTTGCGGAGATATTACATACTGCAAATGCCAGAATCTGATATAATTAAATGTCTCGGACGCCCTCTTAACGATAAAGAAATCATAGCCAAGAGAACCGTCGATGATATGTTTAATGATCACATTAATGATATCTTTAGAAGAACAGGCGAAGAAGAACGTCGATGATTTATTGTTATGCAACCATAAGACAGAAACTATTAACGATTTACCAAGAACTACTGGTGGGCGATTTCGAGTAAGACAATCACATAAATCATGAATCATCAGATTAACGATGATGATAAACCGGTTTTAACTGGATTGGCGAAACACCACATTTTCTATATAATAATAATGAAATGTGGTGTTTCGCCATCATGAATCATCAGATTAACGATGATGATAAACCGGTTTTAACTGGATTGCAGATTCATCCATATTCATTTATTATTATAAGAAAATGGATGAATCTGCAATCCGGTTAAAACCGGTTTTATGTTAACAATTATAATCATGTATATAAAACTGGATTGCAGATTCATCCATATTCATTTATTATTATAAGAAAATGGATGAATCTGCAATCCGGTTAAAACCGGTTTTATGTTAACAATTAATCATGTACATAAAACTGGTTATAACTGGATTGCAGATTCATCCATATTCATTTATTATTATAAGAAAATGGATGAATCTGCAATCCGGTTTATCATCAGATTAACGATAATGATAAACCGGTTACAACCGGATTACTTATTCACCACATTTATTAATATTATTATAGGAAATGTGGTGAATTAGTAATCACGTAACAATTACAGGTAACCGTTATACTCGATGTTGTCAAATTTGAAAAGTATTATCAGCTACTAATGAAGGGTTATTGCGATAATATTTACTGCGATGATTATTCAACCCCGCACAGGCACTGCGTTAACTGCAATAATAGCTTTATCAAGCACGGTAAAATCAACGATGTCAAGATTGCCAATCATGGACCAGATTAATCATTAAATATCTGTACTGGTTGATGGACATTATACTTCAATGATATATCATCGTTGTATATGATATTTAGCTGTGGCCATAGTTAATCGATAATTTGTTCTGATAAGATCAGATAATTTATCTTTGTCTATCTTCTGTTCATGTTTCAAGTTTGTTATTAATTTTAACTGATCATCGATTTTATGTTTATAATCAACAACAATCTTATTGTGATTATTAATCATATACTCGAGTTTATCTATTTTGTTTTTCTGTTGCTCGATCACATCTTCGAAGTTATCTATGTTGCTTTTCTGCTGCTCGATGACATACTCGAGGTTATCTATGTTGTTTTTCTGCTGCTCGATGACATCCTTGAGGTTATCTATGTTGCTTTTCTGATCATCGAGGTTATCTACGTGATGCCTGTGATGTTCTGTTTGATTAGCTAAGATCTCATTAACATCATTAAATCTGTTCCAGATATCATAGACTCTTCCTGTGCCGATTTTATACTGTTTGGCAATTTGATGCGCTGATAACTTGTTTCTTAGACCTAATATGTTTTGCTCATCAACGGCATTAATAACAGCTGTTCTAGGCATTATATTATATAAAAAAAAATATAAAAAAATAATTAATTAATTAATGTTAAATTAAAATATCTCCGACCTTTTTATATCTCTAGAATTTCTACTAGTAATTACTTGAGGCATTGCCTTAACCTCGAGTATGTCATCGAACAGCAGAAAAGCAACATAGATCATTGAAGTATAATGTCCATCAACCAGTACAGATATTTAATGATTAATCTGGTCCATGATCGGCAATCTTGACATCGTTGATTTTCTCCGTGCTTGATAAAGCTATTATTGCAGTTAACGCAGTGCCTGTGCGGGGTTGAATAATCATCGCAGTAAATATTATCGCAATAACCCTTCATTAGTAGTTGATAATACTTTTCAAATTTGACAACATCGAGTATAACGGTTACCTGTAATTGTTACGTGATTACTAATTCACCACATTTCCTATAATAATATTAACAAATGTGGTGAATAAGTAATCCGGTTGTAACCGGTTTATCATTATCGTTAATCTGATGATAAACCGGATTGCAGATTCATCCATTTTCTTATAATAATAAATGAATATGGATGAATCTGCAATCCAGTTAAAACCGGTTTATCATCATCGTTAATCTGATGATTCATGATGGCGAAACACCACATTTCATTATTATTATATAGAAAATGTGGTGTTTCGCCAATCCAGTTAAAACCGGTTTATCATCATCGTTAATCTGATGATTCATGATTTATGTGATTGTCTTACTCGAAATCGCCCACCAGTAGTTCTTGGTAAATCGTTAATAGTTTCTGTCTTATGGTTGCATAACAATAAATCATCGACGTTCTTCTTCGCCTGTTCTTCTAAAGATATCATTAATGTGATCATTAAACATATCATCGACGGTTCTCTTGGCTATGATTTCTTTATCGTAAAGAGGGCGCCCGAGACATTTAATTATATCAGATTCTGGCATTTGCAGTATGTAATATCTCCACAAAAAGTCACGTTTAAATAAACCCATTAGCTCAACAACTAACCGCGGTGATATGTTAGATTCCCTACTAACAAATGGAACTATCTCATTATCGATAAATCTAAAAGTTAATGCAGTATCTTTCGGCGGCATATAATATTCATTACCATATTTATCACGAATTAATTTATCATAAAAATATTCAATCTCGCTATATAGAGCGCGATGAACAAGTGCATCATTAACTATATTGTTCATTATAATAATAATATAATTCTAGTTGAATGATATTGTTCTGTTAGCTAATTTTCTTCGCAGACGATCCCTTATTTTATTTCTGCGAGTCGTTGTTGTTGTTATATCTCTCATCGATCTTCTCGAAAAACCATTACCTACTCGATCGTTAATATTAATAAATCCGATACCATTTCTCGCGGTTATTGTTCCGTTATTATCCTGTACCATCTTCATCGCAGCATTATACTGATCGAATTCTGAAAGTAATATAATTCTGCCCTTCATGATTATTATTATTAATAAAGAATTATTTTATGTTTTATTATAAAATTCGATGATAGAATCGCTGATGATTCTAGAAGCGATGCTTCTTAGGTCAATCTGAGACTCTGTTAGCATTTTACTAATTCACCACATTTATTAATAGTATTATAGGAAATGTGGTGAATTAGTAATTCACGATACAATTATTGATTTATTAATCTGATGGTTTGTTAATCATTAAACCACCCATTAACACACCATACGTGAAATTTCAACATAGTGGTGCGTTGATCTACCGCGATGATATCATTACCACCAGGATATTCTTGTCGCGAATTAATAAAGTTCATCCAACGAGGATCATCAATAAAGTCTGATTTAGGCCATATTGGATAAGTAAGTGTGTAGTCTGATCTTGTTGTGTTTTGTTTGCTGTCTGAGGTTAATAATGCTCCAAAACCTCTATAGACGGCCTTGATTTTCTCGAGAATGTTTCTGGTAGTTAATTTATTTGACCAGATTCTCGTTTCAGGAAAGATGCTTTGCCAGTTACTGATCAGATTATTATAATCACGTATGATATCAGGATCGTTGATCATATTCTTAATACATGTTCTGAGATCTGGTCCTGATATCGGTATCGTTGTCGTCATTATATCGTCAGACACGATATCAGGTAAATTCAACGCGTTTAGAAACCTTCTTATTATTATTAGTTTATCTTTGGGACTGATTTTATCTGATCTAAATACTTCTCTCGCGGTTGCGCTGCCATCATTAAATTTATCAATGATGATTCGCTGAGCTCGTCTTATCTGTGTTGAGTTTTTATACAAGTATTCTATCTGCGGGGCTGGCAATAAACCAACATCGCATTGGAACATGTAACTGATAAACGATTTCTTTGCTTGATATGGTTCTAGATTTGCATTAGGATCGTATTTGTAATACTGAGGAGAATCGCTATTGAGTTCATAAATAACGGAATCGTCTTCATTTAATGATATCTCAGATTGTTTTATTCGATCACCTATCGATGTCTTTAGAAATTCATCGACATTAGGATTGTTATCATAATCGATTTTAGAATCATTAATGATGGGATTATCTGATTTATTGTTTTTTCTCAACCACGTTTCATAATCATCTACAGGCGGTTCTATTATTTCATAGCCGGTATTTTTCATCGCATCAATCAATCGCGGTGTGAAATACATAATGGAATTATTCTCGTCGATAATGTCACTGATATAAGCGTAACCAAACCCGGTATGTAGATCTTCAGCGTTAGGAATTCTATATAACTTCGTGTCGTTATCGATCAGTCTCTCGCGATCTACGATAACCTTCTCGACGGATTCACGATATACAGGTAGTTTACAAGCGCGTCGTTTTCTCGTTGATGAGTAATGAATTTCGTTAACGCAGCGGAATCTGTGGATGGCCTGTTTGGTCGCTTCAACAGATCCTAGTTCCTCTGAGAATATGTACATAGCCTTGAATCGATCATCAATGATACTAACTCCAGCTTCGAGTGTGTGGTTGCTGATAACAACATCGATGTCGTCGAAAGCGTAATTGATATCGCTGAAGTCAGATTTCTTTTGAGCAGGATCTGTATCTGCGTGATAATATCTAACACGATATCCCAGATGCTGAATGAGCTTAGCTAAACTCTCAATGGAGTAATCGGTATGTTGTTTGTTGTGCGTGAATATGGCGATTTTAGAAACACCAGTGTTTCCTTCATTAATGATTTTATTATTAGATGATTTACAATCATCTGCATTAGATTTTAATCGTTCTAGAAGCGAGGTTAGATTATTCTTGTGTGAAAGTTCGATATAAAACTTCTTATCATGATCGGGTTTGTAATCGTTAATGATAAATTTCATAGTTGATCGTCCTAGCTTATTGCGGAATAATATTAAATCGTCATCGTTAGCATCTGCGTCGAGAACGATTAACCGCTTGCATATCGTTGCTAATACTATAAATTTGTTCCGTCTGTCTTTGCTGTGTTTAGCTGAATGGAATTGCTGTCTGCGGATGCCATGCCATTCGTCTACAATAATTACATCTGGAATTCCACGGACTCTATGTAAAGATTCCCATTGCACAACAACCCGCCGAGAATCTCCGGGATTGAATGTAATACAACCATCGATGTCCATGTAGGATTCAATATTATAATCGGATTTGATTTTCTCGGTAAATGTCTTTCTGTATGATGTAACGAGCACGGACTGATTATTTCTTAATGATTTCCAAGCTGATTCAGATTTTCCCATCCCACATGCAGAACCGTCTATGTAGTCAGAGTCAGGTATTACTCGACAACCTGGACCTGATTCGTGTGTTGGTAATGCCGTGTATGTGTAATCGGCATTTCTGGTTATTAAATATCCGGGATAACGAAATCTACGTCTCGCGTTAATCAGATATTTTATATATCTTTTATCTCTTTTGGTATCTGAGGATTCAGCGTCTATAGAATTAATAACGTTTTCAGTGATTCTTGGTAGGTGTAATTGTTTCCCAGTCGATCTAGGACAGCAGATCAAATAATTATCATCGTTGATATACACAAGACAGTTATCGCACTTCTCTTCGATATAACCACGCTCCTCGTTATATCCGTGTCTGCGTTCACATATGTTACACATATGTCCAGGCTCTCTCGATATAGTAAATCTGTTTCTAGTAACATTAACGACGCTGATGAGCTGATCGGGTTTGCCAGTAAGTAGCGTAGATATACTAACTATATCTGCTGGTGGAATTTCCTCACAAGAAATGCTAGCATTTCCATTTGTTTCATAAATATTAGTTTTAATCTCAACACGATCAGGTTGAATACAGGTTGGACAAACGAGTAAGTCACTAGCGTAGAGGCAACGTCTCTCAAAATAATCTTTATGCGATATTAGTTTTTTGCATAACGTCTGCACACCTGGTTTGTGAGATCGCGTGTTGTTCAATTTGATACTGTGAAGTCCCGCTTGTCTATCAACATTCCACATCGGATTCTTCTTGTCTGCGGCGTAATTCGTTAATCCCCGTTGCTGATTAAATGTCACCGGTGTTGATTTAACGAGAATGTGATAGCCGCTGTTAGTTTCAGACAAGAACACCTTTTCACGATCACAAGAACATAATGTGGAGAAGTAGTCGATGATGTCATCGGTATTAATTCGTTCATCTGTCGGTTCGATGTCAATCCGATCACTATCAAAATACTCGATTGCTCTACGTACGTATTTTGTATCGAGATCGAAGACCGGATATCTGAGCCTGAATTTTGGGATAATTTCCGTCACCGAAGATTTATTAATGAAGCCACTAGCAAACCTATCAAATTCATCATCGTCTGAGAACACGCAGAATTTATTAAAATATTGAATGATTATTCCCTGCGTGTAGATATCGTCGAGGTTGATTTTATCATCATCGCCATCTAATTCATAGTACACGTTCAGACTCTCGATTGCATCATATTTTGTTTTATAAAACCTAACATCGAAGATGGATGTTGACTCAAGAAACTTTGTTTCTGATGAGTTATTTTTGAATGATGTTGTATGTTCTGTCATGTCTATGATTATATAATATACAGAATATACTTCTAATTGAAAAATAATTAAAATATTATTATTATATAGTAGTGCCATTTCAAACAGGACCTAATAACTGTTGTTGGATAGTTCAAGGATCGACTAGGACATGCGGGAAGTCGTGCCGAGAAGAATACTGCAGCCATCACAGCCATATGATCAGAACAGGATTGAGAGGAAATAGACCGTGTCTACGATGTGGTAATGGAGTGCGAGGAGCGATTCAAATATGTACAGCGTGTGGCGGTAATAGATATAGGATGATGTTGCTATATTATGATAAAAGAAAACCGAAGTATATGTCTCATAAAGACGCTCCACCAACAGCAGCAGAATATGTAAATAAGTATTTGTTGAGAGACGTTGTCTCTAGAGACTCTGTCTCTGATTCTAGAATCGATGATTCTGAAATCGATGATTCTATCGTGATCATCTCTGATGCTAGAACCGATGATTCTGAAATCGATGATTTTAAAGATGTTGATATGGAGCAATCTTAATATTATTAATCTGAGACTTAGTTAACATTTTACTAATTCACCACATTTCCTATAATAATATTAATAAATGTGGTGAATTAGTAATTCACGATACAATTATTGATTTATTAATCTGATGGTTTGTTATCTGAGGAATCATCAGTGACTCTATCATAATGGTATTTTGTTGTACATTTTTTTTTTCAGTCTCGCGATGTAACTCTCTGGGGTGCATTTTAATATTTTACAGATACTTCTTATTCGCCTCGCTTCATCCATTTTTATATACTCTTCGGATAACTGCCTTTCTTTCTGCTCTCGTTGATTTATTATTTTTTGATCCTCTTCAGGATCGATAACTGCAGGAAGTACTTTAAAGTAATTGTGTAGATACTCACGAGCGGTCGGAGGATTGTCTTTGATGGAACCTCGCAGTAGATTTCTGTGTTGATAATAATGTATTAATGCGCTGTATTTGTTACCGCCACATTTGGCGCATATAACAGCTCGAGACGCCAATCCGCATTTGAGACAGATTTGCAAACCAGGAGATTTTTTTAATGACCGATTATGCTGGGCACAGTATTTTCCATGACATCGCTTATTGCAGATTGTAGAAGTCTTTAACAGCCACACACAATTGTTCATTATACTATAATACTATGTTTGTTTGTTTAATTGTTTGAAAACTCCATTATATCGGAGAGTCAACGATGAATGCCATAGCAGCAGGGAGGCTGAACCGACGAAGTGTTATATCTGTATTTTTCTGTTTGTATTATACATTTATAAACGTTAAGTTTTATTTTGTTTGTATTATATTTGTATTATACACATATCAGAATATAGTCGCTTTACATGTGTAGAAGCAAAAAACGTGTAGAGGCAAAGGTATACGTGTAGAAGCAAAAAAACATATAATATAAGCAGAAAAGCGTGTTCGTACTCCAAAAAGTCGGTTCAGCCTCCCTGCTGCTACGTGACTTGCAGCCCAGTAGAGCCAAACAATGACGTCATGTCATGTTGTTGTTGTAATGGCCAACTTAATGTCGCCTGTGCAGACAACATGTGCCTTGCTAGGCCTCGCATCTATGGAGGCAGTTGCTGATGGCAAACACACTTGTTTTCCCATCAAAACCATAGTGGAAAATGTACTTACATAATCTGTGACACTTTACTTGCGTTTCCAACCATTTTTGAGCATTTACTCATTAAGCCTAACCCCTCTGGGATCTGCCTTGGGCGGTTTGCCCCTCCATTGTTCCAGCAAAAAGTTGTACAGTTTGGGAAATTACTTGGAACACTTTGCCTCTGCAAAGGTGCAACCCGATTTGCTGAAATTACTGCTTCCGAATGCCAAAAAATGAAAACTGCAACACATTTGTGCAGAATTTATAAATTACGCTGTTATATTCGATGTTTTCTTCTTCATGATATTGCTCCCAACTTCACAATGCCATTGCAACCTTGTCTCTGATCAGCCATATGACCACTGTCATCTCATGGGATCACGAGGCACTTATGGGGGAAGTGAAATTGATTTCTCCTTATCTTGATTTGGCATTACTGCCCACCTTTTGGCCATTTAAAGTGTTTGTATTTGGAGTACAGTATCAATTCTTGTGTCTTTTGTTTGTTCAAAGAGTAAAGCCAAACAATGGGGACATAGTGTTTTCATGCTTTTTGATCAACTTTGTGTAAATTTAATGATTAATTATATCTACAAGATTCCCATTGAAAATTTCTATATGGAGCTTGAAGAACAGGGTGAAAAATCCTGGACTTAACAACCCAATCATTAGCAAATTATTACTCTGGTGGTGTGCAGGCTGAGTAAGTTTGTTTCATATTTCATCCCAGAAATGCAGGAAGAACTGATACCTTGTTATCTGTCACCTGTTTTTGATAGTATCTATAATTAGGTTATCATCTTTAGTATTTCCATGAAACTTTATACACACACTTATCCCATGGTCTACTTGATCCTAAACAAAATGATGCCTCCTGGACGTCCAGTACATCTGCCACAGTGGCCATCTTGAAAATTTTGTTATTGCTACTCCTCCTAATGGATGGTCATGATGACGTGAGGTTTTCACTGAAAGACTTCTTATGATGTCAGATGGGTCCTAAATAAAAATAGTTTTGATGGTGTCCAAGATGACTGTCAGTGATCATTTTGGAAATGTTGCTATTGCTATTCATCCTGAATGGAAATTCATATTAACATGGGGTTTTCACTTAATACTTCTTATAATGTCTAGTTGGTCCTAAGCACAATTGGTGCCAATCTGATGTCCAATATGGCCACCACAGAAGCCATCTTAAAAATCTTGTCACTTCTCCTGAACAAAGTGTAATGTTGCCATAGGGTTTTCACCATAAAATTTCTTATGGTGTCTTGTTGGTCCTTTGTAAAATTGGTGCCGATCTGATGTCCGATATGGTACCATTCAGACATTCAGTATGCCTGCCACAGTGGCCATATTGAAAATTTGCTATTGCTACTTCTCCTGTATGGAAGGTCATATCAACATGAAATTTTCACCAAAAGACCTCTTATGAAGTGTAGTTGTTCCTAAATGAAAATGGTGCTGATCTTTTAAGATCACATTGCCTGTCACATTAGCCATCTTGAAAATCGTGTTACTTCTTCTCTGAATGAAATATAATGTCATGGGGTTTTCACCAGTAAAAATTCTTATGTCGTTTTGGTCGTAAATGAAATTGGTGTCAGTCTGATGTCCGATGTGGTTTGATTCCAATGTTCCATATGCCTGCCACAGTGACCATATTGAAAACCTTGTTTTCTCCATCTCTGCTGAATGAATGATATTAGCATGGTGTTTTCATTGAAAGACTCCTTAGATATAAATGCTGCTTATTTGACTTCTCATATGACAGCTTCAATAGCCATCTTTGAAATCCTGTTATTATTACTTTTCCAGTATAGCAACATTGTGCTTTCACCAAGATAAGTCTTTTATGATGTCTAGTTGATACTGAACAGAAATGATGCTAATCTGATGTTGAATCTGGCCATCATGGCATCCATCTTGAAAATCTCATTACCATTGATCCTTCCAACATTAACATAGGGTTTCCACCAGAAGAGTTATTGGTTGTCAATAAACATTGTGCCAAGTTGACATCCAAGATGTCCACCATAATTTGAAAATTTTATTGTATCTGAAGACTGTGAAAGATTGTTGCTCTGCAGTTAAATGGAAGAATGGTCTTACCTTGAATTCCTGGAAATTCTTTTTGGCTAGTAGAACATCAGGTCCCATCAAGGGACTGTTTGTTATATCTTGGTCCATCTGTTGCCAGTTTCATTTCCACATTTTAACTGTGTTGTTCACCATCTACAGTTGATAAACTTTGTGGATGATTTGCACATGGGGTAAGGGGAACCCTATTGGTTTTAGAGTCAACAGTTTAAAGGTCAAGTTTACTGTGAAAGAAAATAAACTGTGATTTCTGATAAATAACTTGATTTCTCCACCATCTACAGTTGCGAAACTTTGTAAATGGGAACCCTAGATATCAGCAGGTCAAGGTCATTGTAACTGAAAGAAGAAATATGGGTTATGCTCAGTAATTCAAGTTCTGCATCATATACAGTTTTGAAACTGTGGATAGCTTGCACTTGGGATGAGGAAAAACCATATTGATGCCGAGGCCAAAATGTCAAAGGTCTAGGTCACTGACTGAAAGAAAAAGAAGATGGTTTCAGTACAATAACATTAGTTCTACACCACATACCTGGACCAGATATTGTGGATGCCTTGCATTTGGGAGTCAAGATTACAGGTAAGTTTATTGATTTTGAGGTCAAAGGTCTGG
This sequence comes from Megalonaias nervosa, assembly GCA_016617855.1. Lineage (NCBI taxonomy): Eukaryota > Metazoa > Mollusca > Bivalvia > Unionida > Unionidae > Megalonaias > Megalonaias nervosa. Next base: position 126,459 of record JAECUM010000257.1, on the reverse strand, counting down.
TCACTGACTAAACAGAGAAAAATGGTTTCTGCAGAAAAAGCTTCAGTTATCTACATATATATTACATGTAAAGATGTGGTGGCTTATAATGTTGTGTTCATGAGACTCTTGTTTTTGAGACTTTTTTAACACATGTTCTCACAGTCCATAAGTAACCTTTTCATCAAGTTTTTGTCATGTGTCTGACTCCTGAATTAATTACATTTGTATGTTATCTTTACATTACAGGGCTTGATAACCTGTCTTCAGTTGAACATGGAGCTATTATAGTTTCAAGGTATCACTTTCACCTGTACCTTGTAGCTGTCCACTTTTCCCATCAGTCTTGTTTTCTTGTTAGCTGTTTTGGACATGTTATTGATTGGGACTTCACACAAACATGAAAACAAATCCCAGATGTTTTTGTTGGGATTTCAGGGAACACCTTATTTTATCTGACAGGTACAAGGTGCAGTTTCTACCTGTCCTAAATGATGTACGTGGCCACAGATATTTGCCCCAGGTGAGGGGAGGAAAAAGCTCTTGTTCTGAATTACTAAAGTCAGTTATGGGAAAACAAGTTAAAAAGATGTGATTTATCGGTCTGTGAAAGCAGCACTGTTTACAAAAGATGTAAGGTCTATAGTATTTTCTAAAGTAGCCCTTCTTCCTGCTTTGAAAGGATTACAAATAAAAATATTGTCATAGATTTCTTTTCTTAATTGTTGTATTTATGCTTGTGTGACTATATGAAATTTGGCTTAATTTGTCCCTAGAGAAGTGCAATGTTAATAATTGATACTGGGTTGCACTGAAAGTGGTTGCAATGACTCATTGGTTCTGAATGATACTGAATTGATTTGGACACGTCTGCATGCTGTAGGCTGATCAATTTCTTGATTTTATAGATACTGTTACACAATGAGAATAATGAAGAACTGGAGAAAGGCTTTTCTGGAATGTATTCAATGCAATTAATGTCAGTTTACCATTGAATTGAACATTTTGTAATGAATACAGATGAATTCACTGATCTACATTGTGTGCACCTATTTAAAGAAAATGTATGTTTTGCTAAAAGGTACAGAGACTGACTTTTAAAAATTTCAGTTTAAGAATAGGAAAACCTGGCATATTTTCAAACTATGTTCAGATTTAGTAAAGTTAAACCTGTCTTGAGAGACCAGGTTCTCCATGTACAGATTTATTGATTATATAGTGTTATGACCTGTCATGATAGACCACCTGTCGTGAGAGACCATTATGTTTGGTGGAAGTGGTGGACTTGCAAGACAGGTTCCGCTGTACAGCTTTACGACTTTATTGGAGGTTATCAGGTATTTAATTAGAGTATTTTTCTCATGAACTCCCCATTATACTGTAGACAGTAGGTCACCAGTCCACATCTTTGCCTTACAACAGGTTGTTTGTTGCCAGGAAAGTATTTCATGTGTATAAAACTTCATTGGAAAGTGTGCTCTTTGTTGTCACTTGGGTGATACCAACAAGTCTTAATTGCATCTTAGGAATGTCAACTTTTAAACCTGTTCTCTGATTCATCTATTTGTCTGTATGTAACATGTTATATATACTTGCTTATAACTTGGGTCCAACTGTAAACTGCATAGACCCAGATTAGACTAACGAGGTATTTGCCACCCTTTTTTCTGACCTGACTGGTGGCAGAGAACAACCACATGAAGATATGGTCCATTATGTGAAGTCTGCTTCTTATTCAGGTGGATTATCAGGCAGCTCACCTCTAATTAGTAAATTTATTTTGACTTACACCTGATGGTTAGTGTATTCCATGGCCTTAAATCCTTTAGAACTCTCAGTTTGTAGTATTAATCCCTATCAGAACAGAACACCTGTGTATTTCAGCAGTTCTTGACCTAGGACTCGAACTACTGACACATATGTGAAAAACAGCATCACCCCAAGGTAAGAGCAACCCATTCTAACTGTTGAACAAAGCCTATGCCACTGGGAACTGACTAATGCCTGGGGCAGTTAGGACATTTTGCTCATGCCAAGGGTGATGCTTATTTCCATGCATTTGTCAGCAATTCAAAACTAAGGTCAGCATCCACTGAATACACAGGTGTTCTGTTCTGACAGGGATGAATACTGTACTAAAAAGTGAGTGAGTGATCTTAATTTAACTAATGGAGTTTTACCAGCCTAAAGGCAAGTTTTTTTTAATAGGATATTGATCAAAGTTGGTAAATAGGCTTATATTATTGATCATTGTTGAATATTATTTTGAGTGAAATGATGCATAATTATATGAATTGAATCTGAATGGCTGACCCTGTTAATTATAATGACTGCATTTCTGATGAGATTTTAATCAAATTGTAACAATTACAGGCTGAATGTGAATAGACAGTGACCAGGTTTTGAAATGATGATGTTTTTTTGTTTGTTTTTTTACATTGTATGCATGAATGGAAATAATCAGTTGAAAATACACTGTTCAGCATGTGATTGGCTGTACATGATGTCCAATATATTTGGTATTGGAGGAACCCATGAAGACCCTGGAAAGAACCACGAATCCACAGGGAGATGTGAGTGATCTTTATGAACTTGCCCTGTTTCACCATAATGCAAGGAATGATTCTATATATGGTATTCCTTTGAACAGAAAGGCATATCAGGAATTTTATTTCCACACAGACACAGGTTGAAGCATGAACTGTTGACCCTTCAAGCAATGAACTGGTCAGCACATGTAAAGCATGCACAATAAGGTCTAACATGATTTTGTTCAAATACCACTATATGTGATGTATATGCTTACATAAGAAAAGAGCTACTTAACTCATTAAGCCCAGATCAGCCTTTAGGATGAGGTTGTACCCAACTTCTTGACTCTTTATGGTCAAGGTCATGTAAGATACACCAGAGTGTGTGGTATTACAGAAAAGTAGACAGATGTTGTTCTACAACGATACCAAATAATCAGGACTTTCTACTTGCATTACAAAATATGGAGGGAAAAACATAATTTTTGAGACCCAATTATTTTACACCCAAAAAAATCACTGGTTGTCAGATCCAGATTTTGCGTTTGGAGTTTAGACTTTTTTGGCCTGAAGTCCAAGGCAGACTGGTCTGAACTGCACACAGAACAGGTGAACCTCGGCAAAAAATAGGACAGTTTTGAGATTTAGAGTAAAAAGTAGCAGGAGATAAAAATGATGGGTCCAGTAAGCAAAATTAAATAATAAAACAATAACAGATCTCCATCTTTTACCCTTCTGCAAATGCATGAGCGAAATGGCCAATAAAAATGACCTGTTTGGATGAATTCTAAAGCATTTAGCAACTATAAAAATTGTTTACAATTATTACATATCTCTACAACTCAAATATTGCTATTTGAAGTAGAGAGCTTTCTGGCAAGCCATCTGTGCAGTGTAGCTATACACAGAATACATGTAGTTAGCATTTTATCTACTTTACATGGTGGAAACCATTGATAGAAAACACAAGGCAAGTGAACTCCTACTGCTGGCATGTTGCACATCCTTAGGTAAGTCAGATGACCAAGAGATTAAAATTAGCAATATTCCAATTGCTCAACAGAAATAAAACATACACCATGGGTAATGTTGTTCACTGCAAAATTAAACATCCATCATGGGTAATGCTGTTCACTGCAAAATTAAACAGCCATCATGGGTAATGCTGTTCACTGCAAAATTAAACATCCATCATGGGTAATGCTGTTCACTGCAACAGGATCCATACTATATTTACATAAAAATATAATATATTGGAATCTGCACACAATTTTGTTTCACAGATTTTTGTATGAGCTTGATTATGAACAGGATCTATGCATATTAATGAGGTATTTTGTATCCAATAGGCTGATCTTGTTATGATTCTGGTGATTGAATTTCAGATTTTGCTTCAACTCGGTTGATAAGCTGCCATTATTATGGAATTGTCTTTGACAGGTTTTAGAATAAGTGAGATAGTACATATCAATGAGATGATTTTGTATCTGATTGGCTGAGCATGTTATCTCGCATGATGATTTTGTATCTCGTATGATTTTGTATCTCTCATGATGATTTTGCATCCGAATTGGTTGGGCTTTTTACCTATCTTGATGATTTTGCATTTGATTGGCTGGGCTTGTTACCTCTCTTGATGATTTTGTATCTGATTGGTTGGGCTTGTTACCTCTCTTGATGATTTTGTATCTGATTGGTTGGGCTTGTTACCTCTCTTTATGATTTTGTATCTGATTGGTTGGGCTTGTTACCTCTCTTTATGATTTTATATCTGATTGGCTGGGCTTGTGACCTCTGGATGATTTTGTATCTGATTGGTTGGACTTGTAACCACTCTTGATGATTTTGCATCTGATTGGTTGGGCTTGTTAGCTCTCTTGATGATTTTGTGTCTGATTGGTTGGGCTTGTAACCTCTCTAGATGATTTTGCATCTGATTGGCTGAGCTTGTAACCTCTCGATGATTTTGTTATCTGATTGGCTGAGCTTGTTACCTCTCTAGATGACGTTGCTTCTAATTGGTTGGGCTTGTTAACTCTCAAGATGATTTTGTGTCTGATTTGCTGAGCTTGTTACAGTGATTTTCATCTGATTGGTTTTGCTTGTTACCTCTCTTGATGATTTTGCATCTAATTGGCTGAGCTTACTACCTCTCTTGATGATTTTGCTTCTGATTGGTTGGGTTTGTTAACTCTCTAGATGATTTTGTTTCTGATTGGCCGAGCTTGTTCAAGATCTAGAGACTATTTCTCATCCAGTTTTGGTACAATTTGTAAATATGTTACATCATCAAGTTCTTGGACGACTAGATTATCAGCAGGAGACTGTGCATTTATCTTAAGTTTTCAGTCTGAAGACAAATATGTTCACTTGACATGATGTAAAGTTTGGGAGATTGTTTACATGGATTGCTATTTTAAAATAGAACACAAGTCCTCCTAACAGTTGTCATCTGATATGCAAGTCAGGTGAGTGATCTTAGACCCACATGATGATCTTGTTTATTTTATCATTGAGATGGCACAGTGTTATAATTTAGAGAGAGATACTTTAAATCACACAATAGTTATGTACAAAAGATTTTAATGAATGAATGAACTCAACTATTACTACAAATGTGAAAATTTTTAAAAATAAATCATGATGCATATCCTTGAAATTATTATTGGTCACCATTTTCGTAAGCACCATGTTTTGCTGCAATAGTGAATGTGTAGATGTAACATGGATGTTGATTTATAAAAAATAATGGCCTATGTTATTGATGTTTTCTCCATAATTTTATTCGAACATTCCTCACTGTCGGCAGTGATTCTTGTTACTATCAGTTTGATGCATAGTATGCAAAACACAACACTTATTTTGATAATTTAAAACCAATACCTTTGAAAATTGATATTTGTATTCATCTGAAACTTGCTGAAATTGTATTTATTTTTATGCTGAAATTGAAAATTGACAAATGTATTAATTTCACTAAAATGTTTAGTTGATTGTATTATTTACATGGAGTGTTGTTCTACTTAGGGTGTTATTGGCTTTAAAACTTCTCTTGGCCTCAGTGTAATAATATTTATTAAGGACACCTATGACGATGGTCATTTGCCTTGTAGCATATGCATACTTGGCATGCATGAAACTTGGAAAACAAATTATCTTGGGATACAGCCAGTAAACAGACTGAAAAAAACAATTTGCATAATTGAATTTTAAACAGACAGCCAGCTTTGGAAGATACGTTTGAAGTAGTAAATTCTTGGCAGTAAGCAGAGAAATAGAAGGACATAAAATGGCTTGTTATTTGAAGCAGGAGTATTGCTAAAAATAGTTTAAAATATCGATAAAAGCTATCAAAGATAAGATGACAGCATATGAAGCTTATTTAATGGTATATATCAAGGTGTAGTTACTTTAGGACACAGACTTCAGCATAATGAGTGAAATCATGTCTTTAAGATGGAGACTTCAGCATAATGAGTGAATTTAAGAGGGAGACTTACGCATAATGAGTGAAGTCATGTCTTTAAGATGGAGACTTCAGCAACATGAGTGAAATCATCTCTTTAAGATGGAGACTTCAGCATAATGAGTGAATTCATCTCCTTAAGATGGAGACTTCAGCATAATGAATGATGGCATCTCTTTAAGACAGAGACTTCAGCATAATAAGTGAAGTCATCTCTTGAAGATGGAAACTTCAGCATAATGAATGATGGCATCTCTTTAAGACAGAGACTTCAGCATAATGAGTGAAATCGTCTCTTTAAGATGGAGACTTCAGCATAATGAGTGAATTCATCTCTTTAAGATGGAGACTTCAGCATAATGAGTGAATTCATCTCTTGAAGATGGAAACTTCAGCATAATGAATGATGGCATCTCTTTAAGACAGAGACTTCAGCATAATGAGTGAAGTCATCTCGTTACGATGGAGATTTCAACATAAGGAATAAAGTCATCTCTTTAAGATAGACACTTCATAATAAGTGAAGTCATCTCTTTAAGATGGAGACTTCAGCTTAATGAAGTCATCTCTGTAAGATGGAGATTTCATTATAATCTGTGAAGTTATCTCTTTAAGATGGAGAATGAAGTCATCTCTGTAAGATGGAGACTTCACTATAATCTGTGAAGTTATCTCTTTAAGATGGACACTTCAGCATAATGAATCCATCTCTGAAAGATGGAGACTTCACTATAATCTGTGAAGTCATGTCTTTAAGATGGAGACTTCAGCTTAATGAAGCCATCTCTGTAAGATAGAGATTTCACTATAATCTGTGAAGTTGTCTCTTTAAGATGGAGACTTCATCATAATGAAGTCATCTCTGTAAGATGGAGACTTCACTATAGTCTGTGAAGTTATCTCTTTAAGATGGAGACTTCAAGGTAATGAGTGAAGTCATCTCTTCAAGATGCAGAGTTCAACATAATGAATGAAGTCATCTCTTTAACATGGCGACTTCAACATAATGAGTGAAGTTGTCTCCAAACCCATATATAGGAACATTTTGTTTTACAGTATACTTCTCTTAGGATATATAATAGAGAATGGTAAGCATGAGTCAATAATATAAAAGAAAATGTGGACTTACATATTAGACCAGCCAGTGATTGATCACTTGACCTTTCTTACTTTAAGTTGTCAAAATAAATACATACACCAATAAAGTTTGATCCAGCTCAGCATGTATATTTTTATCATTAAGGTCTCAGATGAGTTTGATAATGTGTGAGATCTATGCATATGAATAATGTGATCATTTATCAGATTGGTTAATTTTGTTACCACTATAGAGGTTGCATTTCTGATCTGAATTTGATTAAACTTGGAATGTGCATATATCATGAAGATCTCAGTTGAGTTCGAGAACTAGTGAGATCAGTGCATGCTACCTATGACATCTTGTATCTGAGCGACTGAGTTTCCTACCACACTGGAAACTTCATTTCTGATCTGATTCTGATCAAACTTGAAATATTGGCTTATAACTTCAAGATCTTGGATGGTTTCATTAATGAGCAAGATCCATTGATATGAATAAGGTAATTTTGTATTTGATTGACTGAACTTGTAACCACACTGGAGGTTGTGTTTCTGATCAAATTTTGATCAGACTTAGAATATATGCTTATATCATCAAGCTCTTGGATGATTTTGATAATGATCAAGCAATATCAGGCCCAAATGTGCCTCTTGTTTGATAAGTTATTGTAAACCCCCTGTGGGCTAGGGCATGTAGGCCTGATACTCCCTCCAGCATGTTGGAAGAGTTGACTAATTGTGGCAGGAGTCATGGTGGCACAGTGGTTACCACGTCAAAGTTGTCACCAAAAGGGTGAGAGTTCGGTTACTCCCATTGTTTATCCCAGGGGTCGGCAACCTATGGCATGCATGCCACATGGTGGCACGTCAAGAGGTTTTGTGTGGCATGTGAAGGGAAGCCAAAAATCTCAATTTTAACAGTGTTACTCTCTTAATGATGGCACGCGCTCATTTATTTTGTAATTAATCCGGAAAAAAATGGAACACTATGTAAAATAGGTTGCTGGTCGCTTGTTTTATCCCATGCTAGTTACAGTTTTGTGTCATTGGGGCAAGGCAATCTACTCACATTGCCATGGCACTAAATAAAGCCTACTTGTGTCATTGTTGCACATTGTTTAAGGTGTCAGGGGCATTTTTATGTATCTCTGACCCCCTATAATCATCAAAATATGAGGATTTGTTAAATTTAGGGGTATGCTGGCAGTTTGGAATGCTGGCAGTTTGGGGTGGGAGACTGTCCCCTGGCTCCCCTCAGAGTGCAACACTGTTGTTTTGCTGTGCCATCATATACCAAAACCAACCCATTAAGTTCTTGTCTGAATGATTAAATACGAAGATTGTCTTGGTGAGGCCATACGTTGCTAGGGTTACAGATTATATTAGATTGAGTCTGTGGCTTCTATGCATTGGCAGCCCAGGATTATATGATAAATCAGGGTTTAATTTGATTTATAGCTCTTGTACTAGATTTTACTTCAAAAACAATAAATACCAGGATTTTTTAGTGTCTTGATACCCTTAAGGCTGTCACAGACCATAATTTTCAGGTGTCAGTAGTTTCTCAGAATATGCTGGCAGATTATTGGTGTTGGGCTTCCTGATTTGGCTGCTACCAAATTGACCTGTTGACCTTTGGCTAACAGGTAACTGTCAATCTGCTATCACATAGGAAAGTTTCCAGTGGACTCCAAACTAATTACATTGTCAAGCTAGGTGTGAGTCATTGCATAATGAGGTGGTAGAAGGAAAGCTTCCCCAAGGTAAGTGGGGCAGAAAGATGGAATTTATGTTTAGCTCTTTGTAACTTTGCCATTTTCCATTCCATTTTTATGAAATATTCACAGTAAATGTATTAATCATGTTTCATTCTCAAGGTATTTTTTGTAAACCTTAATATGCCAGTTTTAAAAAGATAGATACTGGTATGCACATTAGTAGGTAGGGCCAGAGGGGTTAAATTAAGTCTGGGGCTTTCAGAGTTGCTTAATCTTTGGTCTCCGGACCCAAGTATAAATTTGCCCAACTGTTCTACTTCAGTAAAATGTTCCCCTCACTATAAAGGAACCTCAGGATAAAGTGGTCCCTTTTATAAGGCCAGTGTAGTCATGGATTCAAGTAGTCATGGAATCTGCCAGTAAAATTTTTTTCTTCAATAATGGACAGCTTGAGGACACTGACCTGTATATTTACTGCCATTGAGGACAGCTTGAGTACACTGACATGCATATTTACTGCCATTGAGGACAGCTTGAGTACACTGACATGCATATTTACTGCCATTCATAAAATTTTGGCTATTTTAAAAAAAATTACCCTTCCAAATTTAGGATCTGTCCCGAGATTTTATTCTGTTGAGAAAATGGTATGATGATGTAAACACTGGTGTTACGGGGATAAATTGGCATTTATTGAACAAAGCATGTGCAGCTCTTATTATGTTTTGATACTTCTAGCTGTTTCCAGGAGCTCTGGTTTCATTTCACAAGCTGATTCCTACTTTTGAAAAATGGGTCTTTAGATTTCTATCGATTGAACTCATTTTTTTTTTAAAGAAAACCTTGCTTAATTGGGCCTTCATTTTGAAGAATCTCTAAATTACACTTAGAGACAAGACAATGTAAATATATTTACATGTACTTCTGTTGGTATTGATGTTTGTGATTTGAGAAAAATATTAATTTCTTTCTGTTCTTGAATTGTGGATTGGATAGAGGCCCTTTTATTTCCACAGAAGTGTCATTGTCATTTGGGATTGGACAGAGGCCCTTTCATTTCCATATAAGTACACATATCATTGTTGTTTGGGATTGGAGAGAGTCCATTTTATTCCTAAGAAGTATAATTGTCCTTTTGTGATTGGAGAGGGTCCCTTTTATTTCCATAGAACTTTGTGATTGGAAAGAGTCCCTTTTATTTTCACAGAAGCATTATTGCCCTTTTGAGATTGGAGAGAATCCCATTTTTCCATAAAAGTATTATGGTCCTTTAAGAGTGGAGAGAGGCCCTTTTTATTTCTGCAGTAGTATCATTGTCCTTTTGGGATTGGAGATGGACCCTTTTATTTCCCCAGAAGTGTTATTATCATTTGAGAGGAGAGAGGTCCTCTTATTTCCACCAAAAAGTAGTATTGTCCTTTGGAATTGGAAAGAGGCCCTTTTATTTCCACAAAAATGGTATTGATGTCCTTTGGGATTGGAGAGAGGCCCTTTTATTTCCACAAAAAGTATCATTGTCCTTTTGGGGTTGGAGAGAGGCCCTTTTATTTCCACAAAAGTGTTAGTATCATTTGGGATTAGAAAGAGGCCCTTTTATTTCCACAAAAAAGTATTATGGGATGGGAGAGAGGCCCATTTATTTTCACAGAAGTGTCATTGCCCTTTTGGGTCTTGAAATTCATGGTTTGTAGCTACCAAAGGATCCACTAATCAGAACCCCACAAAACTTGATAACCCACATCAATCGGTACCCCCACAAAAATTGGTATCGCACACAACTATGTAGTATTGTACCCCCATAAAAAGGGTGAAATCACAGCGAAAGAATAAAAGTTAAAATAAATTTTGTCTTGACAGAGGGAGATTATTATAAACTTTTGCCATATTTCATTGTATTTATATATTTTTGTATTCTCTGGCAAATGTTAGCATAAAGTGTTGGAACAATATTGGCACTGCTGGTCATAGGCAAAAAGAGCTTATGGGATGGACTGTTGTCTGCCATCTGTCTTGTTGCTCAAGAATATCAGAAATGGTTTCAGTGCTTGGCAGTTAAAAAGAAACAGCCTTGTTCTTTCAGTAAGTAGAGTGTCAGTCCCTTTGAGTGACCTAATTGTGATGAAAAATGCTTTTCATTTACAGGATATCAAACTTTGTATTAGCAGTTTTACATGAATTCTTAGCTCTAGTCTTGTTAAGATTTTGCATGCAACAAAAACCAATGTGTTTCAGTCTGAACTTTACATAACAATTTGAGAAAGCTTGTACATGTAATTTTCTGTATTCATTCCATTAATTTCTCTGATGCAGTGAGGGGTACTTTACAGATAGTATGTGCTTCTGAGAGAGTGACAGGTGTAAGGTCAAGTTGTTTGCATATGTACTTGAGAGGTTGTTGGCATACATCTATGTTACTTTCATGTATTGTGACTGAAATTTCTTTGGATACTATGCTTGTTGGAAATTGTACACAATCTTGTTTAGCTGCTCCTGTGTGCTTGAAAAATCTGCCTGAATTAGTCTGAAGTAAACTATCTTGAGCTGTTATTAAAATAGGTAAAATAAATTTACCAAGACTATACAGAATTCTAGCTTCTGAATGTGCAATGAATGAATTAAACAATATATAGAAAGTAAACATAGTTATAAACTTCTTTTTTAAAATTATAATTTACCTCTGAAGTCCATTGAGTAAAAATTACCAAGTGAACTTGCACTTTTTTCCTTGTTGTAGGCAGGAGTAGTATATGGGGGCACTTTAGCGACAATGGGACCATAACGTTAAAACAGGGTGTTTGCACTTTGGCAACAATGGGAATTTAACATGGGAATTTTAACATGGGTAGGACTATAGACAGACAAGATTTATAGCATCACGTAGACCTCTGTGTTAAAGTTAGGGGGTTGTACCCTGGTGACAATGGGAATTTAACATGAGAATTTTAACATGGGTGGGACTGTAGACGGACAAGATTTATAGTGTCACGTAGACCTCTATGTTAAATTTAGGGGGTTGTACCCTGGTGACAATGGGAATTTTAACATGGGTGGGACTATAGACGGACAAGATTTATAGCATCACGTAGACCTCTATGTTAAAGTTAGGGGGTTGTACCCTGGGGACAATGGGAATTTAACATGAGAATTTTAACATGGGTGGGACTATAGGCGGACAAGATTTATAGCGTCACGTAGACCTCTATGTTAAATTTAGTGGGTTGTACCCTGGTGACAATGGGAATTTAACATGGGAATTTTAACATGGGTGGGACTATAGACGGACAAGATTTATAGCAGCACGTAGACCGTAATGTTAAATTGGGCAACCCTAGAGACAATGGGAATTTTGTATAGGGACAATAGGAATGGAACAGGTGGCATGACATCATGGTACTGGACACTTGTAACAATGTAGTAAGTGGCTGACCTGAATACGCGTGGCTACCACTCCAGGTAGAGACAAACACAATAGAGACAGAGACAGACATATACTAATACAAGCCCGAAATTTTTTATATAAAGCATTACCTAGACCTGAAATTATGTTGGCAGTGTTCATAAATTTGCATAATTATAATCATGGTATAAATAGCTATAACTGAGGCAAAGACTAATGCCAAAATGGATGTGACTAAAAGTAACGCTAAAATTACGAAATTGTCCTAGAATTCAACAGAGACTAAACATATCCCAGAACATTAGATTCCATAGGTTCAGACTAAAAAGTAGTACTAAAATTATGACATTGTCTCGGACTACAGTGGAGACTGAGAAAATCTGGAACATTAATATTCCAATGACTGTGACTAAAAGTAACGCTAAAAGTACGAAATTGTCCCAGAATTTAACGGAGACTGAACATATCCCAGAAGATTAAATTATATTTGTTTAGGTTAAAAGTAGTACTAAGATTACCAAAATGTCCCAAACTCTAGTGGACACTGAGAAAAACTCTGGAAGATTGTATTCAGATTGCCGTGACTTAAAATATTGCACTAAATTTCCGAAAAATTTAGCAGACTTGAATGGAAACTGATAACTAGCCAGATGTTTTGGTTGTCAGAAATGGCAAAGACAAAGTGTAGCACTAAATTCTGAAATTGCACCGGACTTCAGCGGAGACTGAAAATAATCCATAGATAAATTTTAAAAATGTTACCAAGACATAAAGTAGTACTGAAATTATTTAAACTCATACCGACCTTCGCGGAAACTGAAAAATTGTAAATAAAAAATTAAAATAAGCTATACCATAGCGACAATGGGACTTCTATGTTAAACTGGGGGGGTTTGTACCCTGATGACAAGATTTATAGCTACAAAATTGGGGGGGTTGTACCCTAGTGACAAGATTTATAGCGACACGTAGACCGTAATGTTAAATTTGGGGGTTGTACCCTGGCGACAAGATTTATACGGACAAATGGCACACGCTGGGGTACCCTACGGAGATTGGGAATTAGCATTACGGGACCCTACTTTGTACCCTACGGATGAGGGGAATTTAACATGGGGAAATAATGGGCCTGTCTAGCGACAAAAAACTATTGGGCCTGTCTAGTGACAAAAAATATTGGGCCTGTATAGTGACAAGAGGAATGGAACAGGTAGGGTCTATTTTTAGTTACAACTTTTGGTAAATTCCTGTTTAAAAGCCCTTGTATGTATTTATAGCTACAACCTGTGGAAAACACAAGTCTATATTTATAGTCTCAAACTTTCCAGCTTCAATGACGTCACTTTACTCAACACTAGGGGAATAATGGCAACAGCTGAACACGAACTCAAATCACATTTTTCATTTAGACTAGTATTTATTTATAGCTACAACCTGTGGAAAACACAAGTCTATATTTATAGCCTCAAAATTTCTAGCTTCAGTGATGTCACTGAACTGGCTGACCTAACCTAATTTATCAAAGGCAATGCCATGGATAGAAATGCCTCTCCCTCTGAGAAGGTATGTTGATGTAATCTGCCATAGGTGGGAAATCATAGCTAAGGGAAAGTAACAGCGTTGTATACTTCTATTTTGAGTAATTAAATTTTTTCTTCTTTACACTTGATGATTTTTTTTAAGATTCTTCTTGTGCGAGTATAATTACTTTTAATCATGTAATGCAACATCTGATATAAAAAGAAAAATGTTGGAGTATGCTGGTGACGTTTAAGATGCTTTGGTACTGGTTTATCTGAACTTTAAGGTGTCTCAAGTTCTGAAACAATTCCAGAGCAAACGCTCAGCACATGATGTATTTCAGCGATTGGTACCCCTTTCTTCAGTGATCTGTTCAGAAGTAAAATCCAATACAGACAAAACCATTTCCGAATTTTTAGGTTTTACTTAAAGACTGTGGCAAAATTAAACAAGTTTCTTCTTAAAATTGTTTGAGAGGTTCGATGTTGTCTTCTTGGTTATTTCCCATTCTCCCTCTAGATTTCCCCTAACAAACATATTTGATTTCGGTGGATAGCGATTGAGTCTTTGACCTGTATTCCCGCACATGCAAAAACTATTTTCCCTTTTCAATCTGATTTTCAGCTTTCTAATTTTCAGAGTGCCCTTTTTCCAAATTTAAATTGGAATTATTTTTCACTTGAAAATCCAAACCAGTTATTCCAGGCAATCCATCTAGATCAGTAACTATTACTCTTCCATCAAAATGCCTATCACCTTCTTCCCTAGCTGAAATGGGACTCGTGGAAATGCACGACATGCTAATTGCCTCAAAGCATAACGATAAGCTTCAATGGACTCCAATTTTTGTTGTCGTCTATTTCTAAACTCCCATCTGTAAGTAGTTTCCCTGCCTATTGAACTGAATCTTTGTTCCAAAACAGCTTTCAGAAAGTCATAGTCCCCATTTTAGTTTGGTCTCAGTCACCTAGTAACTGTTGTTTTACCCTTTTTAAACTAGTTGCAAGTTGTTGAGTCCTTTCACTTTTATTCCAGTTTGTCAATAAGTGACTATCTCAAAATGTACAATATAATCCTACTATTCCACTTTTGTTGTTTTTTAATTGCATGTGTCAGGTTCTTTTTCTTTCCTGAATAGTTCGGTATCTCTCAATTATTTATCTTGCCCAAATAAATTCTGGTTGTTTGAATCTTCATGACTGAAGTCACCGACTGTGCGATTGTACACAGTATAATTAAAATTGTTTTACAGAGTTTACGCCACGCCCATTTAACCTTGAATTTGGCAGGCTGTTACACACGACTTGGGATTCCGCGGCATCTGACGTCATGTGACTAGTATCTGCCAACCAACAGCAGAACATACTGCAGAAAATACTGTCATAGCATGCAGCATTAAGCAGTGTTACCGCATGGCGGATTGGGTACATTGTGCCTTTTGGCGAATTTTTTCCTCAAACTATCCATGTTTATTTTCATTGTGAGTGCCTTGATTATACAACTCGCACTTAATTCCAGTGTAAACTAATGTGTACACTCACCAATTGTGAACTCCTCGCTTTTGACAGTGTTTTTGTTTAAGCATTTGTACATGACTGAATTTCATGCATGCATCTGTGTGAGACTGAATTTCGATATCGAAGATCCATTGGTTTGTGTGTAGTTCGATAAATCAATCCCCCAAATCTGTGTTGATACTGATGGACAATATCAGCCTAGTTTGTATGCATACATAAGCATGACGGTTAGTGTGCATGCATGCTGCAACGGATTCAGGTACATTACTGGCATGGATGCCATTCTTATTCCAAATAAGTGAGTACATTTTCATATTTCCTATTTAATTAACTCTGCAACGCGCAATGGTATTTCATAATGGAGATTTGTTGGCTTGTGCCTGTGGTCTCACTGGACAGTTTATTTGGTGAATTTTCATTCCTATTGTAGATACAGGGCATGAAAATTGAAGTACCAGTTTCTGCAAGTAAACAAGCTATTTTTCAATGGAGATGCATCCAAGAATGATAAGAATGACCCAACTGTCCCAGTGATGCAGCTTGGTGTGATTTTGGGACATGAAAGGAGTGGGAGGTGGGCAATCTCGAAATGCATTTTTGTCCATTTTTAGAAAAACACAGTCCCACTTAATTTCATGAAAGTAAACACTGTCAGTAACTCTCGATAGTGCCAAAATCATGTTTATAGCTTCAGTTTTAATTAGGACAAAAATACAAGCTATACCATGTCTCTGCTGAGGAATGCATGTACCCTTTTCCCGACCCCATATTTATTTTCATGAAATCTAACAACTGTTGGACCTTCATTACAGCTGTTTCATATGTTTGTATAAATTATTTCAGCAGAATATAGCCATGCATAATAATTACTAAACTTCAGAAATTAAAAATATTTGTAAAGGGGCCATGATAAGGGGGAGATAACTCAGTGGTCCTTTTCCAATTACCAACAATGCAATAAAGTAAGCTATTGGCAACATGTTGACAAAAAACCTTCAAAGAAACTGGAATAAAAGTGAAAGGGCTCAACAACATAAAAGTGAAAGGGCTCAACAACTTGCAACTAGTTTAAAAGGGGTAAAAACGGTTACTAGGCGACTGAGACCGAACTAAAATGGGGACTATGACTTTCTGAAAGCTGTTTTGGAACAAAGATTCAGTTCAATAGGCAGGGAAACTACTTACAGATGGGAGTTTAGAAATAGATGACAAAAATTGGAGTCCATTGAAGCTTATGGTTATGCTTTCAGGCAATTAGCCTGTCGCGCATTTCCACATGAGTCCCATTTCGGCTAGGGAAGAAGGTGATAGGCATTTTGATGGAAGAGCAATAGTTACTGATCTAGATGGATTGCCTGGAATAACTGGTTTGGATTTTCAAGTGAAAAATAATTCCAATTTAAATTTGGAAAAAGGGCACTCTGAAAATTAGAAAGCTGAAAATCAGATTGAAAAGGGAAAATAGTTTTTGCATGTGCGGGAATACAGGTCAAAGACTCAATCGCTATCCACCGAAATCAAATATGTTTGTTAGGGGAAATCTAGAGGGAGAATGGGAAATAACCAAGAAGACAACATCGAACCTCTCAAACAATTTTAAGAAGAAACTTGTTTAATTTTGCCACAGTCTTTAAGTAAAACCTAAAAATTCGGAAATGGTTTTGTCTGTATTGAATTTTACTTCTGAACAGATCACACTGAAGAAAGGGGTACCAATTGCTGAAATACATCATGTGCTGAGCGTTTGCTCTGGAATTGTTTCAGAACTTGAGACACCTTAAAGTTCAGATAAACCAGTACCAAAGCATCTTAAACGTCACCAGCATACTCCAACATTTTTCTTTTTATATCAGATGTTGCATTACATGATTAAAAGTAGTTATACTCGCACAAGAAGAATTTAAAAAAAAAATCATCAAGTGTAAAGAAGAAAAAATTTAATTACTCGAAATAGAAGTATACATCGCTGTTATTTTCCCTTAGCTACGATCTCCCACCTATGACAGATTACATCAACATACCTTCTCAAAGGGAGAGGCATTTCTATCCATGGCATTGCCTTTGATAAATTAGGTTAGGTCAGCCAGTTCAGTGACATCACTGAAGCTAGAAATTTTGAGGCTATAAATACAGACTTGTGTTTTTCCAAAGGGAATTTACACAGTATCGAGTATTCAGGTCAGCCAGTTCAGTGACATCACTGAAGTTAGAAATTTTGAGGCTATAAATATAGACTTGTGTTTTCCACAGGTTGTAGCTATAAATAAATACTAGTCTAAATGAAAAATGTGATTTGCTTTCGTGTTCAGCTGTTGCCATTATTCCCCTAGTGTTGAGTAAAGTGACGTCATTGAAGCTGGAAAGTTTGAGACTATAAATATAGACTTGTGTTTTCCACAGGTTGTAGCTATAAATACATACAAGGGCTTTTAAACAGGAATTTACCAAAAGTTGTAACTAAAAATAGACCCTACTTGTTCCATTCTTCTTGTCGCTATACAGGCCCAATATTTTTTGTCACTAGACAGGCCCAATATTTTTTTTGTTGCAAGACAGGCCCAATATTTCCCAATGTTAAATTCCCCTCATCCGTAGGGTACAAAGTAGGGCCCTGTAATGCTAATTCCCAATGTCCGTAGGGTACCCCAGCGTGTGCCATTTGTCCTATAAATCTTGTCACCAGGGTACAACCCCCAAATTTAACGTTACGGTCTACGTGTCGCTATAAATTTTGTCGCCAGGGTACAAACCCCCCCCCAATTTTGTTTGCTCCAATATTCTGGGTACAACCCCCCCTCCAGTTTAACATAGAAGTCCCATTGTCACTATGGTATTGCTTATTTTAATTTTTTATTTACAATTTTTCAGTTTCCGCCAAGGTCGGTATGAGTTTAAATAATTTCAGTACTACTTTAAGTCTTGGTAACATTTTTAAAATTTATCTATGGATTATTTTCAGTCTCCGCTGAAGTCTGGTGCAATTTCAGAATTTAGTGCTACACTTTGTCTTTGCCATTTCTGACAACCAAAACATCTGGCTAGTTATCAGTTTCCATTCAAGTCTGCTAAATTTTTCGGAAATTTAGTGCAATATTTTAAGTCACAGCAATCTGAATACAATCTTCCAGAGTTTTTCTCAGTCTCCACTAGAGTTTGGGACATTTTGGTAATCTTAGTACTACTTTTAGCCTAAACAAATATAATTTAATCTGCTGGGATATGTTCAGTCCCCGTTAAATTCTGGGACAATTTCGTAATTTTAGCATTACTTTTAGTCACAGTCATTGGAATATTATGTTCCAGATTTTCTCAGTCTCCACTGTAGTCCGGGAC
Organism: Megalonaias nervosa; assembly: GCA_016617855.1. Classification (NCBI taxonomy): domain Eukaryota; kingdom Metazoa; phylum Mollusca; class Bivalvia; order Unionida; family Unionidae; genus Megalonaias; species Megalonaias nervosa. The sequence continues at coordinate 107,917 of JAECUM010000257.1, read as the reverse complement.
AATGTCATAATTTTAGTACTACTTTTAGTCTGAACCTATGGAATCTATTGTTCCGGGATATGTTTAGTCTCTGTTGAATTCTAGGACAATTTCGTAATTTTAGCGTTACTTTTAGTCATATCCATTTTGGCATTAGTCTTTGCCTCAGTTATAGCTATTTATAGCATGATTATAATTATGCAAATTTATGAACACTGCCAACATAATTTCAGGTCTAGGTAATGCTTTATATATAAATCTTGGGCTTGTATTAGTATATGTCTGTCTCTGTCTCTATTGTGTCTGTCTCTACCTAGAGTGGTAGCCACGCGTATTCAGGTCAGCCACTTGCTACATTGTTACAAGTGTCCAGTACCATGATGTCCTGCCACCTGTTCCATTCCTATTGTCCCTATACAAAATTCCCTTTGTCTCAAGGGTTGCCCAATTTAACATTACGGTCTACATGTTGCTATAAATCTTGTCTGTCTATAGTCCCACCCATGTTAAAATTCCCATGTTAAATTCCCATTGTCGCCAGGGTACAACCCCCTAAATTTAACAGAGGTCTACGTGACACTATAAATCTTGTCCGTCTATAGTCCCACCCATGTTAAAATTCCCATGTTAAATTCCCATTGTCGCCAGGGTACAACCCCCTAAATTTAACACAGAGGTCTAAGTGACACTATAAATCTTGTCCATCTATAGTCTCACCCATGTTAAAATTCCCATGTTAAATTCCTATTGTCATCAAAGTGCAAACACCCTGTTTTAACGTTATGGTCCCATTGTCGCTAAAGTGCCCCCATATACTACTGGCATGCATCTGAAGTAAGACCAAGATGTGTCCTCTATAATCCTAATTACACCTGTCAATTATACACCAGAATAAAGGGAATTAATTGTTCTTTAAACGATACCTAAGATATACAAGCTCTTTTTTAAATAACCACGATAACCAGTGAAGAAAACCTGGGAAAATCTTTTTCTTTAAAAATATAACCCTATACAAAATGCAGAACTGTAGAGTGGTGCCTAATCCATTTTGGGTTCAGTATATTGTTATTTGGACTTTCTCAGTAAACATGAAAAGCAGTCAACAATAACTTTAATACTGCTATAAAAAGGACTGTATTTAATGTAAATATGGTATGCTAAGTAATATGTCCCTTGTTTTAAAAATTTGAATCATTTATAAGGATCATAAGGCAAATGATTTTCCCATCAATTTTTACTGCTGAGGGAGTGCATCTAATAGCTATATGGCAGGGCTTTTAAATTGATAAATTGCTTTCTAATCTGTGTATGGTGTACAGATGAAGAAGAATATGGCATTTATCGAACTGTCCAATTTCTGCTGTTCAATGTAGTGTGTTGTGCAAGACTATTGCTTAACAGCATGTAAAGTATTTTTGAAGATAAAACTTGAAAATATTATTATTTTGAGAGAGAGAGAGAGAGAGAGTATGAATGGTATGCTTTTCTTTATTAAGCTGTGCAATATTGCATATGCAACAATTAGCATCTTGAAAATGTTTGAATTCATTAAAGTACTTTTCTACATTGAATGCTAACAAATTATTGGAAGCTAAAATCTGTTCTGAATAATTCCAATTGCAGCAGTCTCCTTACTTACTTGCAGAAAATGTTCTGTGAATGAACTTATGAACTTGAAAGTGATGTTTGTCTTCTACATTTGTTACGTGTCTAGGCTCATACAAAAGTAACAAGAAAAGAGTGAAGACAACAAGCTTTGTAAAATTTAGCAAATAATTTATTTCCCTAGAAAAACAAGGTAAAAATGAGAAAAAGGACTTACAGTTTATGAATCAAACCCAAAATTAATCCAAGAATTAAAAAATAGAAGTCCTATCAATGAAAGATCCTGAATGAATCTGTGTTTGAGTCCCAATGAAATAAAAATGGAGGGCAATTACATATGTCATGACCTTCAAAGTGTTGCCTTGTCAACAGTTCCTTGTTGAATCACAGAAAATAATATTCCAATTTAGAATTTCTGAATAAATTTCTATAAATTTCCTTGTCTAAGAATTTCCGTATGAGCACTAGCATTTTCCAGGGAAAGAATCAATAATTCCATAAAATAAAAATTCAACTCAAACTGGTAACAACAAGACACCTTAAAGTGTCAAAGATTTTTAGCCCAACTAGCTAGTTCTTCTCAAGAAAACGGTTATACAGTAAGTTAAGATGCAAAACGTTGAATATTTTTTACATGCTGATTATCACATACTCTAGATATGGCCTTGATTCCACTGAATGAATCTTACTCTTAGAATGAATAAAAAAAAAAAAAAAATTAAAAAAAAAGTTGCTTACTAGAACTCTATATGATTTCTGAACCAAGGTTAGAAACTAGATACAATGTTTCAACTACTGGTTGTTTATCAGGTCAAACAGAACTGAACTGAATTTCTAAAAAAAATACCAAATCCAGTAGACAAAGTTATCATTACAATAACATGTAATTGAATAAAACAAAAAATTTTAAAACTAACAAACAAATAATTAAATTACATATACATAACACATTACCAGAGTATTATGGAAAATACTGCATATCATGAAATGATATTATTTACTGTCTTGCAGCATCATTGCAGTTGCGCTGTAGTCTCATGCATTTATAGACATTTTTCTAAGTGTGTAAAAAGTTCAGTAATTGACAACTACAATTAATATAAATGCCAATGATTGGGAATTCTTTTTTTTACAAAGAAATAAAACCTCCTTACATACTAGCTAGAGTTTCTAGAGATTGATTTTTCAGCCCCACATCAGTCCGTGTATCCACGTTTTTAAGAAGTCCCCTCTAGGCACTAGAGGTGTGCTATTGTATGCATTACCCTGACCCCTGGCATTGGTGTCTACACATATGAAATCATAAATCTTGACTCATAAAACTTGGTGAGGGATAGATCTTAACAGGTACTACACTGCTATTAACAAAAATTAGGTCACTTTGATCCATATTTCATGCTTCACTGAGTTTGGTTACTTGCTATGATTAAGTTTTATTTTATCAAGCTCTGTTCAGTGCTGTATTTATCAGACTAGTTTGACTGTATGTATCTCTGTTAGTACAACATCCTTACAGCAAAAGAAGGTCACTGTGACCTACATTTCACATTTTACTGGCTTAGGTTAAGCTTTGCATTTAGCTCGTGAGCATGTAATTTGTTTGGCACCCTGTTTACATAATGCTGTACCTGGAATCATGAAACATGAAGATGGGAATGTATCTTAATGCATTCTGCACTCTCATTACAGAAGCAAGTCTCTGTGACTTGCATTAAATATATTTATCAAGTTCTATTTATGCTAGAATCATTGAATTAGATGATGGTATGCCTCTCTGTTAGTATAACACCCCTACACAAAAATAGAAACACAGTGACCTACATTTCACATTTACTTGTTTAGGCCAAGTTTTTTGCAATTGTCTCATGATCGTTGTTGTTGTTGTTGTTGTGGGGCTTAACGCCATTTTTCAGCACATGATAGGCTATACATGGCGGCCAGTATTAATGGTGGAAGAAGAAACTGGGAAATCCCCGGAAAGAACCACCAACCCATGAGAAGCGTCTCATGATCACATGACACCTAGAATCATGAAACTTGGTGCATCTTGATAACTACTATACCCACATTATACAAATTAGTCATGTTGACCTCTGTTTCACACTTCATTGAGTTTTGTTAAATGTGTTTCAACTATTCATTCTAGAATCGTTAAACTTGATGATTGTGTACATCTCTAAGGCACCTGTACAAAAGAGTCACTGTGACCTACAATTCACATTTTACTGGCTGAGGTGAAGTTATAAGTTAAATGAGCACATAACTTTCTTGCATGCTATATATATATATATATATATATATATATATATATATATATATAGTTCTGTCTATAAGGATACAGCTTGGCGAGGTGGTGAGGGATGCATCATGATGGGCTCTACTCCCTCATTGCAGAAGAAGGTTGTTCACATTTTATGCTTCACTGATTCAGGTTAAATTTAGTATTTGTTTATGCTAGAATCAGGGAATTGATCATGACAGATATTTCTGTTACTGCTACACTCTTATGACAAAAGAAGCTCTTTGTGACTTGTCTGCCATTTTGTTACTGACTTGTGTAAAGTTTTACACTTTCTCATGACCACGTGAGTTTTTGGCATGCTATATACATAGTATCCTACCTTAAATCATATAATGTAGCAGATCTTGACAAGTCCTATGCCCTTATTTCAAAAGATGTCTCTGTGATTTATATTTAATGCTTGTGTGACTTTGTTGAAATCTTGACTTTAAAGTTTATTGGGTGCTGTTTATGTTTGAATTTAAAACTTGATAATTGGATTTATCTCTTAGAACTACACCATTACCAATGTTTTATCTACAAATGGCTTCATGTTAGTCATTTGACTCATCAAGGCAAAAAACTGTGAGACAAAATCCAAAACCTATGAGTCTTATTTACGCCGATGATCAGTTTTCAATTGGTTTTTAAAAAATAATTATATTGTTTAAATACACAACCAAAATATTAGTTAGACTAAAGCCAATAAGGCAATTCGCTTGCCAGAAGCATCTGAACATTCTATATGTTAAAATTTTTTTGATGGTTTCATGTCATCAGAAATCTGATCATATATGACAAGGCATTTATTGGTGTCTATGTCAGTGCTTTCATCTGCCATTGCTGTCACAAATGACAAATTTTGCAGGTCACGAATAAGACCATCCTCAACAACGTTTGATAGGCTTTCCAGTAACTCTGAACAGGTAGTAGCTGAGTCATACTGATTGGCAGAATTCTTGTAAATGCCAATGGCATCAATTTCTTCAGCTGTTAAGTCGTGTATTAAATCAAGAAGGGATTTGTATTTTAAAAAAGGGATGTCTTCTACACTCAGCCAATGTACACACTTCATTGGCACTTTCACTGCTATGTCTTGTTTGGAAGAATGTTTTTGTAAACCTGCATTCAAATCTGCCTGGTGTTATGGACCTTCAGTCAGCAGTTTGAGTTCTGGCAACCCAACATGCCTTGCCAGTGTACTTTTCTGAAAATTATTGTTTTTTGCACATTTGGTCATCGAGTTTTTTTTTTTTTAGCCTCTGTACATATATGGCAAAACATATAAGCGTTTTCACTGTCACATTCTTCACTCAACGGAACTTCTTTTTGAAAATGTAGCCAGCTTTGTTTTCAACCACTGCATCACAAATTACATTTTATCTTACGAGTAACCGTTACCTCGTCTTTGGATGATGAAGGCTCCACTGGTTCGATAACAATATTATTATCATCGGTTGGTCATAAACGCTGTCCGAAAGATAATTTAGTTTGTTTCGGATCTATTTTAATTTTTTTGCCTTGGATGCCATTTTCAGTCAAACGCTGACAGTATTTTGGAACAACGCAAGGCATACAATTGAGCGATTGGAAATTGTTGCTTCGTTGTGTGACAAAGGTGCGCATAAAATAATAGTTTCTCGTGAGAATCACATTAAAATCGTGTTTATTTTCCGCCTCTTTCTTGGGTATGGTGATTATATGGTTCTAACATCCTGTTGGTACAAATGATGTGACAGTTAAAAGTCACATAAGGTAAGCTCCAGGCTCAACACTCAGTTGTAACCCTATGTATTATGATAACATTAGCATAAGAAACTGATGTGCGTGCGTTTTCCCTGTTTGGGAGAGCTGTAATCTAGCCATTAAGGTAGTTAGACCAAACCTTAATTTTGTGTTAATCAGCAAAATATAATATTGGGGTGCGTCAATTTAAGTACCATCGATGATTTTTAGACCGAACCTTTGTTTTTTGTTAATCAGCAAAACATAACATTGGGGTGCATCAATTTATGTACCAGTGACGATTTTTGTGCGTCAAATCGGAAAAGTCTGCGTATTTGATGTGTGACGCATGGGTAGATAAAACACTGCATTACAATCAAAGGCCACTGTGACCTACATTTTACATTTTACTAACAAAGGTTAAGTATTTGTTGTATGATTACATAAATTTTTTCATGCTATATATTCATGCTAGCCTACACAGATGGCCATTTCTGACCAGTGCAGTTGGAAGTACAGTGGTCAACTTTCCATATTAATGACTATACATTATATATTGTAATTGGTTACTTGCAACAGGTTAACTGCCAATGAGCTACAGTAGCTCAGCTGGTAGAACAACAGACTTGTAATCCAAGAGTTGTGGGTTTGTTACCAGCCCAGGTTAGCTGCTTCACTGTGTCCTTAGGGAAGGCCGCTTACCTCCCATTTCCTTGGCAGGATATAGCCAGTCATGTGTAAAAAGTGACTTTAAAACCAACAAAAAACAAACACAAAAGATTGAATTGTATTATAATATAGCAAAACATACTGATTCTGTGAACACTAATGGAGACAACAATCTTGCCCAGGGATGTGTCCTGCGATGATGTTCCAGCTGAAAAGGGGTTTGACTTTTGCAGGGTTTGTGGTTTTTATGAAAAATGCTGATTTTGTATGATTTTTGGTTTTATCCTTTTTGGTGTGTAATTTTGTTTTGTATGCTTTTTGGGGGATACCCATACTTACTCTGCACTATATAGTCAGCATTGTGTTGATATGCCATTAAACCTTGTGCATAGATACTTAAAGCATGAAATGGTTCTCTCTGGATTATTGTTATCCCAAAAATCGATACTGATGTTCATCGGATATCCAGATTAGTGGAAGTCACTGTCAGGATTACTGACATTACACTGTATTTTCATTGACTTCCAAGCAGGAGGACAGTTCACAGTGGCCATGAGGCAGAAGTGGCATTCTTATACCATAGTGGTTCATGTATAATTCATGCACAAGGTAAAACCAGACCAGTTGAACTTGAGATTTTGTTTTTGTCACAAAGAATTTTATATCCTGTTTGACTGGCTGACAGTGACAACTCCATCTCAAACTCAAACTCAGTTTTATGATCTCCATTCCAGATCTAATGTCTAATAATGTTAAGCAGATCATGTTCTAAATTGCTTATTTTACATGCTGTTGAAAGTAAATAGCACAGAAACATATTTACCATGGCAATATGTGGTTGTGTGCATGCCATACACAAAGATATTTCATTACAGTATATCATTTCATTTTGCATGTATTGGTACATAACGTTTGATTTCCAGCATGGTATCTTGGGGTTTCCTTGGAGACAAGAAATTGTGCTTGAAAAATGGCCACTTAAAGGGTTCTTTCTCATCATCAAACTATTAATCTAATCCTGTCCTAACTTGTGAGGGTTTATTGGGATTTATTTGCTTCATTTCCCATCCTGTACATTAAGCAGAGGAGTCTAACATAAAAGCTGAATTTATTAGTCATTTGTTATTTTTTTTCCAGATCCAGGAACACCTCAGACTGGTCACGTTGTAGAGGCTTATTGGTATTTTGAAGAAGAGGGAAGCAGTCACCAGAAGGACAGTTTGGTTCTTCAAGACAGACAGATTCGTGCTAAAATACAGCATCAATTTACCACATCTGGTAGCCAGTCAATTGGTAAGTGATCTAATGCAACTATATGAATAGCAGAATGGGCTCTTTTTATATGGCAGTGAGGTTCAGTTTAAATTGATCAATTTAAACTGTTTAGGAAATCTGTCACATTTGTAGGTTTTCATTTATCAATTTGTCATATATATGTGTGTGTGTGTGTGTGTGTGTGTATAGAGGATATTTGCTTGAAACAAGTGAATAACAGATATATTTCATGATTGGGTGATAAATGCAGTATTTTCATGAGTGGCCATGCCATGATTGAAAATACTTAAGTTTTTCACCCACAAGATGAAATATATCCCTTACTAGTAGCAAGCAAACTTACTTTATATTCAAACATATCGGATAGCAAGAGTGCTGTGTGCGTAGTCTTTGTAATAGCTTGAATCATGCAAGATATCTGCAGTTTCCTGTTTATGTTCTGCTGTGTTTTATGATTATTCAAACAGAAAATGTAAATAGTTACATAATTCTCCTTCCGAATTCAAAGTTAAATAGCACATTAAGAAAAAAATTATTTGCAACACGTTGGATTTGAACTGGATTCAATTTTAATGTGATTCAGCCATTTTATGACATGGCCACGTAAGCATCTAAGTACAACTTCGAAATTCATGCTTATCTTATATGAGTGTGACAGTGAAATTATTTATCGCAATTCACTCCAGTGAATTATCACTTTTATTTGCTAGAAAATCCAGTAGTTAAGAGCCTAGTATAAAATAAAATAAAATCTTTTTCTGGCTTTCCAAAAATTGGATAAAGTTTTAATTAGTAGTAAGAAAACTTAAGTATTTTTTCTTTAATATTGGTTTGATTGATTCCCTTAAATGGTATGATATTTACAGTATGCAGGATAAAATATTGATTTCATAAACAAAGTTAATGGGATACAGAATTGTTTTTTTCAGACAGCACATTAGACTTGATGCAGTTCACTTATGTCTTTTATTGTGGTTGCAAAAGAAAGCAATAAATTTAATGAGTATCATAGCGAAGAGTAAGTTTTGCAAAGCAGTTTGTGTTTATTTAAAAATTTCTAACCATTATTTTAAAGAAAAAATTTAAGTTTCTTTTTTTGACCCTAACAGTGCACATTTGAAAAATATACTCATAGAGTAGCCTTTTTTCACAAGTATGTATGTGGAATGTCCAAAATCATGGAGCAGTTCACATAACTTCCGTTACTTTGCATCCATAAAAATGTGTAACGTAGAAGCTGTAGAATACAAAAAGCTCACTTTGGGAGTCGGTAGTTTATTATCAGTCTTGTTTGACAGATGGAGCTGGAAATAATCTGGTCTAATTTTTCTTTCATTTTTGTGCCTACTGTGAGCTGGAGTGCATTATGTTATGATTCTGTCTGTCTGTCTGTAACCAATTAAATTTATGCAGGATAACTTGAGTTGTCCACCATCTGCAGTTACCAAACTTTGCATATAGCTTGCATATGGGGAATGGAATGACCCTATCAATTTTTGGGCCAAAAGCTGGAAGATCAATCACATAGTGACTGCTGCAAGAAAAATGGTTTCCACACAATAACTTTGACTCACAATTATCTATTGTGAATAGCTTGCATTTGTGGTAAGGAAGAACCTTTCTGTGATGGCATCAAAAGTCCAAAGGTCAAGATCATTGCAACTGAAAGAAAAAAAAATGGTTTCTGCACAATAATTTGAGTTCTCCACCATATGCAGTTATCAGAGTTTGTGTATGGAATGCACAAGTTAAGGAAGAATCTTGTGGAGTTCAGCAATAAAAGGTCAAAGGTCCGAGTCATTGTAGCTGAAATAAGGAAATAGGTTTTGTACTTGTATTTGAGTTTTACATCCAGTGTGGTTACCAAACTTTATGGATGGTGAACTTGCAACAAGAAAGAAGCCTAGTGATTTCAGGTCAATAGGTCAAAGTGATGGAAAGAACAAAAAATGGTTTGTGCACTAAAACATCAGTTCTTCTCATATATTGTGATCAGACTTTGTGGATGGTTTGCACTTTGGGTAATGGAGAAATCTATTTTGTTTTTGGGGTCATAAGGTGAAAGGTCATGGTCACAAACTGAAGGTGAAAGGTCATAGTTTCTGCTCAAAAATGTAAATTATCTGTGTAAAGGACTATTAAACATGGGGCAGGCACATGACAATGTTACTCATATCGCTCAGGACCATGATCATTTACTCAGCATGTACTTCCACCAGATGTTACAAGGGATCCATGTTTGATCAGTTGGTTTTTTGGCTTTATGGCACAGCAACACAAGTAGGTTATTTAGTAACGAGGCAATTGGAGTAAAGTGCCTTGCTCAAGAACACACCACAATAGCTGACTAGGCTGGTCCGATGGTAGAATTTGAACCTGGACCTATTAGGTATTGTGTCTTACATGCTAACCACAGAGACACCAGAGCCTAGCTCAGTTGGTAGAGCATTGGACTCGTAATGCAGAGGTTGCAAGGTTAGATACCTGCCTTGGACAGCCAGGGTTTGCTGCTCTGGTGTGTCTTTGGGAAAAGTACTTAGCTCCATTTTCACTACATGTTATAATCAGTAATGTGTTAAAAGTGCCATGAAAACCAACAAAAACCAAAAGAATTGAAATTGCCATCATCTTGTTTGATGCATTTCAGTGTCACTTGATTATGCATCAACCCATATTCTAGAATTTTATTTGTACAACTGAAGAAAAAGAACAGAATGCTGAAAGAAAAAAAATACTAAATCTGGCAAAAATGATTGAAATGGTCAGATCATACATATAAGCATTCTATGGCAGGTTTATTGGGCAGAATTATGCTGACAAGCTATTCACCATAAAACACTCAAATCCCCCACAATGCAAAATGACTGATAAAAAGATGAAGTCACTAAGTGGATGAATATCAAAATCAGATTAGATTTGCATTTCTCTATGTCCATTTTGTGTGTGTCTATAATGATACTAAAGAACTTGCCTTGGATGAATGGACAGATGTATGATAGAGTGATGGATGGACAGAGGGAATACTGACAAAGAACAAAACGAGCAAATCAAGATGCTCCCACTGCACCTGCAGTTGGGGCATATCAAGCAGTTAAAGAAGATCATTAATATATCCACAAGAAGTCAGTATTTTTGGCAGTTAGATGTACAAGGTCATTGACAGGTGTACAAAGTCATTGACAGCTAGATGTACAAGCTCATTGACAGATGTACAAGGTTACTGACAGATGTACAAGGTCATATGTACAAGGTCATTGACTGATAGATGTACAAGGTCATTAACAGTCAAAATAATATCCTGTATGATACTTTCAGTGGCAATGTGGTGGTGGTGGTTGTATTGTGGCTCTTGTGAAATCCATGCATGTGTATCTGAAACAAAAATTGTCTGCATAATAAAGGAAGTGACCATACAGTTTTGTTCCGTATGTGTCTGTACATCTGTGTATCTGTAAACTGGTCTATATAGTAAAGGACATGCAAGTGACCATATCATTCTGTCCGCTATGGATAAGTTTCAGTTGACCCTGCTTTGGTGAATGCTTGATATAGTGATTACTTTGGTGTCTGTTTATATGTCTGCATATTTGTATGTATATGTGTCTGTGTTGTACAGGACATGCAACTGACCATACAGATTTGTCCTCAATGGACTGGTTTCTGTTGAACCAGTGTTGCTGAAAGTGTGACAGTGATTACTTTGCCATCCATGTACAAATATGTAAACTTGTCAATAAAAGTAAATCATATGCAAATGACCATTCAGTTCTGTCCACAATGGACAGGTTTCTCTTGAACCATTCTTGACAAAAGTTTGACATGCCAATTACTTGGGCATGTCTGTACATCTGTATGACTGTAACCATGTTTATGTAGTAAAGGACTTGCAAGCGACCATACAGTTCCGTGTTGTATAGACAAGTTTCTGTTGAAGAAGTTTTCAGTGAAAGTTTGATATGGCAATTACCTTGGCATCTATGATTGTGTCTGTATTAGTATTGGCTTTGCCCATGGGAGTTGTTATTCTAAAGTGTTGTCCAGTGCAATGTAGTGTGGTGAATTGTTATCCTAGTTGTCCAGTACAGTGTAGTGTGGTAAATTGTTATCCTAGAGTGTTATCCAGTACAGTGTAGTGTGATGAATTATTATCCCAGAGTGTTGTCCAGTGCAGTGTAGTGTGGTGAATTGTTATCCTAGAGTGTTGTCAGGTGCAATGTAATGTGGGTGTCAGAGGCAAGGACACTAAACCCAACCAGACCATACAGTAGGAGAACAGTCAGGGTAGGAGAAGGTAGTAATAAAGTATTTTACATGATGTAATGTGGTGTAATTTGATATCAGCACATGGTGTAATTTGATGTCAGCACATGGTGCAATTTGATATCAGCTGATGTCTGGAGTGTGGCAGTTTATAATGATGTCTAGCACTGGGGCATCATGCCGCAGACGTGTAGCACAATGTCCCATCCAGTCACATTATCCTGACACCAGGCTGACCAGTCCTAACTATATAATGCTGAGCACCTAGTGAGGCAGCTGTTAGTATCATTTTTAGTATCATTTTTATAAGTCTTTGGTATGACTTGACTGGGGTTTGAACCCATTACCTTATGCATCCGAGGTGGACGCGCTAACCACTGGGCCACTGGAGTGGTCTCAGAACTTGTAAATGAAACATTGATATATTGCTTGTTTTATCATTGAAAACGGCAGTTACTGCCTGGCGATTTGAATCAATATTATGAAATTCAGAACTTTAAATAAGAAGTCATATGTCTTGTTCAATATTCTTTACCGAACAAATTCTTAGTACACTATAAATAACATTATTCAATGAAAATTTGATCCAGGAAAATGATAGTAACGCCTACTGGTGGTGGCACTTGAGGAATTAAATACCAATTAAATAAAATAGATTTGTGAAGTGAAATTCATGTTTAAGTTCTATTATTTAATTCAGTTTCAGTGTAATCATCATAAATGCCATATGTCCAATGTGATCAGTGTCAGTCTACTGTTGCAGCTATGTCTGTGAGCATTTTGGGTGAGAACCTAATTAGTTCTGACTGTTTTGATCATCAGAGTTTTTTGTTTTGTTACACAGTTCAAAGTACTTGGTATTATATTGTTAATTAACATCTTTTGCATCAAATCAAATAAGTAGTGTGAAATTACACAAAAGTTATAAGGCATGCAATTCCTACCCACATAATAGCTAGTGGTCAGGACAGTGTGTTAGTCAAATCATTTTCAACTGACCAGGCACATATCAATCATATTAGGTAGGTAATATAATTGAAGTATCTAACATAGATGGTGTTTTGTCCTACTAATTCACAAATGTGATCAGTGATAGTGTAAGGTTGTCCCTCTTGGTAAAGAGGGATGGTTAATTAGATTTGGCTGTTGTTATCTAGTGGATGACCTCCCATGATTTTATTGCCCAGTGTGAGTGGATAGGTAGAACATCAACAGAGAACTGAGCAAGACTATTGAGAAGAAATAATACAATATGAGCCCCCTTTAGATAAGAAAATAAAAATTTAATCAATAACAAAAAACTAATAGTGTCAGGTTCAATTCAAACAAATTTACGTTAACAGAATTTCAGTAGCGGTGTTCTATTTTGGATTTGTGTGATCATGGTAATGAGTGGTGAAAAGAGCGCAATGTGCATGCCTGATTTGCATCACCTAGCGTCACTTTCTGTTTTCGTCTCCGTGTATCACATGTCTTCCCACCTTCACGTGTATACGTTGATCTTCCTTGATCTTTCTATTCTGAACGCTTCATCTCTTTTCTGGACTTCCGTCTTCAGATTTTCCCTGTCTGTTCCTGGGAGCTGTTTCCTTGAATGACAAGATTACCACTAAATCTCTATATGTAACATCTTCTATACGTATATAAAATTCTCTCACTTTCATTACTCAGAAAGCATAAACTAGCTATCCGAACACTGCATAAATTCTGACATAAGGTGACCTTAACGATTAATGGTCCTTACAGATTTAGACTGTATTTTGAGTAAGGTACAATCATTATCTCTAGTTACAAACGACCCCTGTAATATACATCCAAGTATGACCTAATTCTAGAGATCATCACTCACACTTCACAGGGGCTGACCACAAATTAACATGTGAGTGGTGCATATAACATTCCCATATCTCTCTGCATATGCTACCACATGACTCATTAGACATCCAACCTAGTCAGTTCCACTCAATAAGATACATACTATCAATTACTATTGCATAAGATTCACTAACTTCTAGCTCTGCAATCCCTAACCTACAAGATTATTTAAGCATTACAAAATCAGATATAAATATGCAGTTATTGTTAACTCACGATAATCAGTATGGTCCTAACAGACAAAGGAAAGTAATTCATATAACCCTATGAAATCTTACACATCTGAAAATTTGGATCGCATGCAATCAGACAATTCTATCAATGAACAAGTAACTGTAAAATTAAAGAAATAAATTGCATAAACAACTCTGGCATATCAACAGATTTCCATGAAATCGAATAAATGATACATTGTATGAATCCTAGTCATACAAACACATTTGCGTAAACAAGACAAATAAAATGGAAAATTACATGAAAATTAAAATTGCGTACCTTAATGCTGTTCTTTTCAGAAATTGTGTGTCCTAGCACTGAAGCCTGTCTTTTCTTACAAAACAGCCACCGGTCCCTTTTACTTGTTTAACGAGGAAAGCACTATTCTTTAGTTTTTCCCTGGAGCCAAACTTAATCTCTCACAGGAGATTTTGGACTAAAGAATTTGACCAAGGTCATTACTTTTAAATTCAACATTACTTCCAAGGTGTACACCTTAATTTAAACTGACCAATCGAAATCAGCAGTTCCTAATTTTTCCCCAAGATAATTATTTCTTTCGTCAGATGTTGACAGCCTAGAATCTGAGAAATACGATGCATATCAACTTCCCTTTGAAAATGACTATTTAACATGGGGTTCACATCAAAGCGGTTATGGTCCATAACTTTAATGTTTACTTTCTCAGGACAGCGTTGCAATGCCTGGGTCAATTCTAAATGAGCTGCAGATGCTGGCCTTTCAAGTTTAACACTGACATGAAGAAAAGGTCGAAGTGACCCTTCACAAAGACCTTGCTGGCATGACCGTAATAAAATTTTAATGCACAATGAATTCAGTTTTAAGGTTCCATACTTATTCAAAATTTGGCACATTACAGATAACAAGGTAAGCAGGTGGAAAGGAGTATTCAGTACATGGAAAGCTTTGCTTCACAGATATATGGTTCATTGTGGAGAAGTGAGTTACAAAGTTTATAATATACATCAAATTTCAGAAAATTCACAGTTACTAGGAATAAAATCACAGCATGAAAAAAATTGAATTTCGACGTTGTTTCAAGAAGTTAGTGTCCATATTTTGTTGGTTTTTTTTAAATATAAAACTAAATCTTGTTTTGTTATGATTCAGCAATAACACTCAGATATATCCACATTTACCTGCAAAAACAGTGATATATTCCACAATGTATTCACAGGTACATGTATTGTGCATTGAAACCTATAGGAAGAATATATTCAACTATCTTTTGGATGTTGGTTATCTTGAAAAGAAAGGTAACTTATATAGAAAAAGGTCATTACATATCAAATCACCCAAAATTAAAAAACATCCTGAGTCACCATCTTTGATTTCCATGAATGGTGAACTTGATTCAGATGAGATTAATATGGTACAATCCCCAGTAGGTATAGTTTTCAAATAAATCATATTTGATGTTTGTGATGGGTGACCAGGTAGTAACACTAAAGTAATGCTACCTTAAATCTGTAGAAAAAAATCCATAATGACCAAAAGGCCAAATTTAGGGGTGTATATCTCTGCAACTATTTGAGATATTGAAAATTTAAGTTCAAATTCAGATTCTCCAAGTCACAGATATCTAGTATAGTAAATTTCAGGCCGATATCTTTATAATGAAAAGAGTTATAATCAGTTGAAAACTGTCCATTGTAAGCTGATAAATTTACAAGTGAAAAAACTATGCTACCTCTCTTTGCCTCATTTGGCCATAACTTCAACAAGTACTTGGACTTTTTTTTACTGAATTTTGCTTGCAGCCATAATTTACATAGCTGTACACCTGGGGAAAAAAATCTTGGAAATCTGAGAACACCTGGTGTGCTCTGGGTGATTTGGCTTGGAATGACCTAAAAGTGAAGAACTTAATGAGAAAAAACATTTTCTTGACAATTAATGGAATTGTAAAACGAGTATCAAACCATTAAAATCCCCCCCCCCCCCATCACAAATTTCATTTCTGCTCATCAAAACTATCAACACACTTCAAGTCTTGAACAAATTTGGTGTGAAGCCTAATCTTAAGTTGACCTAAGTCTGATTCAATTTTGAAAATTTCTTTTTATTTTAAATTTGACCAAGGTTTGGCTCTTGATTGATTTAACCAATTGCCCTTGCTGTCTGAGCCAAGTTTTCTTGAATACTGCCATTTTGGCTGGAGCATTTGTGTTGTATTGACTCTTGTCTAGTTTTGAAAGTAATGACTTTATACACTGGTTACCACCCAATTTATACACCCTGGCAAACGTGTTTTTAATTTAATTTAATTATAGTAATAGATGCACAGATTACAATAAAAGAATTTGTATTGATTTAAACCTGTCTATAATGTTACAGTTAAGGGCCTCAACTGGCCATGTGGTCTAAAGTGCTCACCATTACATATCACTGCCATCTCACCTCAGTCTGCATGGGTTCAAGTCTTGTGGATGGGTATGTGAGAAAGCTTGCCAGTAGCTTCTCATGGGGCAGTGGTTCTTCCCAGGGTTTTCCTGGGTTCTTCTTCCACTTATTATACTGGCTGCCATGTATAGGCTATCTCGTGCTGAAAAATGGCATTAAAACCCCATAACAACAACAACAATGTTCCAGTCTGCACAGTCACTTCACAAAAGTTCATCAGAG
Source organism: Megalonaias nervosa (assembly GCA_016617855.1). Taxonomy (NCBI): domain Eukaryota; kingdom Metazoa; phylum Mollusca; class Bivalvia; order Unionida; family Unionidae; genus Megalonaias; species Megalonaias nervosa. Next base: position 91,386 of record JAECUM010000257.1, on the reverse strand, counting down.
TAGAATAATAAAAGTGTGTAAAGTTTTAATGCATTTTCAGTAGTTGGAAACAACTTCCTGGCCTAGAATCTGGTCATTAACATGTGCATTTATCATGATACATAGATGGAATGCATGGAAAGCAAAGTGTCCTTGTTATATCATTGCTACATGCTTGCTATATTAATGGTACATTGTTGCTATATCACTGCTGCATGGAAGCCTGATCATTGCTACATAATTTTTACATGGTTGCTATATCATTGCTACATCATTTTTACATGGTTGCTATATCATTGCTACATCATTTTTACATGGTTGCTGTATCAGTGACAAAGGTTAGGGTCACATTAACCAAAAGATATGGATATTACAAATCCAGCTTTTCAAAATATACGATGCAACCAGTTCACATCCCATGTGGTAGACATTGTATATAATATTTGTGTTTTCTCTTTTTTAAAGAGTATGAGTAATACTATTAAGAAATAAGCCTTATCAAGTTTACCATATGAGACTTGATTAGTACCAATAAAAGTCATGATTTTCCATTACTTTTGCATTATGTTTTTTGAATATCTGTCTGCAGAAAAAAAACCCCGAAACATTTCAACGCTCTGCAGTCAGGGCATTGAATCTGATTTGACTTCTTTGTAGGCATTCATGCATGTGCGGTTTGATTTTGTGAGTTTCTGAATTAATAAAAGCAGATTTCATGTGGCTTTAGGTAAATCTACAATTCAATCATATACTGTAATTCTTTGACTTGTGTACAAGAATGCATGGCTGTTTGAGTTTGCCTGAGGACATAAGGTTTAATCAGATTTGATTTCATTACCTTAGGATGAGATGGTCACAGATTACTTCTGACTTCAGGGTGAATAAATCAGTAGTCTGTATTTGCATAGAAATTCACACTTCAACAAGTATTGATTATGGATGAAATGAATTTGATTTGCAATGTTTATACAATATTCCTGAGTCTCTGTCTCACTTTTTCCCCACACTACAATAATTTCAAGGATCTTCATGTCTTGGAGTGAAGGAACCCTATAAGAATAATATTTTCCATCAGTTAGTCTGTTTAGATGCCAGCCCTTCCAATTTTTCATCCAATTATGGTAATATACCTCTTTTTCAGGTTTCAGGGTAGAAAATCGATGTATTTATTTGCCAGCAATAAAGCAGAGCATATTATGCTCTGATGTCTGTCTGTCTGCTCATCCATCGTTCCATCTGTCTGTTACCAGTGTTGTCTCTGCACTACAACTCAAGTTGCCCACCATCTACAGTTACCAAACGTTGTGTATGGTTTGCACTTAGGGTAAGGAAGATCGCTGTTGATTTCATAATAGAAAGGACAAAGGTTAAGGTCACTGACTGAAAGAAGAAAATGGTTTCTGCACAATAACTCAAGTTTCTACCATCAGCATTTAGCAAACTTTGTGGATGCCTTGTACTTAGGGTGTAGAGGAACCCTCTTGATTTCTGCATCAAAATATCAAAGGTCAGGGTCACTGATTGAAGGAAAGAAAAATGGTTTCTGCACAGTAATTTTAGTTTCCACTATTTTCAGTTGCCAAAGTTTGTAAATGCATGCACTTGAGATAACGAGGAACCTTACTGAAGTTGGAATCAAATGCACACAGGTCAGAAGTCACTGAGACTGAAAGATTTAAAAAAAAAAAAAATACTTCTTTACAATGATTCTCCACCATATACAGTTACCAAGCTTTGTGGATGACTTGCACTTGGAACAAGTCGATTGATTTTGCATCAGAATGACAAAGGTCAAGGTCACTAACTAAAAGAAGAAAAATGATTTCTGCACAGTAACAAGTCATTCATCAGCTACAGTACTAAACTTTTTGGATGGCTTGCAGTTGGAACAAGTCTATTGATTTTGCATCAGAATTACAAAGGTCAAGGTCACTAACTGAAAGAAGACAAATGATTTCTGCACAATGACTGAAGTCATTCATCAGCTACAGTTACTTAACTTTGCACTTGTGGTAATATAGCAGCCTATTTATTTCATGGGTTACAAGGTCAAATGTGAAGGTCACTGACTGAAAGAAGAAAACTGGCTTCTGGACAGTAACATTTGTTCTGCATAACATACCTGAATCAAAGTTTGTAGATGGCTTATTAAGAAGTCTACCAATCTTGTAGTCAGAAAGTCACAGGCCAAGGTTACTGCGACTGAGAAAAATGATTTCCTTACAATAACCTTAGTTCTGAATGACAGACCCAGACCAAACTTTGTGGATGGCTTACACTTTGAATATGTAAGAAGCCTATAGATTTTGAGGTCAAAAGACCAAAGGTCTGGGTCACTGTTTTATAAAAGCAAAATGGTTGCTACAGAGAAATTTCAGTTATCTGCATAGAGGACTATTAAACACCCAGTGGGCATATAATAATATGTAGTTCACAATATTCTTTGTACCGGTATTATATAACATAGAGTTTAATGCATTTGTATTTCTCCTCCATTTCTGAGAATTTGTTGGCCCATTTTGATTAAATTTTGATCTACTCTTGGACAGTTGCTTTTTTTTAAAAAGCAGCATAGCTCAGCGATTTACTGCATGTCATTTTGTATGAGAACTGCTTTATAGTAATACTGCAACTCTTTTAGATAGGATTATGTCCGTCTGTCTGTTTGCCTTGATTTCTGGTAAGAGTTATAGTTCTTGGTTTGGTCAGTTTGGAATTTTTGATATGGATATTTGCCTTGTATGCTATCAATCATTCAACACCTTGTATGTTGTATGGTGTGCAAACTGTGCTTGCTCTTTTGAAAGGCTGTGCATGTTCACCACATGCTGGAGTTGAATCACAAGTAAAAGTTACATAGTCAACATTCCCAATATCCATAATTTTGCCTCAGAGTATAGGATGAATCACATATATGGCAGTTCAGCTGTGGGCTAAAATCACATGATTAAAGTGTGCTCCATGCCTTCAGTGCATTTTGCTTCAACCAAAATAGCTATAATTGACTCGGAGATGAGATGACTTTTAAATATTTTAAAAGTCAGTAGAATTGGTATTGTGTTCAAAACTAATTATTTTGTTAATGGTTGGGTTAGGTGCATGGGATTAATTTTTATTTTCATTGGATGGGGTGGGGTGCAAGGGGATGGTTTTTTTTTTGTTGATAGGTGGGATGGGGTGGGGTGCAAGGTGATAGTTTCACATTTTCATGTACAAACATCATTCTTACATCTGAAAATTAATTACTTGCACAAATATGCTATGGTAGAGATAACTAAAGATTATAATTTATATCTGAAATGACACTTAATTTATTGAGAAGTGGGGCACTGTATGCATAGGGATTTTTAATACCAATTCTTAATCTAAATCGAGTTTGAACTGTCCATATTGGCTCATTGGTTAGGATCCTGACTCATGACTCAGTATGTGTGGGTTCCGATTCTGCCATCAAATCAGCCTAACAACAACAAGGTCTAAAAACAGATTGCAACATGAGCGAGGGCACGAGTTACTGAGATAACACTAAAACATAATAAGGGAATGGAGATAGTGAACAGTGTGGAGGGTAGAGGTGAGGGGTGTGGTGGATTGGGGGAATTTAATGATGAATACTTGTTAGCTCCATTGGTCCAAGACCAGTAGAGCTTATGGGATGGTCTGTTGTCCATCGTCGGTCCTTCTGGTAGCACAAATTTATTTTTGCACTTTCTCCTAAAGAACTTTTAAGATTGCCTTGAAACTTTACACACACATTCATCCTACGATCTAGTTGGTTCTAAATGAAACTGTGCTTCTTGGAAATATAATATGGCCATCACAGCTGCCATCTTGAAAATCTTGTTATCATATCCTCCTGAATGGATGGTCATCTCGCAATCATATTTTACTAAAAGTTGTCTTATTATGTGTTGCCGGTCCTAAATAAAGATGGTGCCAATCTGACATCCATAATGGCCACCATGGCAGCCATCTTCAATATCTTATCACTATTCTCCTGAAAAAGAAAGTTATAATGACATGGTGTGTTCACATTAAAACTTATTTTGATGTCCAACTGGTCGTAAATGAGAATGGTTCTGATTTGACATCTAAAAATCTTGTAATTGCTACTTGGCCTCAGTATAAAGTCATATATTGAGAATATTATCTCTGCTGCTTTCCTATTTGATGGCTTTATCAACATTGGGCTTTTACCAATAGACTTCTCTTGGTTGGTCCTAATTGAAAATTGTGCCATTTGTACATCTAATATGACAGCCATGAAACTGTTTTAAAAATCTTGCTGTTGCTACTCCCCCTGAATGGATAATCATTGTGACATGTGGTTTTCACTTCTGATGATGTCTGTGGTAAATGAAAATGGTGCCAAAGCTGACATTATATGTGTTCTACAGCAGCTAATTAGAAAATCTTGTTATTGCTGAAGATTATCAGAGATGGATTTTTCAACACTGGACAGACAGAAGGAAGAAATGGTCCTATCTTGAATCCAGGGCATTCTTTTTGCACTGTAGAGCATCAATCTCATCGAGGCACTCTTCTCTTATAATCATATTGGAAATAATTGTCATCAAATAGTATTTCTAGCACAGTTGTTTGCCTTTCTTTATAAATTACTGTCATCTTCAAGATAATAAGTCTCTGTTAGATCATTAAAAGCGTTGTTATTGAATTTGCACATGCATGTGGATACGTTGTATTGTTGTTACTACAGAACAGAACTGTATTCTTTTTCTTTAAACAAAGATGAATGTTTATTTTGAGAAGCAACATCCAAACTTGTTTTTTTCTCTATTTTTATCAATAAAATATTGATGAAATGATTTCAATGCAAGTAATCACAAAAATTTCTGCGTATTCTTGAGCAGACTTCTGAACATCTGAACAGTGGGAATTTTAAGTTGATTACAAACTTTGTTTTTTGTTTTTTCATAAACATCCCTATCAATGATACAAAGCTTTTCATACACAGAACACAATTTTCACTTGGTTTCCTTGCCCTAGTGAAAATATGATTGAAATTTCTGTGAAATTTCACTGAAAGTTTTTGTTAAAATATTAGTGAGGTTTTACTGATATTTTTGTTGAGATCTCATCAAAATGTCACTGAAATTTTGGTGAGATTTGAAAAAAAATTTTGTTCAAATCTTTTATTGAAATTTCATTGAATTACCAGTGAAATTTGACTGAAATAATGAAATTTCAGAGTTAATTTTACTGTAATTTGAGCAATTTTCACTGACATTTCAAAAGGTTTAAAAAGAAATAATGGATATGATATACAGGATTTTATTAACCATTGTAATATTTCAATATAAATGAAACAAATTTTACAACTGTCATATGACATACATGTGATATGGGAGCTGCACTGTAGACTGGAGTTCTTAATGTACAAACTGTGATGCTGTTGTGATTGCTGGAATGAGCCCTTGATCCATAAGCAGCCATATCCAACGTTTATTATGATATAATTATATTGATTTTACTCAGAATTACAACACAGTTAGAATATTTTGCTAATGTAAGCAATATAAGCAATAATATTCCTCACAACACTGTATGCTGATTCTTCGATGAACCATGAGAACAACTCCACGGAGATATGACCATCTTTGATAGACATGGGTATCTGGCCACAATATCATCACTTCCCCACCAGTGATCTATACATTGTCCCTTCTTAGAAACTGGAAGGGAATCAGTTTGGAATTATATAACTTCAAAATGATCCTGGTCCAGTTCCTTCTCATTTAACATGTTAGACCCTGTTGTATAGTTGGTCATAATAGTTCAAATTGTTATGGCTGAAATTGCACAATGCTAGTCCTGGCATTCAGTTTTCTTGCAGATTGACCAATTACATTCACATCAACTTCATTCAAGCCATTCTCAGTTCCACATTTTTTTCAAACTGTTATCAAACGTTTTTTTGTCTGTGTCCCACTGGATAATTCAAAATGACATGTATGGCAAGCATGCAAATTTCCATCAGTTTCCATTATGTGGAGATTCTTGGGAGATGTACAAAACATTTGACCAGTCAAAAAGCTCTATACAGTGATAATCTGTTAAATAATATATGAAATGAATCCTTTGCAGGATGGGACCGGACAGTCCATTATTTGAAAACTGAATTATAGACAGCTTTAAAGAAAGGTTCATATCGAGGAGAATTGGATTCAGGTCAGGAGAAAAGTAGAATTCTGCTTTAAAATAGAAAACAGTTTAGTTGTCTGAGGGAATTTCAATCCACTTCAGGTTAAGGAAAAAGGAAAAATAAGAAGAAAATATGTGGGAAAAAGTTCTTGCTCCCAAACCGGACAATACAATTAGAGCTAATGGGATTTATAGACTTGTCCCAAACTGAACAATACAATTAGAGCTAATGGGATTTATAGACTTGTCCCAAACCGAACAATACAATTAGAGCTAATGGGATTTATAGACTTGGCTACAATTAGAGCTAATGGGATTTATAGACTTGGCTACAATTAGAGCTAATGGGATTTATAGACTTGGCTACAATTAGAGCTAATGGGATTTATAGACTTAGCTACAATTAGAGCTAATGGGATTTATAGACTTGGCTACAATTAGAGCTAATGGGATTTATAGACTTAGCTACAATTAGAGCTAATGGGATTTATAGACTTGGCTACAATTAGAGCTAATGGGATTTATAGACTTAGCTACAATTAGAGCTAATGGGATTTATAGACTTGGCTACAATTAGAGCTAATGGGATTTATAGACTTAGCTACAATTAGAGCTAATGGGATTTATAGACTTGGCTACAATTAGAGCTAATGGGGTTTATAGACTTGTCCCAAACCGAACAATACAGTTAGAGCTAATGGGATTTATAGACTTGTCCCAAACTGAACAATACAATTAGAGCTAATGGGATTTATAGACTTGTCCCAAACCGAACAATACAATTAGAGCTAATGGGATTTATAGACTTGTCCCAAACCGAACAATACAATTAGAGCTAATGGATTTATAGACTTGGCTGAAGATCATTCAGAATGTAAAGGAAACAAAAAATAAGGTTCATTTTTTATATCAGTTGGATACTGTTTCTCATTGATATTTTTTCAGTGAATTTTCAGTGAAATCACAAAATCTTGCTGATATTTTCAAACATTTTGGCAAAATCTTGGGGACATGTTACTGAAATTTGGTGAAATACGATAATTTTATTGAAATAAGGACATTTCAGTGAATTTCACATCTTTAATAGGGTGCTATAATTTGTAAATGATTAAGATAAGCTGCTGATTAATGTTAGATATTTTCATGATGTTACTTGCATATTGATATTATACAAAGTGTTTGACTGGTTGATTGAAATGTGTTAACAAACAACCATTACCATTAGGTCTTTAAAACAGAGAGGAATTGTATGCCTTGTCATTTCTACATTCTTTACTTGATTTGATACAAAAACATAATTAATCTGATAATACAAGCAGGCCTCCTTTTAATTGATTGTAATGATGCATCAAACACTAAAGCAAGCTGCAGATCAAACACAGCTCTTAATTAGATTCTTAATTAGATTCTGATGGATATAAATACAGGCTACCCTTTGACATTCAGTTGACACTTTTGGTGTTTGAATACAAGAGGAATGTCAAATTTATGATGATTACATTGAAACTGAATTAAAAGATAAAACTGAAACATGAATTTCATTTTATAAGACTTGGAAATGATGTTATTCGGATATTCAGTATGGCCACCACTCTGGCCATCTTGAAAATCTCATTATCACAACTTATGAATGGATGGTGGGGTTTTCACTGAGAGACTTCTTATGATCGCCTGTTGACCCATAATAAAAATGGTTCTGATCTGATATTCAATATTGCTACCACAGTGCCAGCTTGAAAATCTTGTTCTTGCTACTTCTTCTGACATGAGGTTTTTACCAAAATACTTCTTATGATGTTTGGTTGGTCCATATTGAAAATGGTGCTAATCTGATACTCACTATGGCTGCCACAGTGGCCATCTTGAAAATCTTTTTAGTTTTAATCCTCCTGAATGGATGTCATATCAACATGAGGTTTTAGCAGAAAGACTTCTTTTGATATCTAATTTGTCCGTAAAAAGATAGGGCCAATGTGATGTCCAGTATGGCTACCACATTGGCCATCTTGAAAATCTTGCTGTTGCTGATTCTCTTGAAAGGAAAGTCATATTGACATGGTGACTTCTTATGATGTCTAGTTGGTATGGAATGAACATGATGCTGATCTGATGCGATCTGATCTTTAAAATATTGCTATCACTATGCCTCCTGAAATGGATGGTCCTATCATTATCTGGTTTGCACTGAAAGGCTTTTTAAGATGCTGTTACGTGTAGGCTCGTACAAAAGTAACAAAAGAAAAGAGTGAAGTCAACAAGCTTTGTAAATTTTAACAAAATAATTTATTTCCCTAGAAAACAAGGTAAAAATATGAAATAGGACCGGCAGTTTGTGAAAATAATCCAAAAATTAATCCTAGAATTGAAAAATACAAGTCCTATCACTAAAAAGTTCTAATTGAATCCGGGTTCAAATCTCGATGAAGTTCCAATATGGAAGGCGATGAGGTCGTTGTACTGATGGCAACAGTGCCTTGTTGAATCACAATTTATAATGTTCTGTTTAGAATTCCAGAATAATTTCCACTGAATGTCTTTGTCCCAGAACTTTTATAAAGAAGATGAGTATTTTCCAGGGTGAATAAATTATTTTAAATAATAAACTCAAATCAAATGGCAACAACAAGAATACCTTTCGGCCTGAAGGTATATTTTACGACTGCCCAAATCTACTAGAGAGCATCTGTTTTAAGCCACGATTTTAGATCACATGGTGGCTCCGTGATGGGTACGTGATCACTAATTTAAACAGCACAGTAAAAAAAAATGCTATTTTACATGTACGCTAGAATTGCCCTATCTAAGAATCAGATTCCCACACTGGAATAAATTAAAAAAGAAAGGCTGTTTACAACTAACACGTGGGCCGAACATGACCTTGGTAATAGCCAATTATTTTCGCTTAGTGTTTACAAAACATCACAACCAAGGTGAGCTAAAAATACTGATAATGTAACACCTTTTATGTTCAAATCAGGTCAAAACAGAGAAGTGATTTTTCAGAAATAGTCAAATCCCGTGAAAATTATCATTATAATAAAATGTAATGAAACAAAAATAAAATAAAACAGAAGAATTTAATACTAACAAACAAGCAATGTAATTACGTAAACGTAACAATGCTTGCTGGTTCTGGTTGAAATTGGTGCTGATCTGCTCTGCTGTCTCATATGGCCATGACATCTTGAACATCTCGTTATTGCTAATTCTCTGGAATGAAGATTAATATTGCCATGAGGACCACTCCGGTGGCCTAGTGCTAGAGCATCCGCCTCAGATGTGGGAGGTCTTGCATTTGAACCCTGCAGAGTCATACCAAAGACTTATAAAAATGGTACTAACAGCTGCCTCACTTGGTACTCTGCATTAAGAGGTTAGTGTTAGGACTGGTTGGCATGGTGTCAGGATAATGTGACTGGGTGGGACATCATGCTACATGTCTACATCCTGTCCCAGTGCTACACATCACTATAAACTGCCGCAATGCATACATTGTAGCGATATGACTGAAAAATTGTTAAAGCTATGTTAAAAGTCCAAATCACACACACACACAATATTGCCATGAGGTTTTCACCAGAAGACTTCTTATGAAATGTAGTTGGTTGAAGTGAAAATGGTGTTGATCTGCTGTCCAGTATGGCCACCACAATGGCCATCTTGAAAATGTTTGTATTACTACTCATCCTGAATGGATAGTCATATTAACATAGGATTTTACTAAACAACTTCTTATGATGTATGGTTGATCCTAATGGTACCATTCAGACATTCAGTATGCTTGCCAGTTTCCAGCTTGAAAATTTTGTCAGCATTTATCCTGAATGGTTGGTCATATCAGTATGGTCTTTTAGCTGAAAAACGTCTTATGTTGTCTAGTTGGTGCTTAATGAAAATGAAAATGGTGCCAATCCAACTTCTTGAAAATCTTGTTATCACTACTTCTTCTAGATGGCTGGCCATATCGATATTGTGCTTTGACCAAAAGAGTTCTTATGATGAGTGGTTGGTACTGAATAGAAACAGTGCCAGTCTGATATTGAATATGGCTGCTATGACATTCATCTTCAGAATCTTGTTATTGTTGTTCCTCCAAAATGAAAAGTCATATCAACATGAGGTTTCCACCAGAAGACTTCTTATGATTTCTTGTTGGTCAAATGGCATCCAACTTGCCCACCACAGCAGCTAATTTGAAAGTCTTGTTATCAATAAAGAATATCAAAGATGGTTTCAACACGCTGCAGTTAAATGGAAGAAATGGTCTTCTCTTGAAATTCGTTTCAGTCAGTAGATCATCATACCATCCATGACCTCTTGTTATTTTCAGTGTATTTGGTCCCTTTCATGACCTTGTTAATTACAATGTATTCAGTCCCTTCAATGACCTCTAGTTATTTATAGTGTATTCAGTCCCTTCCATGACCTCTTGTTATTTTCAGTGTATTTGGTCCCTTCCATGACCTTGTTAATTACAGTATATTCAGTCTCTTCAATGACCTCTTGTTATTTATGGTGTATTCAGTCCCTTCCATGACCTCTTGTTATTTACAGTGTATTCAGTCCCTTCCATGACCTCTTGTTATTTACAACATATTCAGTCCCTTCCATGACCTCTTGTTAGTTACAGTGTATTCAGTCCTTTCCATGACCTCTTCTTATTTATAGTGTATTTAGAAATTACTTCTAAAGACAACATTAAAAAAATACATGAATTTCATGCTGTTGATTCCAAATTTCTATGTACTAACTGCCGTTTTTAATGATTTGGTGAGCAGTATATAAAGCTTTCTTATATTTTGATCATGATTTCATTAACATTCAGCAAATAGGGGCCATATTTTTTTTATTTTCTATTATAAAATATGGGATCTACACTGGCCTCATAAGTGGGTTTGTGAGTTATTGGGTGCAAATGATGTGATGGGAACAATGACCATAGCTATTTTATAAACATTGGCATTATAATGAGGTTCCTTATTGTGGGGGACCACTGTATTGTACAGTGCAGGCTGTGAGCATTGGGTTTACATTATTCAGAATCTTCCGTAAGTTGTAATATTTAGCTCTGCTGGTCATAAAACAGAAGAGCCTATGTTATGTTTTGTAGTCTGGGTTCCATTTGTCCATTAACAGCTGCGGTGGCCTAGTGGTTAGGGTGTCTGCCTTAGATGTGGGAGGTCGTGATTTCAAACCCCGTCCGAGTCATACCAGTGACTTCTAAAAATGGTACTAACAGCTGCCTTGCTTAAGGCACTCAGCATTATGAGGTTAGTGTTAGGACTGGTTGGTCTGATGTCAGGATAATGTAACTGGATGGGACATGATGCCATATGTCTGCGGCATGATGCCCCCGTGCTGCAGATCACTATAAACTGCCACCCTGCAGACATCGTAGTGATATGACTGAAATTTATTTAAAGCTATGTTAAAAATCCAAATCACACACACACACACACACACACACCATCTGTCCATTACCACAGTTTGTTATGGCTACTCCTGAGAAGGTAATTGAAGGAATGCCCTGAAACTTTAACACACATTCATCCCAAGGGCTCATTGGTCCTAAATGAAAATGGTGTAATTTGGAATTTCAGAAGATTTTGAAAATCATATCACTTATTCTCATAGACGGAAAGTCACATTGAAATGTGGTTTTCACTAGAAGACGTCCTGTGATGCCTAGTTATCCTGTATGAAAATGGTACAGATTGGGTATCCAGTATAGCCACCAAGGTAACCATCTTGAGAGTCTTGTTTTTGCTACTCCTCTGTAGTGGCTTGTGATATTAATATGGAATATTTGCCTATGTACACCTTATGATGTTAATAGGTCCTAAATAAAATGGTGCTGATCTGATCACAATATGGCTGCCATGCATGTCTTCTGGTTAAGTCTCAAAAATTTAAAGAAAGAGACAGAGAGGGAGAAAAGGCATCTTGTTCCATTTGTAATGCTTCATGTTCTGCAGGTTTTATACCATGTGATCCTGCCACATTTATATATACCAGAAACTTTGTTTTGTGTTTATGTGTACTGCATTTTTTTATTGCATAAGTGATCAGCAGTTTCTTCCATCTTGTTACTTCCATGTTATTTTTAATGTCATGGTCAGTCTCGCATTTTCTCGCATGAATATTTACTTATTAATGTAAGTTTTGATATTTTAACTTGTTTGTTACATTTTAATTACAGTATGTGAACCTATGTGAAATTTGCAAACTTGCAGTTCTTAACCTAACCTTATAGAATCTAATCAATTGACTTGTTAACTTGAGTAGGTATTTATTGTTATAACGTGTGAGATTTCTTTGACAGGTGTGATTGGAATTAAAAGATACTAGTCTCTAATGATTAATGACCATGAGGATGTTGTTTAAAGTGTAATTTCTGTATGGAAAAAGTAGCACCCACAAGCGGTGTTTATGATCAGTTGTTTATGTGATATTGACAAGAAAATGATATGTACATACTGCTTAGCAAATGATTACATAGATGAAAATAAGCGTTCTCAATTTCAGAAGTTGGCTTGTCCAGTATTTTGATGAGTGTTGCTGATTTCAAGGTGACTAGATGATAATAGTGACCACAAATTGTTCATTTATGAGTATAAATAAATAGCTATGAGTCTAGCTTTCGTTAATGTTGGTGTAGTTAATGATTTGAGTCTGCTATTTTATCTTGACAAAGAAAGGAAACTTTCTAATGCGGGGATTTAAACATTTTATATAAGTCATCTCTCCCATGGTAAGCTGACTGGAAAATTGAGCTACTTGTGATCTTCTGACTATATCTACATACATAAATCAAACCCTTATCATCAACATTGTGTTATTTACAAATATATTTGTAGAACTATAATTATCAGCATGTGGTTTTAAGGTGCCAACAAGTTCTAAAAAAAAAGTTAAACATGTGATTTCTTTAAAATATTCCATTTTTTAATTTACCTTATTTGTTTACTTATCTTGGGATATTATGTCGGGGGCAAGCTTTCCAAGGGCAAGGTCAGTTTTTCAAGCTGACTTTTATAAATGCCTGCCATAGTGCCCATCTTGAAATTCTTATCACTACTCCTCCTAAATTTAATGTTCATATCAACATGGGGTATTCACCAGAAGACTTCGTATGCTGTTTAGATTGACCTGAATGAAAATGATGGCAATCTTACATCCAGTATCTTGAAAATCTTGTTATTTTGTCTCTTGTGATGGAAAAGTTGTGTTTGAAAATTTTTTTTTTTTTTTTATGATTATGATTTATGAAATGGTGTGGATGCATCAGCTTACAAAGTTAGACTGTCTATCCATGATGGAAAAATATGAAATTTGTTTGAAAATATTATACTTTTTATGATTATAAAATTTTATAAAATTCATATTGCAAATTCATAGCTTGGTGGGTTTTTTTTCTCATGATGATGACCACACTAAATGGCCTAGTGGTTAGAGCGTCTGCCTCAGATGCAGGAGGTCTTGGATTCGAACCAAGGCCAAGTCATACCAAAGACTTCTAAGAATGGTACTAACAGCTGCCTCGCTTGGCGCTCAGCATTAAGAGGTTAGTGTTGGGACTGGTTGGCCTGGAGTCAGGATAATGTGACTTGGTGGGACATGATGCTACATCTCTGTGGCATGATGCCCCAGTGCTAGACATCAATATAAACTGCCACACTGGAGACATTGTAGTGATATGAGTGAAAAATTGTTAAAGCTATGTTAAAAAACCAAATCACACACACACTTCTCATGATGATCTTATGGGTTCCCTTTTATTCAGAAAGTAAACAATTTTATTATTGTTACGTATATGTAATTTAATTGCTTGTGTGTTAGTTTTAAATTTCTTTTTTTATTTTATTTTTATTTCATTACGTTATTGTAATGATAACTTTATTCACTGAAATTGACTTTTTTTTCGGAAAATTCAGTTTTCTGTTTTGACCTGATAAACATGCAGTTTTTTGCTACATTATATTTTTAGCTGACGTAGTTCCTGATCTTGGTTCAGAAATTAGTAAACATAGAGTGAAAATGATTGGTCATTATCAAGGTCATGTTTGGCCCACATGTTAGCACTGTTGTAAACAAATCTTTATTATTTTTTTTATTATTGAATCTTAGAGTATGATTTGTTCAGTAGAATCAAATTCATCCATGGAATACATGACACCCGACCTGTTATTTTGCTGCGTTGTTCGAGTTAAGTGACCACGTGACTCCACCATGTGATCTAAAATTGAGGGTTAAAACAAATGTTTTTAGTGTTTTCAGTCAGTCGTAAATTAAAACCTTCAGAGCTCAGAGGTATTTTGTGTTGTGACCAGTTCGAGTTAGTTTTTTTATTTAAAATAATTTATTCACTCTGGAAAACATACAAGTGCTCTTCTTCATCAAAATCGTTTGACAAAGACATTTATTGGAAATTTATTCTGGAATTCTAAACTGGAACATTATAAATTATGATTCAACGAGGAACTGTTGACATCAGTACAACGACCTCATCTGATGCCATTGCCTTCCATATTGGAACTTCATTGGGATTCAAACTTTGATTCATTTAGAACTTTTTTAGTGATAGGGCTTATGTTTTTAAATTCTAGGATTAGTTTTTGGATTAGATTCACAAACTGTAAGTCCTTTTTCATATTTTTACCTTGTTTTCTAGGGAAATAAATTATTTTGTTAAATTTACAAAGCTTGTTGGCTTCACTCTTTTCTTTGTTACTTTTGTATGAGCCTACATGTAAAAAAAGAAAATTAGGTTCTCGTCCTTGGGATATATGAATTTTGGTTAAAATATTTTGGAAAATTGTTTTTTGAAATTAAAATTCCCCTAGTTTTCAGAATATTTTAAATCCCAAGTACTGTTCCACATTTTGTTTGAAATCTTTAGTGAAATCAACAGGTTTTTTTCACAGTATCATCAAAAGTAGAGAATTTTTTGAATTTTGCCTAGGAGTGGTTGGAAATTTTGAAAATGGAAGTCCAGCTAAAAAAGTTGGAATTAGAGATAAGACTGGTTCAGTTTCAGATAGAAATGATACAAATGGAAAGAAAAAGGGAGGAAAGACAAGTGCAATTTGAGAAAGAAAAACGAGAAATGCAAATGCAATTTGAAGAAAGAGAGAGAGAGAGAGATGCAAAGAGAGAAGAATGAAAGGAAATTTCAAATTCAGTTAAAAGAATTAGAGCTGGCAAAAGGAAAACACTCCCCTACTTTTGATGTTTTCAATAATATCAAGTTAGTGCCCCCTTTTGTGGAAAAAGAAGCAGACAGATATTTTCCTCGTTTTTAAAAAATTGCAGAAAGTTTGAAATGGCCAAGGGAGCATTGGACTCTATTATTACAGTGTGTACTTATCGGTAGAGCTAGTGATATTTATTTTTCACTGTCACTAGAGCAAAGTTCTGACTATGACTTGGTTAAGGAATGCATCTTAAAGGGTTATGAGTTAGTCCTTGAGGCTTATCAACAAAAATTTAGGAACTCTAAAAAAGAAGCTGGACAAACTTATGTCAAATCTGCAAGAGATAAAGAGCAGTTATTTGATAGATGGTGCTTAGCCAAGAAAGTTGAACATGATTATGAAAGTCTCAAACAACTTGTATTATTTGAAGAGTTCAAGAACTGTGTTCCCAATGACATTAAGACTCATCTTGAAGAGTATGAGATTGAAACCTTGGAAAATGCTGCTCTTGCTGCTGACAAGTATTCCTTAACTCATAAAGTTCCTGTTGTAAGTAAGGCTTTCACTCAGCAGTCTACTGGTAGAAAGGTATTTCAGCCTAATACGACTCCTTCTAAAACTCAATCTGGCACAACTTTTAAAAGTCAAGCTTCTGATAAACTTGATTCAAAATCCTTGCCTCTTCCTACGTATACCTGTTGCAAGAAAAAAGGACACGTTATTTCTAATTGCTTCAAATTGAAATATAGGCATCAGAATCAAGACGGAAATATCCCAAATGCTCTTATTTCTAGAGGTCAAGGTCATGGTCATGTATTGAAAACAATACATTTGTTGGATCTGATAAACCCCAGTCTGATTTTATTATGGAGAATTATGAACCATTCATGTTGAAGGGTTCTATATCACTCTTGGGTGATTTGGCCAATCCTCTCTCTATTAAAATTTTAAGGGATACAGGAGCTTCTCAGAGTCTTTCATTATCAGGTACTTAGCCTTTTTCTGAGAGGTCCTGTTCTAATGAGCGTGCTTTCATTCAGGGAGTAGAGTGTGGCTTTGTTAATGTTCCTGTCCATTCTGTAAATTTATCATCAGACTTAGTTTCAGGACCTGTGACAGTTGTTATAGTGCATGCTTTACCCGTTGAGGGCATTCATTTGTTACTAGGCAAACACCTGGAGACAAGGTCGTGGTTAATCCACTTGTAACTGACAAGCCTTCTTTGGATCAGAAAGTTGATCCTATTGAAAAAGAATTCCCTGATTTATACCCAGCTTGTGCAGTTACTAGAGCTATGGCAAAGAAAGCTCTTGAGAATGATTTTGATAAGGAAACTATTCCTTTAGCTGACACATGTATTGGTCAGGCTTTTGATGAGGTCACTTTCACTCCTTGTTTGGATCAATCAAAAGGTATTGATCACAGTGATCCTTTTTTAACTACTGGTACTCATTCTCTTTTTTCTAATAAGAGTGAGAAACGACAATCACTTGTTGTGGAACAGGGAAAAGATGCTGAGATCTCCTGTTTGTTTCAGAGGGCCATTAGAGAAACTGAAGCCACTGAAGTACCTGTCTGTTATTTCATTAAAAATGGAATTCTTGTAAGAAAATGGAGACCTCCTGAGGTACCTGCTGGTGACGAGTTGTCAGTGAACTATCAAATTGTAGTTCCAAAATCTTACAGACAGGAAATACTTAGTCTGACCCATGAAACTCCTCTGGCTGGTCATTTAGGGATTAATAAGACTTATCACAAGATCTTGACTCATTTTTATTGGCCAAAAATCAAAAGTGATGTTTGTAAATACTGTAGATCTTGTCATACTTGTCAAATGGTAGGAAAGCCCAATCAGAAGATACCTAAGGCTCATCTGCAACCTATTCCTGCATTTGACGAACCATTTAGCAGAATTATGATAGATGAAGTTGGTCCCTTACCTAAGACCAAGTCAGGCAAACAATACTTGTTTACCATTATGTGTGCGTCAACAAGGTTCCCAGAGGCAATTCCTTTGAGGAGTATTAAAACCAAAACTATAGTAAAAGCTTTGATAAAAGTTTTTTACTCAATTTGGCCCTCAGAAATGTGTCCAATCGGATCAAGGGTCAAATTTTATGTCTGGAATTTTCCAGCTAGTAATGCTTGAATTTGGCCCTCAGCAATTCAAGTCAAAAGTGAAATTATGATTTCAGAGAACTTTAATAGAGAGAAGTTTTGAGTTTTGTAATAGAGTTCATTGTCTCTCGCTCATTCTTCAAAATTTTCTTCAAATTAGATTTTACAGCCCTTACAAAGTAAAGAAGAAAATGAATGAGTTAAATTATAATAACAGTACTCTGATCTAAATAAATTAATGGAGAGATAGCCAGGTAAATCATGCAATTAATTTAGTTGTACCTGTCCCACTCATTGAGATCATGTAAGTGAAGGAATTCAATCAGACTCTACTGATTTTGGAGCAACAAATCTTCGGAATTCAGAAATTATGACAAATCTGGACCAGAAACTTTTACATTTGCAACAACAAGAAAGGAATGAACTTAAACAGCTATTATTTGAATATGAGCACTTATTTCCAGATGTTCCTACGAGGACAAACAAAATTTTTCATGACTTTGAAATTGTGAATTCTAAACCTGTGAAACAACACCTATACAGGATGAACCCTCTGAAACAGGAATACTTGAAAAAGGAAATTAAGTATTTGTTGGAGAATGATTTCATAGAGCCCAGTAAAAGTGAAAGGAGTTCACCATGTATACTTGTTTTGAAACCGGATAAAACTTTCCGTATGTGCACTGGTTATAGGAAGGTGAACAGTGTGACTAAAACAGATTCATTTCCATTACCAGGAATCGATGACTGTATTGATGAAATTGGAAATGCCAAGTATGTCACCAAATTTGACCTTCTGAAAAGATTTTGGCAATTCCACTAACGGAAAGGGAAAAGAAATTTTGGCATTCGTGACTCCAGATGGACTCTATCAATATAAAGTAATGCCGTTCGGGATGAAGGGTTCCCCAAGTACTTTTGAACGTTTGATGAATATGATTACCCCTGGTCTAGATAATTGTGATGCTTACATCGATGATATCATCTACAACAACACCTGGAAAGAACATCTAGCAACAATTAGGAAATTCTTTGACAGACTAACTGATGCAAGTTTGACAATCAGTTTATCTAAAAGTGAGTTCTGCCGTGCTTGTGTGACATTTCTAGGACATATTGTGGGACATGGACAAGTTAAACCTATAGATGCTAAGGTCAAGGCTATCTCTGAATTCCCTGTGCTTGTCAGTAAAAAGCAATTGATGCGATTTTTAGGTATGGCTGGATACTATTGGATATTTTGTTCCAATTTTTCTAATATTGCTGCACACTTGACAAATTTATTGAGCAAGAAAAACAAGTTTCTTTGGACTGAAAAATGTCAGGAAGCTTTAAAGGCCATACTTAAAAGTGCACCAGTTCTTACAGCTCCAAATTTCAATCAATCTATTAAACTATCTGTTGATGCAAGTGATGTTGGGGTTGGAGCAGTATTGATTCAAGAAGATAAAAATGGTGTTGATCATCCAGTGAGCTATTTTTCGAAGAAATTAAATAAGCACCAAAGAAATTACTCAACAATCAAGAAGGAATGTTTGGCTTTAATATTGGCATTACAACATTTTGAAGTTTACCTTAGTTCAGCTCCTTCTCTGGTTGTTGTGTTTAGTGATCACAACCCCCTTACTTTCATCGACAAGATGGAAAATAAAAATCAAAGATTATTAAAGTGGAGTTTGTTTTTACAAGAATATAATCTTGACATCAGGCACATCAAGGGAAAAGACAATTTAATTGCAGATGCACTTTCCAATGTATAGAAATATTATTTCATGTACACTGTATAATTCATAAGAGTTCTTGTTATGTAATTTTCTTTATGTCATGTATAATTAACATAATGGTAAAAAGAAAGCTTTATTATATAAATCTTTCTTTTTCTTTATGGGGGGGAAGTGTTTAATTGCTTGTGTGTTAGTTTTAAATTTTTTTTTTTATTTTATTTTATTTCATTACGTTATTGTAATGATAACTTTATTCACTGGAATTGACTTTTTTTTCGGAAAATTCAGTTTTCTGTTTTGACCTGATAAACATGCTGTTTGTTGTTACATTATATTTTTAGCTGACCTGGTTCCTGACCTTGGTTGAGAAATTGGTAAACACAGTGAAAATGATTGGTCATTATCAAGGTCATGTTTGGCCCACATGTTAGCACTATTATAAACAAATCTTTATTATTTTTTTTTATTATTGAATCTTAGAGTAAGATTTGTTCAGTAGAATCAAATTCATCCATGGTATATGTGACACCCATCCTGTTATTTTACTGCGTTGTTCGAGTTAAGTGACCACGTGACTCCACCATGTGATCTAAAATTGAGGGTTAAAACAAATGTTTTTAGTGTTTTCAGTCAGTCGTAAATTAAAACCTTCAGAGCTCAGAGGTATTTTGTGTTGTGACCAGTTCAAGTTGGGTTTTTTTTTATTTAAAATAACTTATTCACTCTGGAAAACATACAAGTGTTCTTGTTCATCAAAATTCTTTGACAAAGACATTTATTGGAAATTTATTCAGGAATTCTAAACTGGAACATTATAAATTATGATTCAATGAGGAACTGTTGACATCAGTAAAACAACCTCATCTGACGTCATTGCCTTTCATATTGGAACTTCATTGGGATTCGAACTTTGATTCATTTAAAACTTTTTAGTGATAGGGCTTATGTTTTTAAATTCTAGGATTAGTTTTTGGATTAGATTCACAAACTGTAAGTCCTTTTTCATATTTTTACCTTGTTTTCTAGGGAAATAAATTATTTTGTTAAATTTACAAAGCTTGTTGGCTTCACTCTTTTCTTTGTTACTTTTGTATGAGCCTACACGAAACATTATTCTAAATTATCATTGTTAATGACATTGATATCAAAATTGAAACATTCCAGAATATTTATATATTTGTTTGAAGTGAAATGGATGTTGCTTAGCTACTTAGCTTTTTAAAAAAATATGAAGAAAGAAGCATGGGGATATGCTAGTTGAGGTTTTATAGGACTAAGACAAAATCAACAATATAAATAACCACCCTTAAGAAATGGAGCAGAACATACTGTGCTCTTTAATACTGTATATGTTTTCTTTTCTAAAAGAATCGAGGGAATTAGGAACATCCAATAATGAGTGGGAGCTTCGTATTTCACAGTGTGTATGTGATGTTTCAGTGTTATATATCACAGTGTATATGTGTTGTTGTAATCTTATATAGCACAGTGTGTGTGTGTGTGTATGTGTGTGTGTGTGTGTGTGTTGTTTTAATGTTACCACAGTGTGCATGTGTGTTGTTTTAATCTTATATATCACAGTGTGTGTGTGTGTTGTTTTAATCTTATATATCACATTGTATGTGTGTGTTGTTTTAATCTTATATATCAGTGTGTGTGTGTGTGTGTGTGTGTGTGTTGTTTTAATGTTATATATCACTGTGTGTGTGTTGTTTTAATCATATGTATCAGTGTATGTGTTGTTTTAATCTTGAATAACACAGTGTTTGTTGTTTTAATCTTATATAGCACAGTGTGTGTGTTATTTTGATCTTATATATCACAATGTGTTTGTGTGTGTGTGTTGTTTTAATGTTATGTATCAGAGTGTGTGTGTGTGTGTTCTAATCTTATATATCACAGTGTGTGTGTGTGCATTGTGTTAATCTTATATATCACTGTGTGTGTGTGGTTTTAATGTTATATATAACAGTGCATGTGTGGCGTTTTAATCTTATATATCACAGTGTATGTGTGTGTGTGTGTGTGTGTTTGTTGTTCTGATCTTATATATCACAGTGTGTGTGTTATTTTAATCTTCTCTGTTATATTCATTAAGGCTTTTATCTTTATATGGCAGAATGGTCTAAGTTGTTTGCCTTTACTAATCACTTACACATCTCACCTGTGTCTGCAAGAGTTTGAGTCTCGGTTCGATGAGCGTTGGTATTTGAGAAAGCTTGCAAGTAGCTTCCCATTGGTTCTTCTGGGAGTCTTCTTCCACCAAATATAATTGTCACCATGTATAGCTTATCATTTGCTGATAAATGGTACAAAACCCCATAAAAACCAAAACTTTTATCTTTTCGTATTTAGTTGAAGCTGTTAGCAAAATGTAACACATATCAGTTATTACTGGTATTGTGTGCATATTGTATCTGTATTACCGTCTTATTTCTGTTCCATCATATTTAAACCCATCTTTTTTTTAGCCAGCAGTCTACCTTATGCAATCCTCGCTATATTATTGGCACATGATAATCACTCCTGATTGTGATTGATTGTGTGTGAAAGAAAAGAGAAATATTTACAGTTGGCACTCAACAGTTGCATATTTTGCGTAGGGTTAGATTTGTAAAGAGAAAGAATTTCCCAGGTTTTCCTCACTGGTTTTCCTGTCTATATAAAAAAAAGACATTGTATATCTTGGGTATTGTTAAAGGAACTTTTAATTCCCTTTATTTTGGTGCATAATTGATGGGTATAATTTGAGTTATAGAGTACACAGTTTGAGCTTAGTTCAGATGTGCACCTATAAAAAAACGCTTAGCTCCACATCATTTTCACTTCCAGAATTCAAGAATTTAATTGTTAAAAATGAGCTGATAACTTTTTTTTCACTTTTTTTTCTCACTTTTATATATTTTGTAATTCATTCATTATACTTGCAGAAGGTGGTGTTGTCTAGTTCAGTGAAATTCCTTTTCACTATTTTAATAACTGCTCAAGGTAGTGTACTTTGTACTAATTCAGGCTGATTTTTCGAGCACATGGGAGTAGCCATTTTTTTTAGTTGTGTGATTAGATCATATAGAATTTTGACAAGTACAGTATACTAAGAAATTTCAACCACTGTTACATGAAAGTAAGATAGAGGTATGCCAACATTTTCTCCATTGAGCATGTTACAAATACAAACAACTTCACCTTGCAACTGTCACTCTTTCAGTCGTTCATAATATCTGTAGATTTGCAGAGCACCCCCATAGTTTAATTTAATGGAGATTGAATTTTGTGTTAGGCAGATTCTCCAAATGATGCTAGATTGGCTAAAATCAACATCTTTGAGTTTAAGTAGACACTAATTCTAATTGCAGAATACTGAGGAATTATACAACTTTTTAAATTGACTTTTTCAAAATTCCAGAATTGTAGGTTTTCATGCTTGTAACAATAAATGCAAGAAATCACCTTTTATTTAGATCTCTAAGTAGGCAGCACACAGCTTATATTGTTCTGAGAGGTAAGAAAGACTGAGTTATACAGGAATAAATATCAGTAGTGAATGAAGAATTTAGAAACTGATGCTTCTCTAGCTGGAGTACCATAATTTAAAGGGACTTGAAATAGAGCTCGTTGTCAGGGAAAATATCATATTTTGAGATCAGCACTGATGTGCCCTTTGGCAGTCAAGGAGCCATTATTGGGCATTATGATTTAATAATCTTTAATCTTGACATAATCTTATTGAACCATTGGGTCTGGGTACACAGACATATTTTTTTTATTGAAAAGGCAATCCATTGGGAGTGGTAATTGTGCAGAGAGATTGCAAATGAAATAAATGAATTGATTGAGAGATTGTCTGGAAAACTTCAAGATTGTATCCTAGTCTGTGTCATGTAAATATATTTGTATCAGATACACCCATGGAATTAATGGATCTAGCTTATGCATACAGTTACATCATATGAAGATTTTTGTTTCTTCACACATCACAGTGGGGCAGTTAAATTCCTCCCTGCTTAACACTTTATTTAAGAGTCAAGAGGGAGTCAGTAGCTATAGCAACTGACTATTTCATTGACATGTATTGTACATCTCCACCACAGAGGGGTTGGGAGACATCAGAGCGATGGACATTTGAATAGCCAATATGTGGAGGCCACCCTGGGAAAGACTGAGACATCAGAGTGATGGACATTTGAATAGCCAATATGTGGAGGCCACCCTGGGAAAGACTGAGACATCAGAGTGATGGACATTTCAATAGCCAGTATGTGGAGTCCACCCTGGGAAAGACTGAGACATCAGAGTGATGGACATTTGAACAGCCAATATGTTTAGGACCCTGGGAAAGACTGAGACATCAGAGTGATTGAGAATTGGATGCCAAATGAAGAACAGTCTTTATGTTGGTTATATCTTTGGTTTAAAAAACAGAAAACCCCAATAATTCCCAAAATAGTATTGTATGAACATGTTTTTAGAAAAGGTTGGTTGATTTCTGTTTGTGTTTGACAATGATATAAAAAAATCTGTGTGCATTCAATTTAAACAGCATACACTACCACTGTCGTATCATAATCAGGGAAAGTGGATGTTACATAGGCATTTAGGAATTTTATAGTTTTAGTTTATTTAAAAGAAATCTGAACTAGTTTAATAACCCATTTGCAGCACAGCTTAATTTCAACTTCTGTCAGACTGGCATCAGTTAATTACATCCATACAAAGGTTGAGATGATATATGCACAATTAAATTATAAACAAGGAACAAAAAAAAATTTATACAGAAATTTGAACATCATGCTTAGTCTGTGAGCAATAATGGCAGTACAAAAGGTCAACAATAGTACAACTTTACATGGCTGTATATTGCACAACTGCGAGTCAGTTTAGATTTCAGTGCAATAGCTTACTGTGTACTGCAACAGGTACCTCGCTTGGATGTTCTAAAAAAAAAGTCACTGGTCAGAAGGTATTGTCAGAATGGATACAAGACATAATCACATCTAAAATGGATGTCAGGCTTTGATCACAGCTTGGGAGAGATTTATCTTACATGAAGCATTTATCTTACTTGGAGCATTGTATTTAGATGTTTGTCCTGAAAGTAATGGTATAATTTTGATAATTTTCTGGAATGAAACTTATTTTTAAAAAAAATGAATAATCAAGTTGGAAATGGTTGTGATTGGAAAATTGTGTGTGTGATAATTAAATTGCAACCTCATATTAAGATATTTTTGTTATTTTCCAACAAAGAAAATAAAGAAACAACTCTCACAGTCAATTTGGCTTGTTTGCATGTACTTTCATGATTTGGTAAAACATTTTACGATATTTTAGACTATGAGATAGCCCTTAATATCCAAAAAATATCACTTGTCCATTCTTCGGTCTTGCACACAATTGTGCTTGTACAACTAATCCCATAGTTTCTGATGGATCACCGTGAAGCTTGGTAATATTAGAGATATCATCAGAAGATGGACATACGGACAAATCACTTTGATCATACGGTGTTTGTAAGAGTTATTGCCCTTTTTGCCTTGTAGCTTAATGACATTGCCCTTTTTGCCTTGTAGCTTAATGACATGCCTGTCATGGTTGTGTTAGTAGAAGTTATCCTGGAGTTTTTTGGGGGGACTGCCATGGAACTTGGTAAATATTATAATAACCTGAAGATGTGAATATTGTGAAAATCACTGAATGTTTTTTTTAAAAAGAATTTTACTTTTAATGCAGTGTGATGGAATATTTCAACTCTGTAGTCTCGCAGATTTCAGGGGATCACCATAAAACTTGGAAAATATAATCTTCATCTGAACATGCACAGAGACAAATCACTCTGTTCCTGAGATTTTTGTTAGAGTTATTGCCCTTTTTAACTGGGAGCCTGACACACGTATGAACTTCATCGCTTATTTTTGATCTTTTATTTGCATCATGTTGAGACTACACAGGCACACTTGTTATTTAATCATTATCATTCACTATTTAATTCCCTCTTTCTAGATTTCCCTGTATTGTAGCTTTACCTTTTTTTCATTCACAGTTAATTCCAAATAGTATACATTAATTTTGAGTTCTAATTTATTGACCTGTAGTACAATTTCCAGTAACTGCTCTCTCTCTCTCTGTTACTTTCATAAAACTTCTATTCCTCTGCATTTATGCTTTCCAGTAGGTTTCAGCTTTTAACAGCAAAGTTTGTGTGATGCTTTTTTCTTCTCTAAGTATTTCACATTTTAATTAGTCAAGACTTGTGTTTGCAATTATAACATTTTCGGTGATGATGAAATTGCCAAAAAGCATAAAACATTGGTTATTCATGATTATCAGGTAAAGCATTTTTACACAAGATTATATAGTAAAGCAGGCATGTTAAACTTCTTCCAGGGTGTAATGAGGATAAGCCCTTTTTAAAGCCATGCACTGTGGGCCTTGGGTCACACATGCCATGGGTAAAGTATTACTGCAGAATAATGCATAGAATGTTTTAAATACTATTAGCTGAACCCAAGACACATTTGGGAAAAGAGATTTTTGTAGAGCTTATTATCAGTATTGCAATATAAAGGCATTTTGGTAACTACTGTTGCACTAAATATTATATTAATAATGCTTTTTTCATAGGCTTTTATTAATTTTTTTATGCCCATTTGGTGTTAGGTAAAACATTTATCATAACTTACAATTGGCAAATTTATAGTAAGAAAAAAGTTTTGATTTGCAAAAATAATTAAAATTTTCTAATGACAATTTATGGAAAATTAGAATCTATATGAAAAATTAGAAACAGTATGGTAGATCATTTTCTCAGGCATTTAATAGTACAGTTATGATCCATATTTTGCTGGACTGTTTGATAATAAAAGATCAAAGATTCATAAAAATGAATGATAATAGAGCAAATTTGAATACATTTTGCCACAATGACAATCTCAGTTGAATATAGTGTAACCAATTAATAAAGATTGATATGCCATTAAACACACACACACACACACACACACACACACACACACACACAGAGTGGCACAGATTTGTCTTTTATTTAGGGATTAAAGTGAAAGCAAAGCATTAGGAAACAGGATCCAACAGTAATGTGTCCTTTACATGGCAGTGTTTTCTACAAGGGGTTTTCACTGTATCCTGTTAACTCATGATTGATATTGCTGCTGTATGTA
Organism: Megalonaias nervosa; assembly: GCA_016617855.1. Lineage (NCBI taxonomy): Eukaryota > Metazoa > Mollusca > Bivalvia > Unionida > Unionidae > Megalonaias > Megalonaias nervosa. The sequence continues at coordinate 65,034 of JAECUM010000257.1, read as the reverse complement.
TTGGTCATACAGTAGGCTTAGATTTTACTGATAAATATTGTCTGGTGAAAATATAATTTTTTTATCCTTGTGTGGAGTTCATACTGATCTTTTGCATTGGCATGGTCTTACTCCGATGCATGTGACCATCAATGAGCCATAAATGATGATTGTGTTTCAGTAATCCATAATCTTTTTCGTAATTTTATTAAGCCACTGGAGACTGGACACACACACAGACACACACAGACACACACACACACAGACAGACACACACACACACATTCAATGCTGGAGCAGCAAGATACAGAGAGACTGCAAATTAATGTATGCATTGATCTCGAGACTGTCTGGAAAACCGCAAGATTTCATCCCTCCGTGTGTCATGCAGATAAATTGGTTCAGATTTTATTGCAGATATTGCATTATAATTTACGTGTCATATTCAACATTAGAATATTATGTGTCAGTATAGGTAGATGTCAAAACATGAAGGTCATGGGGGGGGCACTTTTAACATATTATTGACTAGATCGTGCAGAGGAAATGGGAGCTAAGTACCTTTCCCAATAATAAACCAAGTAGCAGACCTGGGGTGGCCTAAGTAGGTATTGAACCTGCAGCCCTAGGATTATGAGTCTTATTCCATACTGAGCTACTTACTGCAGCTCCATTGAAGGTCTTGAGACTTGTGCATATTAGTAATGAAGTCTGAGAGAAGGGCTGTGTTTAGACAGTTGCATTGACAAGGGGCAGTACAGCTCTCCCCCATTATTTATATCTTGTTATAATACTATTCTGGATATAATGGACCCTATGACCAAAATCGTATCAATGAGTAAAAATATGGTTAGAAAGAAAATGAGGTGAAACTTGGTCTTTTAACATCATTTCCTTTTGAAAACACCATTATTTGACAAATTTTGACAACGCAGCAGTACGATGTTATTATATATCATGCTATTCTCACATATCACACTACTGTATATTGTGATACTTGATAGAATGTGGTTCAGTACATAGCGTGGTTGGTGGTTATGGACCCAGACAAACACAGAGCAGTTTATAGAATAAACTATGTCTGTCAGTCAGTCTGCCCATGTATCTGTCCTCCATGTTTAGACAGTAGTTGTTATTGTACTACAGTGATCCACCTCTTATAAGACCACCAGTTATGCAATTTAATATTTTCATTTGAAATCACAGGAATGTTGGAATCAATATGATAAAACTTGTATTAATATTAATCAATGTGATAAAACATATATCAGTGTTAATAAGTTTGATAAAACTTGTATCAATGTTAATCAATATTAGTAAGTGTGATAAAATTTGTATCAGTGTTAATCAATATTAATAAGTTGATAAAACTTGTGTCATTGTTAATAATAACGAGTGTGATAAAACTTGTATCAGTGTTAATCAATATTAGTAAGTGTGATAAAACTTGTATCAATGTTAATATAATAGTAAGTGTGATGAAACTTGTATCAGTGTTAATCAATAATAATGAGTGTGATAAAACTTGTATCAATGTTAATCAGTATGATGAAAATTATATCAATGTTATTTAAAAACATTATGAATAAAATGAATAATCATCAATCAAGGTGCAAGATCATGGTACAAACATCTGGCTGTACCTATTGTTCTCCATATCAATTTCACTTTCCCTACTCCTGCATTATCATCAAAAACAGCAGACAGCACCCAAAAGTTTGATTTAAAATCACAACTTTTTGTACAATGTCATATTTTGTTAAATTTTCTTTAATAAAATCTCAGTATACTGCAAATAACAACAGATGATGAGATACTGATCAATTAAAATGTTAGTAGCGCCTACTGGTGGCAGTTCTTTGAGAAATAAATACCAATTAAATAAGCCTTCTCGTGGGAAATTGGTGTTTCAGTTTTAGCTTTTAATTTGGTTTCAGTGTAAACATCATACATGTAATATACCCTGTTGTATTCAGATGTAAAAAGTGTCAATTGACTATCACAGTGATGCCCCAAGCATTTACACAGAAACCTAATTGAGTACCAAGACTGCCTTGATGTCTGACTTGTGGAGGTGATGGTTGCATTGTGTTTCTTTATCATTTCTCTAAGAAAATGTCACTTTGTTTTGAAAGAACAAAAATTGTTTTGTTCTTATATATCCACATTCACATTCAAAAAGCAGCAGTGTTCTAATGTGTGTTGTACCTGTTACAACACTGTGGTCATAAACAAAGTTCCAGAAAAGGGCAAAAATCAGCAAGTTTTTTAAAATTAGCAAATAATTTATTTCCCTTGAATACAAAGTGAAAAATGTAACAAGAACTTACGCTATTGTGAATTAAATTCCAAATATTCCTAGAATTTCTAATACAAGTCCTAATGATTAAAGTTCTGAATAAACTTTAGTGGTATTCCAAAAACAAATCCAATACTGGAAGTGTTGATGTGCCTCTGATGACCTGTGTCATAGTTATGATCCAGCAGTCTTTTGTTGAATCACAGTAATAATATCCAAGAATATATCCTTATTTGAATTTCACTGTAAATTCAAGTCTCTGTTTCCAAGAATATTATCTTAGATGAGCACTTTGTATTTCCAGAGAAGAATAATTGAATTAAATAATTTGAATAAATAAATTCCAGCCCAAATGAAATACTGGACACAACAATAATACAAATGATTCTGCTCAGGTCTTTCAGCACAAATGAATAACTTCCAGATAAACAAGATTATATAGTCCTCTTCTTGACCTCAGGTCACAATTAGCATTTTCTTAAAATAAACAATACCTAATATAAAATTTTATTCTGGAAGGTTCCAAATGTTTACAAGATAAAATCTTAGTCATAATTAGAAGGTATGTAACTAAAATTATAATATAAAATGTGGTAAACAACAGGCAGACCTGAGATGGGGATCTTCCAATGTTCTTGACTTGGATTGAGATAAACACATTTAGAAAACCATGATCAGTGATTCAGGTCAAGTAGAAAATGAACTTGATGAATTAATAAAACCCAACAAACAATGTAAATTAAATACACATAACAAAACCACTTTGAGTACTGTTTTAAATGATCTTTCAGAGATTGGATATATTGAAAATTAACATAATTTATGCAGAAAATCAAAGAACTTCATTAGAAAAGTTGTTTGTTGACAACTACCCTGAGTGCGATTATTAGATGGACATTGAACCACTTAACCCACCCACCTTCTTCTCGCTGTTGATGTCCATCCCTTTTGTTAATTTTTCAGTGGTTGCATGGTAACTTGTGCCCTCAATTATGCTGCATTTATTAAACTCTGTTGTGCACAACTTATCGATGGAAAAGTGTATTGTGCACCTTAACAACTTACATATGTTTGAGAAATAAAGGACTGACTCACTGTTGGACCAACTTGCATAATTAGGCACTGGAAGAGGTGTTCTCCATTTGCTCAGTTCACAGAGATACAAATAGTTGGCTTATGTGAAAGGCCTGTGATAAATAGGGAATGAAAATAAGCAAGATGTTGCTGTTGTTATTAACACTTGACCTTAATGAAATAGGATGAAATCTTGTCTTTCCTGATAGATTAACTCTTTTATCAGATTTTTAAAAAATTAAGATTACAAACAATACCAGTAAAACTGTCGCGACCGTATGTGACTACATTTCCCACTATCCAGCTAATGAATTGTGTCATGTATAACAGATTGCAGGCAACCTTACAAGTATAAAACTATTAATGAATTATTTTGGAAATATAATGATTTGATACCACGTTGAAACATATGCTAACAGATTCAACAGAAAAAAGAAATATGTCAGTTTAACAGTGCTTTGATTGACAAATTTAAATGTGTGAAATATAGAGAAAGCTTTGTGTACTGATGATGTTCGTCCTTCGGTCTCGAAGACGACCATGACTTAAGATCTGGGCTGGTCTGTGAGTGCGCAGATGGCTGGTGAGGCCAATCTGCACTCTGAAGAGTCTAGGGCAATGAGGACAGGGAATTGCCAGGTGCTGGATGGACTGAAGGTCGGCGCTGGCTCTGCTCTTCCTCTGCTGGTGTTTCTGCTTGGCCTCGTTGATCTGGTGCTCTTCAAATGCAGCTGCGCCTGAGTTGATCTGGTGATGCCAGGCAGCGCGGTCTTCGGCAAGCTGCTCCCAGCTGTCTGGGTCAATGCCACAGGACTTCATGGAGGCTTTGAGCATGTCCTTTAACCATTTCTTTTGGCCTCCTCGGGAATGCTTGCCTTCAGCGAGTTCCCCATAGAACAGTCTCTTTGGGAGGCGCTCATCAGGCATACAGCAGACATGACCAGCCCAGCGGAGTTGTGACCTTCTGAGCATGGCATAGACGCTTGTCATCTCTGCTCTCTGGAGGACTTCTGTGTCAGGAGTCTTGTCCTGCCATTTGATGTGGAGCAGTTTTCTGAGGCAGCGCATGTGGAAGGAGTTCAGCTGTTTTGCATGGCGACTGTACACCGTCCATGTCTCACAGGCGTACAAGAGGGAGGGCAGTCCTACTGCGTGGTACACCTTGAGCTTGGTTGGCAGGCTGATTCCTCTTCTGTTCCACACAGTATTGTGAAGTCTGCCGAAGGGTGCACTTGCACGAGCAATCCTGAGAGTGATCTCTTCATCGATGGAGACTGTGCGCGACAAGGTGCTGCCAAGGTAGATGAACTTGTCAGCAACAGCGAGCTTCTGGCCATCGACGGTAATGCTGGGTTCAGTGTAGGGGACTGAGAGTGCAGGCTGGTACATGATTTCGGTCTTCTTCGTACTTATTGTGAGTCTGAAGTCTGTGCAGGCTTTGGAGAACCGATCCATACTTTCTTGCATGTCAGACTGAGTACCAGCATTCAAAGCGCAGTCGTCAGCAAAGAGGAAGTAGCGGATGGTGTCTTCCTGGACTTTGGTCTTAGCCTGCAGTCTTCTCAGGTTGAAGATGTTCCCATCAGTCCTGAACTGGATGTTGATGCCAATGTCACCCTCACGGAAAGCATCGGTCAGCATCGTTGTGAACATCATGCTGAACAGGGTCGGGGCAAGAAAGCAGCCCAGCTTGACACCGTTTGTCACTGGAAAGGGCAGGGAGAACTCTCCATCATCCTGTACTCCGGTGAGCATGCCATCGTGGAACAGTCTGACCATGGTGATGAACTTCTCAGGGCATCTGAACTTTGCCATGATCCTCCACAGACCTTCACGACTCAAGTGTCAAAAGCCTTTGTGAGGTCTACAAAAGTGGTGTAGAGACTGACGTTCTGCTCTTGGCATTTCTCCTGGAGTTGCCTGGTTGCGAAGATCATGTCCACGGTGCCCTGATCCTGCCTGAAGCCGCACTGACTCTCTGGTAGCAAGCCTTGCTCCAAGTGGACGGTCAGTCGATTTAGCAGAATTTTGGCCAGTATCTTCCCTGCGATGGATAATAGGGAGATGTCACGGTGGTTGTCGCATGCTTGACGTTGTGTACTACACAACTTCTAACACACATTTGAACATTTCTAGTGGGTGAAAAAAAAAGTTTGCAGCTCACTGCAAATGAGAATGCATCACCTAATGTGCCTAAATGACGCAAATATCAGTAGACAGTGTCGCTAAAGAAAATAACATAAGAAAATAAATAAAGCTGAGTAACTATTATTTATTGTAGTTAATTACTTAGTTTTGCTATGATGTGCACTTTCACGGTTAAATTTATGACAGAAATGGTCATTACGCTAAGCTCCCTGATGTGGACCCTATAGCCTGGATTGTGAACACTGTTAGTACACTTAAATTTTCTATCTGAATCATATGGGCATTTATACTGATAGTCTGAGTGACATCTCTAAAATTTTGAATGACTTTTTTTGTTTAAATTGCTGAAAAACTTCAAGAACCTGAAGATTCCTCAGATGATCTGAACTCAAAAAGTTTTATGATTAAAACTCCCTAACAATATTAAGATTGAAATTCTTGAAGTGAGTCAAAAATGGATGATTGTAAGGCAACATGATGTGCTATGATTGGACCAAGGAGCACTTGCTACAGTAGAGATTGTAGCTTTTATTTGCAATCAAAGCATTAGGTCTAATAAATTTCTACAGACTTGGAAAACTGCCAAAGTAACACCATTGCATAAAGCTGGAATAAAAGATTATGTAAATAACTATAGACCCATCTGCATCTTCCGTGTCTTTCCAGATTACTTAAAAATTGTGTATAATTCTCTCATCAACCATTTGAACATGTATGATCTTATTCATGATAATCAGCCTGGCTTTCGACAGATTTACTTGTGTGAAACTGCACCTATATTTCTGAATTGTAAGTGGCTGAAAGCATTAGATAAGGGAGAAATGGTTGGTACCATTATGGTTAATTTTAGTAAAGCTTTTGATCTTGTGGACCATGAAATTTTGCCTGAAAAACTGAAAATCTATCCATGCAATGAAAACTCCCTCACTGGTTTACTTCTTACTTAACTGACAGAGTGCTGACAGTGTCTTTAAATGGTCAACTTTCTGAAAGTAAATATATTAATTGTGGAGTAGCACATGACTCTGTCCTTGGGCCTCTTTTTATTCTGTTTATTAACACTTACCTCTTCCAATAGGAAGTTCAGTTTCTTCCTCTGACCTTTATGCAGACGACACTACAAAATGAGTCATTTAAAATCCAAACTGTACTTAAAAATAATTTACAAGATGCTCTAAACAGACTTGAAGTATTGTGCAGCGAAAACAGTATGATTATAAATACAGGGAAAACAAAAGCCCTGCTAGTTATAACAAAACAACAAGAAGTAAGGCTGGAGTGCGACAGACACCAAGTTCCATTTGACAATGTGAACCATAATATCATTATCTAAACCAGTTTCCTAACTAACAATTAATGGTTGAGAATGACATTACTGTGTAGTGACACTTCAAACTAACACTGTACTTCTTTAATTGACAAAGTTGTGACCAAAAATGACATAAAAGCTAGTGATGACTGGAAATAACAGATTTAATATTATTTCCTTATTGCCAATAAATTTTTATATTACTTCTGCCATCCTGAATTTCTCCACTGGTATAGGCCATTCAAAAGAGTATGCATGGCCTCGTGTGTGAAGCCATGGCCTTGTATGTGAAACATCATGTTTCTCCAGTTCCAGAGTACAGAGCATTGGCAGTGGACACATTCAGCCGCCAGTGGGATTGTCTGCTCCCATATATGTTCCCACCAGGAGGTCGCAGATTCTTACCCTGGCCAAGTCATACCAAAGACTTATAAAAATGGTACAAGTAGCTGCCTTGCTTGGCGCTCAGCATTAAGAGGTTCCTGTTAGGTCTGGTTGGCCTAGTATCAGGATAATGTGACTGGGTGGGACATGATGCCACGTGTCTGTTGCATGATGCCCAAGTGCCAAACATCACTATAAACTGCCACACTGCAGACATCGTAGCGATATAACTCAAATTGTTAAAGATCTGTTAAAAATCTCAAAACACACACATGCACCTCTCAGAAAAGTGAAACGTCCACTGCTTATATCATTCTCATAACCCAACTTTGGTCTCAACAATCATAGTTCAGCAATCTTCCTGACCTCTTGATAGATTTATCATTGTCACTACCTTACAGGAAGGTTCGTCTTTTGCAACAGAGGGGCTTCCTCCTGCACAAATGGCTACATGTTTTCCACCTTCATGCTCATCTCAGATGATCTATCCACCAGGACAGGTTTTGAGCCAGTGGCATCATTCAGGCCAGGAGAGCTTCATCATCCAGGTCTATCATGCCAGGTGGAGAATCTTTTGTTATTTATGGAGTAGGTCACAAATTGAGCCTAGCTGTCCATTTTTAAATTCTGTTGCTAATTTACTTTTGTTCCTTTTTGAGAACGAAGGATGTTCGTATCAACAATCAAGGGTTACAGAGCTGTAATTTCCAATACACTTAAATTCTCAGGGCACATAAATTGATTTGGATTCACATTTTGCTGATCTCATTAAGTATTTTGAGCTGCAGAAACCAGTCTCCCACTGTCTTATGCCCAGATAGAGTCTGTCTTGTGTTTAATGGTTTTGAACCAAAACCCCCTATAAACCATTAAGTAAGGCTTCCTTTCAGGACCTCTCTCATAGGATTGTTTTTTAATCACCTTAGTGTCTGAAAAGATTGAACAAGATTGATGCCTGGTTTATTGACACTGGCTGTCTCTGGTTTAATGAGAATTATGTATCCTTTTCTCTCCTTCTTCAGCCATGACTTTAAGCAAAAAATCAGTTACCTTTGTTAGTTCCACTACCTATAGAGATTCCTAATCTCGGTCAAAGCTGTGCTGGAGGTAATCAAGATGGGCTTTCATGCCCATTTAGAGAAACACATTTTGGCCTTTATGCCTTCAAAATGAAAAGGAAAGGTAGGTAATGTCTTTTCTTCCTCTTAAGGGCTCTTTTGATTATTTCAGCTGCCATTCTGTCAATGTGGATTGGCACCAGATTTAAAAGAGGTTATCAGTCATTTTCCTGTAGAGAACTTTCTTCTATCAAACTTAAAACCCATGAGGTTTGAGCTATTACTGTCTCCTGAGCTTGTCTTAATCATTCTTTCCTTGGAGGCTGCCATGAAGTACGTTCCATTTTTCTGACAAGTTTAAGACATGAGCCTATACACCTAACTTACAAATTCAGCTATGCAGTAGTGATGGGTAAGATGCTGCTATTAAAATATTTTTTTTGGGAGGGGGGTAGGGTAAAACTAGATTTATTTATGCAATAGTTACCTGTGCTATTGCCAAATGCCCTCCTTCCACCCTGCTCTAATGTCCTGACGTGATCATCATCTGTGCAAGGATGACTTTTCTGCACATGGGCATGCAAGGTGCATGAGTGGACCATACCTTATTGACAGTTCTCCTTGCTGTGAGAGGATGTATTCACATTGAACAGATGATGTTTTTTGAACACTAAAATGTAAAAGCTATGCAGTAGTGACAGGTAAGTATTGTGTAATTTAAATTTATTTACCCCCCCTCCTCCAAAAAAAACCCCTACATGCTTCTCTCCAGGTACACTTCCATATTTATTTACTAGAAGTAAAACATACTACATGCCCATAAAAATCAACTTTTGAGTGCCATGGTTTCCATGGGTGGGGATTTCAGTAATTTCCAAGTAATGTTGTTGTTGTTGTTGCTGCTGCTGTAGGGTTTAGCGCCATTTTTCAGCACAAGATAGGCTATACAGGGCGGCCAGTATAAATGGTGGAGGAAGAACCCGGGAAAACCCAGGAAAGAACCACTGACCCACGAGAAGCTTTTTCACATACTCACATTGGCTGAACCTGAGACTCGAACTTGCACAGACAGAGGTGAGATGGCAATGATCCGTAATGGTGAGTGATTTAGACCACTTGGCCACTCGGGGCCTCTCCAAGTAATGAGTCCCATTTTGGTAGGAACAAACCCAGGAATCCTTGCAGACTGTATAAATTTACTCACCTTTTGGTACCAAGTAAGTATCCATGTACTGAAGGGTGGGGCTCTTCACAGTTTATAAGATGTGAATGAGGGGCTTGTCCCCAGGGTCCAGTAGCTACCCAGGGGCCAATGCTGGCTGCATAAATGCCCTTTTTTGATAGGAGAGTAAATCTTGTTTTGTGATGTATTTTTTACATAACAAAATAATTGCTTCTTTTTCTCGCAGAAAACTTGTATAGAGATTTCTTTTCTGCCCCCCTCCCATGCCACACTGCAGACATCATAGTAATATGACTAAAATTGTTAAAGCTGTGTCAGAAATCAAAATTACACACACACACACACACACACACACACACACACACACACACCCCAAAGAAAAATACAAGTGCTGGCAAACAAACCCGCATATATGATTTTAGACTGTTAAATCATACAGCAAATTAATCACATTGTACATGTACATGAATGAATAGAAACCAACATTACTTTTCTTGTTTTGTCCATTGTATTTAAGTCGACATGAAAATGGAATTTTTAATGCTATTTTCAATATATGGAAAGCTGTACAGTTGTAAAATATTCTGCGATTTTTAGCAGGATTAAAAATATTATCTTTAAAATTGATACATGAGTATTCTCTTTTTGTCTTTCATTTTAAGTTTTTTTGTGATACTTTCGCATTTAGGTTTTTGCTAGTCAGAAGCAGTGGGGATATATTATGGTCAGAAGGTTGAGACATGAGTCAAAGGTCAAGGTATTGCATTGTTCTGAATTCCCAGTCTGTTCTGGCATTTATTGGTCTGTCAAAAGTTGTGTCCCTGGACAGGAAGCAAACAGACTGGAGTCAGCTATTATGGGCAAATTGGGATGGTTGTTGCCAGTCTGACATGTGACAAGGTCTGCTCAACAGGAACAACATTCTCACTGTCACTGTCTTAATACCTTCACTCAGAATTGGATTGTCTAAATGTCTTGTTAAAGGATGATCCAGATTGGTCTGGCTTTTGATATGGGATCATGTTTCTGAGTTTTGAGAAGGCTGTCCTAATAGCATATCTTTGTCCCATGGTGATTATTCCCTGACTTGTTGAAGCTTGTGGAAACCATGTGAAACCTGTTTGAATAAGTTCCCAGTTATACAGATGTGGACAGACAGACAGACACACACACAGAACAGTCAAGACAAATATGTTTGAAATAGAGCGTGAGAGAGATGTTTAAAAGTGTAATGCTAAAATGATGAGAGAGAGTGGGAGATTGGCTTGTTCAATTATTGTTTTGATTATATTAAAATAATATCCCTGCACCTTTGTTAGTTTCATAAATAAGAGATTATTATGATGTAATTTAGATTTTCTTAAGGATTTTTACCTGAAGTTTACAGCTGTAGAGGTATGGCAAATAGCATTATCCTTCTCTGTATGTCTGTCTCTTCATCTGTTTGTCCATTTCTACATCGCACCTTAGTTGGGGGACCTTGGATGCGGGAGGTCGCTGGTTCGAACCCCAGCTGAATCAAACCAAAAGACTTATAAAAATGTTACTTACAGCTGCCTTGCTATGCACTCAGCATTAAGAGGCTAGTGTTTGGACTGGTCGGCCTGGTGTCAGGATAATGTGACTGGGTGGGACATCATGTTACATGTCTGCAGCATGATGCCCCAGTGCTAAACATCACTATAAACTTCCACATTGGAGACATCATAGTTACATGAGTGACAAATTGTTAAAGCTACATAAAAAATCCAAATCTCTCTCTCTCTCTCTCTCACACACACACACACACACACACACACACCTTAGTTGGGCTTTGTATTTTGGTCAGTTTTCAGTATTGTGGTGATGCATCTGTGTTTTATTAACACATTTTTAGATCAGAATAAACAATATTGCAGGAAAGGCCACATTAAAATATATTTGCCTATCAGTCTATGTTGACCAAAGATGGTCAAGCCTTAAAATGCGTTAAATTGTTTTGATTGGTTAATTTCATGGACATCAAAATCCACATTCATTTATATTCAAAACTTAGTATAATTTTTATTCCAGATTAACTTGGAACGATGGTAGTCAAAGAAGGAAATTAACCATTAAGAACCGATAATTCAGTTATCAAGGTGGGGCAGTCTTATTACTAGCCCAGTGTTTGTATGGTAAAATTAAAATGGGATTTAATTGTCCTATTTTCATGGATTCACATAATCCAGACACAACTCAGTTAATGGACTCATTGAAATAAAGCCAAAATCCAAGAATGTATAATTCCAGAATAATTTTATTGCTGAAATGGTGAAATCTTTAAAAAAATTCCAATTCTTCAGTAAATTAATATTACACCATCTTGATGTTTTGGTATTTGTTTTTTTTTCCACACTAAAAGCATTTGTACTGGTTTCTATGGTATCTTTTCTAAGAAAGTCGGACTTTAGGAAGTGAGATCTAATACCAGTTTAATTTATTGTAAAGATGTCTTTCTTATGGATCAAAGGAACTAAATATGTTTCAAAATCAATAAAGAAACCTCAGTACGATTGTCAGAGTTATCTCAAAAGATTGTCTCCTTTGTGAATAATAATAGTAGATCACACAAAATGTTATATAGTAGGTCACACAAAATGTTACCTAGTAGATCACACAAAATGTTACATGGTAGATCACACAAAATGGTACACGGTAAGTCACACAAAATGTTACATTGTAGATCACACAAAATGCTACATGGTAGGTCACACAAAATGTTACCTAGTAGATCACACAAATGTTACATGGTAGGTCACATGAAATGTTACATAGTAGATCACAGAAAATGTTAACGGTAGATCACACAAAATGCTACATGGTAGGTCACACAAAATGTTACATAGTAGATCACATGAAATGTTACATGGTAGATCACACAAAATGTTACATAGTAGATCACTCAAAATGTTACATGGTAGGTCACACAAAATGTTACACATTAGATCACCCAAAATGTTACATGGTAGATCACACAAAATATTACATGGTAGGTCACATAAAATGTTACATGGTAGATCACACAAAATGTTATATGGTAGATCACACAAAATTTTATATGGTAGGTCACACAAAATGTTACATGGTAGGTCACACAAAATGTTACATGGTAGATCACACATAATGCTGCATGGAAGGTCACACAAAATGTTACATAGTAGATCACATGAAATGTTACATGGTAGATCACACAAAATGTTACATGGTAGATCACACAAAATGTTACATAGTAGATCACTCAAAATGTTTTATGGTAGGTCACACAAAATGTTACACAGTATATCACCCAAAACGTTACATGGTAGATCACACAAAATGTTACATGGTAGATCACACAGAATGTTACATGGTAGATCACACAAAATGTTACATGGTAGGTCACACAAACTATTACATGGTAGATCACAGGAAATGCTGCATAGAAGGTCACACAAAATGTTACATAGTAGACCACATGAAATGCTACATGGTAGATCACAAAAAATGTTACATGGTAGATCACCCAAAATGTTACATAGTAGATCACTCAAAATGTTACATGGTAGATCACACAAAATGTTACATGGTAGATCACACAAAATGTTACAAGGTAGATCACACAAAATGTTACATGGTAGGTCACACAAAATGTTACAATGGTAGTTCACATAAAATGTTACATAGTAGATCACAGTTACATAGTTGATCACACAAAATGTTACATGGTAGATCACACAAAATGTTACACTTCAGACATTGTTATCATGATATCCCACAATTAAATTAAGACAGTTTTTGAGCAAAAATAATTCACAACAGAAGTTGTGGAATATTATGGGATGGGACTGATAGACATTGACAATGCCTAATGTACCCTCCATATATGTGGATAAAAAAACCCCACTGTATTTTAACAAGTTTACTCTTTGTTGCCTTTTTCTTAAAAACAACTTTACTCTTTTTCTTTTTTGCTTTTACACTTGTTTCATATGCCTTGTTTTATATGCCTTGTAATTATCATCTGCAACATCTTTACCTTTACCTGTTATCTCACAGTGCATTTTAATTTACTTTTGGTCCAAGGGGACAATTCTTCCTAGGGACTTTGGAAAGGCTGTTGTTGTTACCTTGCTTTTTCTTAGTACAGTACAGCCAGGATTTTGCTATAGCCCAAGTCTTTTAATTATTGTAAATCATTGTTTATTGTATTGTTCAAGTATGACCATTAATTTACCTGACTTTTGATGAACACTGCTAATTGACATTTGGCAATACTTTAGGTATTTAGAATAAGGGAGACAAAACATTATTTACAGTCCTTCCCTCAGTGGCATGCTGTACATTTATTATTAGCTTTCTGGGAGACATTTGCAAGGCAAAAAATACCATTTGGAACATACCCACTTGCAAGTCTGATCCAGCATAAGGTGCTGGCAGATTTGAGTCTTTGTGGTCAGTTAGGACTAATCAGTAAATGACATGGGAAGATGTGGCTTGAGAATCATTTTTCTCCGAGATTTATACTGTTTAGTTTTTGTTTCTGCTGTCTGCAAGTTTTGTTCAACTGGATTAATTCTTGCAGGACAACTCTAAATTGATTTATAAAAGTAAATCATTATTGAATTAACATATAAGTACTTCAGCTACCACTACTACTACTTCTTTATTTGATCTAGGTTCTTCTTCCACCAAATATACTGACAACCATGTATAGAATATCATGTGCTGAAAATGGCATTGAACCCACAGCAGCAACAACAACAACAACTATTGCTACTACTACATTTGCAGAGGGTAACATTGTTAATAAAGCAATTATTTTCTGAGGCCTTGTGCTCATTAGTAAATACATGTTCTAATGGAACAAAATATTTAACAAGTCTTTTATAATCAGTTAAACATAAAGGCATTTTCAGGTACATGTTAAACACACACACACACACACACACACACACACACAGAAACAAAAACACAATGATAAACCAATAAAGGAAATCATGCTGTTAAGTTCTAAGGCATATTAAAATTCTTTCAATGTTGGTGCAGTTTTCAATAGATGGGAGGAAATTTCAAATATTGACACTGAAGAATTAGGCCTTCACTTGAAAGGCACTGTTTATGGCTTTGGAATTTAGAGACAATTTTGACATAAAAAGTTCTCAAGACATTCAGGAGCTGCTCTGTTGACACATTTGTATAAGATTAGGGGTTGCTCAATTGGCACATTTGTTTAAGATTGGGGGGGGGTCACTGTGGATTTGACACATTTGTAAAAGATTGGGGGGGCTGTGGATTTGACACATTTGAATAAGATTGGGGGGAGGTCTGTGGATTTGACACATATAAGATGGGGGGGGGCTGTGGATTTGACACATTTATATAAGATTGGGGGCAGGGTGGGCTGTGGATTTGACACATTTGTATAAGACTGGGGGCAGCCCAGTTGGCACATAAGATTGGGGGGAGGGGGCTGTGGATTTGACACATTTGTATAAGACTGGGGGCAGCCCAGTTGGCACATAAGATTGGGGGGAGCTGTGGATTTGACACATTTGTATAAGATTGGGGGTGGGGGAGGGGGCTGTGGATTTGATACATTTGCATAAGATTGGGGATGGGGGGGTTGTGGATTTGACACATTTGTATAAGATCAGGAGATGCAGATTTGACACATTTGACTTGCAATGAAAAACACTTGAAGTATTGTTACAATTCTGTGGGGGGGTCCCAAGTGGCTGAGTCGTCTAAAGTGCTCACCATTTTGGATCGCTGCTATCTCACCTCTGTCTGCATGGGTTTGAGTCTCAGGCTCGGCTAACGTGGGTACATGAGAAAGCTTGCCAGTAGCTTCTTGTGGGTTGGTGGTTCTTCCCGGGGTTTTCCAGGGTTCTTCCTCCACTAGTTATACAGCCGCCATGTATAGCCTATCTTGTGCTGAAAAATGGCGTTAAACCCTACAACGACAACAACAGCAACAACAACAACAATTCTATGGTCTTCAACTAATTCATTGAAAAGAGCGAAAACCAAAACGTTTTGTAAAATTCAACAAATAATTTATTTCCCGTCAGTAAAAAGTGAAAATTTCAAAAGAACTTAGAGTATTATGAATTAAATTCCAAATAGACCAAAAAGTTCTATAACAAGTCCAAATGGATGAAGTTCCAACTGAATTCCAGTGGTATTCCAAATAAATTCCGATATTGAATGTATTGATGTGCCTGTTGTTTCATAAATGCTGATATACCAATAGCCTGTTTTGTGATGCTGTAAGTCTGTTGATGTATCATAATAATACAATCCAGCATGTCCTTATCTGAATTCACTATCATTCAAAATTAATGTTTCAGGACAAGAATATTATTGAGCACTTTGTAATTCTGGTGAACAATAATTTGAATAAATAAATCCACCCAAATGAGAAACTGAACACATCAATAAGTAGGACTAGATCTACACTATTTACAAACATCACTTCTACTTGTCGGCCAATAAAAATGAGTCAAGATCTTTTGATAAGTCTTATTGACACCTAAATGACCAACTAAACAAGTTTTATGGGCTAGACTAAGAATTTCCTGTCTCTGTGACTTAGGAACACCAATTCAATAGCTCATGGACCACTTGTCACCAGTGGGTACCTCAGATGGTCTTCATTTTTTCATAAGGACCCCATTTTTATCAATATAGCAATTAGGTACTATTGTGGCATCAGTTTTGCTAATAGCTAATGAATGATTGTCTTTTGTCACCCAGATTAGAATAAAGAGAATGATAGTAAAAAGATGATCACTGTGATCAATACCTTTTGATTGATCCATACCAGGAACAAAGGTGATCTCATCAAAAACACAACCAGTAAATTTGTCAACTAATGTTTGATAACAGCAAAATCTGCACAGTAATGAGGTGATATTGGCTTCAATTAGCAGACCTGATGGATGTGCTAGAGGCAACGTTTTATATCAAGAATGTCTCAGATGAGTTAAATAATGACTGAAATCCACATATGATAAGCGGTGATCCAGGCGGAGATTGGCTTATGTTGCAGACACACTTGAGGCCTTTTTATAAACAGATTTTGATGAAACTTGCCATGTAGGTTTATATTAAAAGGAGGTCATAATAGATAGGCAGCTAAATAATGTGGTGATCTGGGGTTTGATTTGTTGTCCTTGTGAATGTTCTACTTTATGAGCAGATTGTGTTAAAAAAAATGTGTATTTCCTATTGCACTGGTTTTAAATTTAGGGTAGGTGGGTAATTTTTTTTAACATTATATATTGTAATGACCCGTATATAATGTACTTAGCACTTTAAGTGCATGGTTAAACTAGCTCAGTTAGATGCACAAATCAATTTTGGGAATTTTTCTTTCATATATATTTTACCCTGGGGGAAAAAGTGCTAGCATCAGCAATGAAAAACAGGGATGGTTGGTTTACACATATTTTCTTTTTTGGGGGGTCTTGGCAGTATCATGGAGGAGTTCTGTAACCAACAGAATTTGAGAATATATATGATAAGATCTGGGCTCTGATTTGCTGATATTGTGGCTGCAGTAGAAACTTTAATATGAACTTGATGAAACTTAGTATGTAGCTCTACACGAACAAGATCTCAAACAGGTTTGATAACCGAAAACATTTGCATGAAAATAATAATGTAACTATGCTAACTTGATCTTTGAAAATCATGTCACAGGTGATGATCTTCCATTCTGTTCAGCCATTTGAACACAATCTGCCAGATGAGCAATCTTGAGCTTTCTTAGGCATCTTGTGTTGCAGTATTGGGAAACTTGGGTTTTTTTGTCTTAAATACTAATACAGGATATGATGTAATGAATGAATTCATGATACAGAAATGCAGGTCATCATGAATGCAAAAAAGCACAGCATAATTAATACAGAGAAGTCACTTTGAGGGCAGAAAAAAAAATCACTTTGAGTGCACTGAAGTAGGTCATAGGGTGCAGGGAGTAATTCAGTATGTGTATGGTAAAGAGCAAATCTGCATCAGTGCAGAGAAGTACATTCCAGTGAATGCAAAAAATTTGAGTTGCCACGAATGCATAGAAATTACCATGAGAGCTGAAAAGCAAGTCATGATTATTACAAGTCATTGTAAGTGACAAGAAGTAAGTTACTATAAGTGCAGAAAAGCAGGTTGCTCTGAGTGCAAAGAAGCCATCATGAATGCAAAGCAGTAAGACATTTTGCGTACTGAAAAGTAAGTTCTAGTAGGTGCACAGAAAGTTGTCATAAATGTAGAGAAGTCAGCATGAGTGCAAAAAAGCAAGTTATTACAACAAATTGCCCTGGATGCAGAAGTGTTAGTCACCATGTTGAGGAGAAACCTACCAGCAAGTGCAGTGAACTGAGCCATTTGAGTGCATAGAAGTAAGTCACAATGAGTATAGAGAAGTTTGTTGCTTGTTTGAGTCCAAAGCAAGTCCTTATGTGTGTGGAGAAGTCGTGAGTTCATATAAGCTAGCCATTCCAAGTGTAGAGAAGAAACAAGCTCAGGTGCAGAAAGTATTCACTCAAGTGCAGACAAACATTCCGGCTATGAAGATCCAGATCACTTGAGTACAGAGAAATAGGTCACCTTCATTGCCATGAAGTGCAGATTATTGTATTTTCCATTGTATTTTTATACTGTGCCAGTTTTTATTGAAGTTACTCATTTATTGATTTGAGCTGTGGTTACAGCTACAGAAAAAAATATAGTATGTATACACCTGCTCATAAATGAGTCCAACTGTAAAATGTAAAACTGTACAGACCCAGATAAGCCATTGCATAATATGTCAGCAGATCTGGGTCTATGCAGTTTGTTAGAAATAATCAATAGAACAAACAGTATAAACTCTGACCGGCTGGTGCATTATGCAGCAGCGAATCAGGGTCTGTGTTGTTTGCAGTTGGACTTGATTTACAACGCATGCATATGGTATTATTATTGTACTCCAGTTGAACTTTCAGAGTGGGATCAATTATGTTCACAATGAGTGAGAAATCTGCAAATGCCATTGTTCCCCTCAATTTTTCAAACAATGAGAACTTCATATCTGTTGAAAAAAATCTTTTCGTGTTGTCAGGCTGATAAATCCATTATGTTATCGGGACAGCTCTCAAAACTAATTTTGGAACTTGAGGAGATGCATGAGAGTGATGAATCCCTTGCTCTGAATCACAAAAAAACCCAACTAATTTTGTTATCAAGTCTGAAGTTTGATAGTGAAGGGTAAACAATCAGATTTACAAGAAATGACCGATGTTGTGTAAAATAAACATTATGAAGTGAAGATAACAGTACCAAATGCAGGAAGAATCAGAAATTGCAAGGAAAATCAGTTTTCACATCAAGGATGGGAGAGGAAATTAATAGACTGCGGTCCTTATGACATCATGCAGGTAAACAAACACTATATATGGAGTGTACTGTCAGATTGAATTGGGGGGATATAGTGGTGTGGTGGTGGTGATACATACATCTCGACAACTCAGCTGAGTCAGTTAGTGATGACATTGATTTTGCAACTAATTTTGAGCAATGAAATTCTAACTCTTTAAATATCATCCTGCCAGAAAATTCATAAAAAAATGATAAAACGTTTGAATTTTTAATCCCCTGCCAAGTTTCAGGATTTTTCCCTATGCAGAGAGGTATCTTGAATGATTTTGTGTTTGGTTTTGAGGGGTTTTACGCCATTTTTCAGCATGTAATAGGCTATACAGGGCAGTATTGTACAGTACCTTATTACAATGGAAGCTGTATCTATGGTAAACTAGAATTATATATATAATGTAATACAATGTGCATGTTCTATATTGTATGTTAATGCAGTACAATAATGCTTTCATCTGTGGCAATATAGTAATATATCTGTAGTATTGTTCAGTGCAATAATGCTTTCATCAGTGGCAGTACAATACAATGTGTATGGTGTTGTATAGAGATCATAGGAGAATCACTGTATGACATCACAGTGAAGTTTATGCAGAGTTCTGGTTGGCAGAAACTAAAACTAGTAATTAACAAAGAGTGACCACCTGTAAAAGGTTGGTCAAGTTCATGTATGCAGAAATTATTACCATATTTTATAGACTATGAAGAATGAACTGAATAGTCAATAATATTCAGTTCTTATATAGTTCTTTTGGCAACATCACTATGAGTCTAATACTATGTAAGCTTATTGTCTTTTTGTCAACCAGACCTGGACACCCTCCAGGTGACCATGCCCAGTGACATTACAGTGACGATCGCTATTGTATGCTACCTCAGAACAGTAATACAATACTGCATATGTTGTAGAAAAAAATTAATTTAATGTAGTCAAATGAATTTAGTGTACTTCAGGAAAAGTCAAATATAATTTTGCTGAATGGTTCCCACATTTAATTCAAAGTCAACAATTGATACCATTTCTGACATGTGCCATCACCAAGAATTTAACTGTTTGCAGGAAAATGTACAAGTGTTCTCACCCTATAAAACTTGATTATTTGGGGCTGCTTTCAAACTCAGAACTCATAATTTTGGCAGATGCATACAAGGGAGTTGGAAGCCCAAGCTCTGAATCACTGAAAGATAACTGATTTTGTTATTGGGGCCAGAAGTTTTGATATAGAAAGAGCAAACAATCAGATCTCAAGGGACACAAATCAATAAGAAGTGAAGGAGGAAATGAAGTTGTCATCTTAGATAGAGTATTCCTTTTAATCTGACTGACTCCTTGCAGATTAGATGAAGAGTGCTTGTGTATGTAACCAAACAACAGTTGACATGAAGGTCACTTATTTACGACCTTGACTATCTTCAATAGTTACCATGGCAACTTAGATAAATTACTTATGGTGTATGATCTGCAGGAATTGAATAGCAACATTAGATAATTTATTTCTTTACAAATTTGAGCAAGTGTTGATATGGAGTGGGATGATATGGTAAATAAAACATCACAGAATCTAATAACGAAAATGAAAAGTGCTTCAGTCAATAATGTTTTGGTGGAAGTGAACGACAAGAAGAATGATTTATAGCGTTATCTGCCAATATTTGTTCAAGCTATCACTTTTGCTTCATTATTTGAATGGGCAGAATCTGACAAGCAAAGAGATAGGGGACAGTGAAGCATCAGTTCCTTTCTACAAAGTGATTTTATTATTGGGTGTCTTGGCCCAATGGAGAGAGAAAATTACAACCTCCGAGTGACAAAGATTTATGGAGTCTCAGATGATAGATGAAAACTCCATGATATGGCTGCTGGGTTTGATAGCTGCCTTTTGCAATTTCTCACATTTTAACAGTCCCAAACAGTTTGAACATTTAGTAATGACTTTTTTGTGTATGGGGTCTGGAATCATCATTTTGTGAAAAAGAAAAGATATATTGGGCACACAAATTTCAGGATAAGCTGCAAAAACTGTCAGTTCTGCATGATTTTGTAATGTGCATGATTGGTATGGGAATCATTATTGGCCCCTTCTCTAGTCACAACCACATCCTTCCACCTGGTTTGTTCTAGCACAAAGTGTAGAAATAATCCCCACAGTTTCCAGTGGTCTTGAATTTATATGTTCATTGAATCACAATAACAATTTTTTCCCTCGTCTTCTTTCATATACATTTCTTGATTTTGATAGCTGGCTTTCTGTAGGCAATAGTGAGATCAGTTCCAGTGATATAAGGTAAAAGTAATTGATAACTTAAATGAAACAGAAGTTAATTCATGTCCAGTATGAAAGCTAAAAGACTTGTTTTGTTTGATCTCACTTTTTTTCCCCCATTTTGATTTTGTTCAAGTACTAGAACTCATAAACTGTGTACCATATATACTCACTTCTGACTTCGTCCAACAGCAAACTGCACAGACCCAAGATCATTGCATAAATTAGTGTTTTCCTTTACCCTCATTTATTGTATTTGACCCCCAGTTTTGATGCCAAATTTCATTTTTTACACAGTCTGACCCCCAGTTCTGACACCAATGGGAGTTTTGACTCCCAGTTTTGCATCCCTAGGGGATACACTTAATGCACCAGCAGATCATGGTCTATGCAGCTTGTTAGGACTAATCAGTCAAACAAACAAAATAGGGGTCTATGCAGCTTGTTAGGACTAATCAGTCAAACAAACAAAATAGGGATCTATGCAGCTTGTTAGGACTAATCAGTCAAACAAACAAAATACGGGTCTATGCAGCTTGTTAGGACTAATCAGTCAAACAGACCTTAATCTCCTGGTGCATTATGCAATGGCAGATCAGGGTCTTGGTTGTTTGCAATTGGACCAAACTTGTAAGTAAGTATATATGGTAATTGTGGAATATTATTTCATCCGTTGGAAATTAATTATGATATTCTTTGTTGAGCCTTTCTTAGATATTTTGTTGCTCATATTTATAGAATGGTATGCTGCATCTATTTTGCAAAGAGTTTGGAAAGGTAAATGTGCTGATATGCTGCAAATAGTTCACACATTAGCAGCAACTTTGCATAGACTTGATGGACACAGCTCATTTACCCTTTGCAACCCCATTGCTACACAACCCAACTGCATGTAATTGGAAAACAATATGAACAAGCTTTGCTGCACATGTTTTGCATTGACAGAAAGAATTTGGGTTAAATCATTTCTTCCTGCCACCCACGCCATCAGTAGCAGTGATAAAAATCATGTCCTCAGATACATGTTGTCTGTTTGAAAGAAAGTATTCAAGCAATTAGCTTTAATAATTTCCAACTTTGAAAGAAAAGTCTCATAGACTTCCATTTAAATGATAATTCAAGAACACTGTTTAGTCATAGTTTATTGAAATTCTATGATAGTGGCTTTACAATCAGCACATTAGAAACAGGTTGCTTAATATCAAATTTTGTAGTTGAAATAAAAGAAGTAAGCAGTGACCTTAAAAAGAGTTTATTC
This sequence comes from Megalonaias nervosa, assembly GCA_016617855.1. Classification (NCBI taxonomy): domain Eukaryota; kingdom Metazoa; phylum Mollusca; class Bivalvia; order Unionida; family Unionidae; genus Megalonaias; species Megalonaias nervosa. The sequence continues at coordinate 42,664 of JAECUM010000257.1, read as the reverse complement.
CGTAAGTAATAGATAAGTAATAGATAAGTAATAGATAAGATGTCTCACTTCAACCTGTGTAAGTAATAGATAAGTAATAGATAAGTAATAGATAAGATGTCTCACTTCAACCTGTGTATACTTTGGCAGAATGCATCATTATCATCATTAAGGGTACACAATGTGAATTTGGAAGCAGGTTTCAACTGACTTTGGCAGCATAGCCAATCTGAGTTTAGGCCATTATACCTTGGCTGTAAATGAATATCTTCTCCAAATGTGTTTGTCAGTGTGTGAATGCCAGGATATTTTTGTACATCACATGAAAGCACAAAACAAAGTATAGCATCCTGGAAACTGCCAGGTGGTTCATATTTAAGGGAAGCTTGGAAGTAAGCATAGCTGTCAGCAAAGCCTAAATTCTGATGCATTGCCTAACCTGGAATTCTACAGGGCTCTGGAATTTTGCTGTTGGAATGTCTTGTCAGTATTGGTTAATTTTTTTTACCATCCAGCAATAAATTATGATTCTTCATGTAAAATAATATTATTTCGCATTGAACTTTTACATGTTGTGTATTTTTTTTTTACAAAATGGCATATACTGTGAAATAACTGTTTAAAAAGTTATGTGGCACAATTATTTGTTGTTTAGTACTGCAATTAATATAGGGTGACCAGATTCAGCATTTTGGGTATAGTTAACACATCATTCATTTTTTTTTTATTTATTCAAAATTTATACATTTTTATCATTTATACATGGATGAGATATTTGTTGTCAGGTAAAAACTAGCCTGATATAATTTTTCTTATATAAATCCCCATGTCATAACAGTCATTTAGCTCACTTTTGTTCTGTTCATTGGCTAAATTTATTGAAAACATGTAGATTAAATGGTGGTTACAAAAGACTGCATGGAAGCACATTATTACTATGCATAATATGTTAAAGGATAATAAATGTAATCACTGTCACTCCTGTAATATAGTCACTGATACTAATGTAACATAGTCACTGATACTGATATAATATAGTCACTGATACTGCTGTAATATAGTCACTGATACTGATGTAAATATAGTCACTGATACTGATGTAATATAGTCACTGATACTAATATAATATAGACACTGATACTGATGTAATATAGTCACTGATACTGATGTAATATAGTCACTGATACTCATGTAAATATAGTCACTGATGCTGATGTAATATAGTCACTGATACTGATGTAATATGGTCACTGATAGTCGTGTAAATATAGTCACTGATACTGATGTAATATAGTCACTGATTGTTACAAGTCTGTACTCTTAAAATAGGTAGCACAAAAGAGTGAAAGACAACAAGCTTTGTAAAATTTAACAAATAATTTATTTCCCTAGAATACAAAGTGAAAATGAGAAAAAAGAACTTATGGTATTGTGAATTAAATCCCAAAATAATCCAAGAATTACAGACACAAGTCCTGATAATATAAAGTCCTGAATAAAACTCAGTACAAGTCCCGAAGAGATCCAAAACCGAAGGCAATGATGTGTCTGTTATAGCTTGTGGAGTGTTGATGTGTCAACAGTCTTTTGTTGAAACACAGTAATATAATTCCAGGTTTGAATATACTATAAATTCCAGTAAATGTCATTATTTAAGAATTTTATCAGACCACTTTTGTATTTCCAGAGAAAATAATCACTTGAATTCAATAATTTGAAGAAAATAAATTTCAGCCCAGACTGGTCACAACATAATACAACTTGACAGTGCTAGATGTTCAAGCACGAATGACCAAGTCCTCACAATTATAAGATTTTATATATATATATATATATATATATATATATATATATATATAGTTCTCTACTTGACCTCAGGTCACAGTTAGCATTTTCTAATAAAACCTATTACCTAATGGAAAATAACCTTCTAGAATGATCCTGATGTTTACAAAATCAAAATCATAACCTGCAAAATTCACTTAGGAAACTCCAAAACTTTGACTGTCATAAACATATTTATCTCTTCTGTTAATAATGATCCTGATATTAAACCTATACAAATAGAGAATAATTTAGCAATGTATTAGTTGTTGACATAAAGTGAAATAAAATAAATTAAAAAAAGACAATCAGGTCAAGCAGAAGTGAACTCAGTTTTGGACAAGGTCAAGTCCAGCATACAATGTTACATTGCAGTAGCATGTAATGAAATCAGAAAATTTTAAAAACTAACAAACAATTAAATTAAATATACATAACACTGATACTCTTGTAAAATAGTCACTGATACTCATGTAAAATAGTCACTGATACTCATGTAATATAGTCACTGATACTCATGTAATACTGTCATTGCTTCTCATGTAATATAGTCGTTGATACTCATGTAATACTGTCATTGCTTCTCATGTAATATAGTCACTGATTCTCATGTAATATAGTCACTGATACTTATGTAATATAGGGACTGATTCTCATGTAATATAGTCACTGATACTTACCGTATTTTATATAATTTTTCGTACACGAAAAAATAATTATTAATTTCAGTGTATGAAAAATTATATGTAAAATAAATAATTATCATTTGGTGGTACTGACCATGTACGAAAATAAAGGGATCATACCAAAACAAGTTCTACCGTACACACGCTACTCGACAACCTAACGGTACAAACGTACAAAGTAAACGTATATTTTCTGTCTCATTCTGCTCTCAATTCAAGAATCTAATTACAATAAATCAAAAGTACTGTTGTTATGAGAGAGAGAGAGAGAGAGAGAGAGGATTATGTCTCAGTGTGCAAACTCATCTACATTTAGAACATATGTAGCTGTTATGTTGTGTAATATAGGCAAAATGATCAAAATGGTTTGAACATGTATAAGTTATGGGTATTATTTATTGGTAAATTGTACGCAATGATACGACCCCACATCGTCAAGAAATTAAGTGCAAGTTGTATTTTTACCGCAACAATAATCTCATTATCAAACTGCAATAAAAAAAAAAGAACTTGAAACCAACGTTGAAGTTAATGCACGTGAGTGCGCACATGCACGCGCGCGCCAGAGAGATCAATCAAACAAAAATTTTTCAGTGTACAAAACTGTATTTATTCAGTGTAGTTGTGATTTGTAGCTTTTGCAAAGAGAAAAAAAGACTATTTTCAGTTACCTGACGAGTGGGATAATCCTCATGTATTATGACCCTACTATATTCCATTAGGAATAAACACCGCTAAATCAACAGTTCGTTCTTGTTTTAACTATGATGTTCATTATTACAACAACCACATGGCTATGCAGTTATTTACACGGTAATTAAACATTCTTAGGGCTTTGGTTATTCCAGTTGAAACCATATTGAGGGCAAGAATCAACTGAAGAGGTCAAATCAGTGAGGCTAACAGTAGGGAAATGAGGCTCTCTTTAGGGAAATGAAAGTCTGTCAATGTGCTATTGAAGCCGTTGTCCATATAGCAGATGTTATAAGGACAAGCGATCATATGCATTACTTGTTATTTGAACTCGCCAATAAAGATAATAGTGGGGTATATCATAGAATAGATTTGCAATAAAATGTTAATTATATCCAAGTCAAAACAGAACAAGCACTTAAAAGATAGTATATGTATATATACAAATCGATTTAACAGAGTCCATAACTTTCAAATTTGCGATGGAAAATGACAAGGTTTTTATATTTTATGTTTGTATGACTAATGAAACAATAAGACTAGTTGACCAGTGGTCTGTGGTCTTCACTTTAGCATGTACTGAGATGTAATTTTTGTTGGATAAGACAACATCAAAGGGCTTCCGAACTTGTTTTAAAATGCACATGGTGTTTTGTTACGGTGACGGACTTAATAAGGAGAACTAATTAACGATAATATTTAAAGGTATGGTCTGTGAAGTTCTTTGTTCATTTGTTAATAAACACCAGTAGATATTGTAATGACAATAGGAGTTTATGCACATGGGCGCCCGCAGGATCTTTTACAAAAATGGGGGGGGGGTCAGTCAGTCACGTCCAGGATAGTTAGTATAGTAGGCAGTCAGAAACTAAAGCTAATATTTACTAAGCATTTTGAACAGAATCTTGTGACATATTTTCAGCTTCATTTGCATGATTAAAAATATATATTGCAGTATGATATCCAGGGGGTCACGTGACCCCCCTTGACCTATGCTGCGGGCGCCCATGCTTATGCCTCAATCATTATATTTTCTCACCAACAATTAATCATTAATTTTGTAAAAACAAAATGGGAATATGGTATTTTCGATCTTTTTTGCAAATGTAAATCTTCTTAGTGGAAATTTTATTTCCGATGATTTAATAAATTTTTCAAATAATACAAAATGATATGTACGAAAAATTATGATACATTTAAATTATTATTTTGATAACTGGATTGTGTACGAAAAATTAAAGGGTACGAAAAAATACATGAAATAAGGTATGTAATATAGTGATTGATTCTCATGTAATACAGTTATTGATACTCATGTAATATAGTCACTGATACTTATGTAATATATGCAATATAATCACTGATACTCGTGTAATATAGTGGCTAATTCTCATGTAATATAGTCACTGATACTCATGTAATATAGTCACTGATATTCTTATAATGTAATTAGTTGGATTTTGGGGAGGGAGATAAAGGACACACAGTCATTTTGTTTGGTTAGTTGAAATGTTTCTTAACAAATTGAAGGAGTGTATTTTATATATTGTGTGATAGACGAATAGCTGACAACTAAGGTTTCTAGTCCAGGGTCTGTTCAGCCATACGGTTCAGAACGTAATAGCATCAAACATGGATATATGAACATGAAAAGTAAAAATATATGTTTGCAAAGTTATTGCAAAATTTGAAAAGAAATTTCCTTGTTTGAAAAACATTTGCTACTATACTGTAGCTACATGTAAATCTAACTGATATTTGGAATTATTTCTTTTAATTATTTGGTTGTCAAGACTTGCATTACTAAGTAAGCATTCGCAGTCCTTTTGCTGCTTAATATTGGTTTTTGCAAACTTTGTAAATCACTGCAGAGCATTTGCAAATACTATGCAATCTGATTTTTTAAAAAGTATTTTGAATATAATCAATAAATGGATTGCAAAAGGATGTGTATGTGTGAGAAGCCAGTAAATGGATTGCAAAAAGATACATGTGTTGGAAGCAAGTAAATGGATTGCAAAGGGGTATGTGTGGGAAGCAAGAAATTGGATTGCAAAAGGATACATGTGTGTGAGAAACAAATAAATGGATTGAAATGGGGTACATGTGTTGGAAGCAAGTAAATGGATTGCAAAGGGGTATATGTGTTGGAAACAAGTAAATGGATTGCAAAGGGATGCATGTGTTGGAAGCAAGTAAATGGATTGCAAAAGGGTAAATGTGTTGGAAGCCAGTAAATGGATTGCAAAGGGGTACATGTGTTGGAAGCAAGTAATGGATTGCAAAGGGGTACATGTGTTGGAAGCAAGTAAATGGATTGCAAAGGGGTACATGTGTTGGAAGCAAGTAAATGGATTGCAAAGGGGTACATGTGTGGGAAGCAAGTAATTGGATTGCAAAAGGATACATGTGTGTGAGAAGCAAGTAAATGGATTGCAGTGGGGTACATGTGTTGGAAGCAAGTAAATGGATTGCAATGGGCATACATGTTTTGGAAGCAAGTAAATGGATTGCAAAGGGGTACATGTGTTGGAAGCAAGTAATGGATTGCAAAGGGGTACATGTGTTGGAAGCAAGTAAATGGATTGCAAAGGGGTACATGTATTGGAAGCAAGTAAATGGATTGCAGAAGGGTACATGTATTGGAAGCCAGTAAATGGATTGCAAATGGGTTCATGTGTTGGAAGCCATAAATTGATTGCAGAGGGGTACATATGTTGGAAGTCGTAAATGGATTGCAAAGGGTTATATTGTAGCAAGGATTGCAGTTCTCTAGAATTGTCATATTTTCTATTCAGGGAATATTTTTGATAAGAGCAGTAAAATAGGCATTTATTCTTAAAGGGAAGTGGGCAAAATAAATACAGGACTCTTATGTGTTTTTGCATGTACTTTTAATTCATATTCAAGTTGCTGTTAAACTATTGATATTCTTCATGCTTGCATAGATGGATAGAATCACATAGTGTGCATGTTTTCTCAGAAAACATGGAGATACTCAAATATTTATATACCTTTTCAATTAGGAACCAATATTTTATGCTATTTGCTCATTCTGCACTTAATTGTGTAATGAACACCAAAAGAGGCAAATAAAATTGGACTTCACTACAACCCTACCTTTAATTTATGGAATTTTTTAGGCTTTTTTTTATAGCATGGGAAAATGTTGTTGGATAACAAAGCTTTAAATTTGTAATTCAATCTCAGTACTGTATATCACCACAGAAGAAGCACTAGCTATCAAAAGTGTTCTTTTTTTTTATAGCTCTGCCATATTCCATGATAGACCAGCTGCAAAATTTCTGTTGAAAACAGTATGGGTCATACGGTGTGGTAAAGCTTTCTGATATAAATGTTTATACCAGAATTGATAAAAGTCGATGTTCCTATCATCCAGCATAATCATCAGAGAATTTGGGTTTATTTGCTGTTGTACAGCTTTTCCTTGTTAAAATGCTCTAGCTGGAGATCATAGTTATAATGCCGTAGTTGGGGGACATAGTTATAATGCTGTAGTTGGGGGACATAACTGCATGTCTGCGGCATGATGCCCCAGTGCTAGACATCACTATAAACTGCCACACTGCAGACATCATGGCTATATAACTGAAAAAATGTTAAAGCTATGTTAAAAATTCACACACACACACCTTACAAAGTCCTTACCCAATATTTCTGTAAAGTGGTGTGAACCATGTCGAGGCCCCATGTTGCTGAGTGGTGTAAGACACTGGTTCGTACATTTTACCGACATCTGTATGGGTTCGAGTCTCAGGGTCAGTCAGTGTGGGTATCTGAGAAAGCTTACCTGGTAGCTTCCCGTAGGTTGTATGTTCTTCCTGGGAATTTTCCAGGTTTTTCCCCCACCAGATATACTGGCTACCATGTATAGCCTATCTTGTGTTGAAAATATGGTATTTAACCCCAAGCAGTAACATAGATGTATATGTGTGGGAGTGTGTGTGTGTGTGTGTGTGTGTCTATATATATATATATATATATATATATATATATATATATATATATATATATATATATATATATATGTATGTGTGTGTGTGGCTGTGTATGTGTGTATGTATGTGTGTGTGTGTGTATATGTATATATATATATATATATATATATATATATATATATATATACTTATGTGTGTGTGTATGTTTAGAAGTGACTAAAATAACAGTGCATATTTGGGGGGGGGGAATATGCATATCTTTCTGATGCCTTTAGGGTTTGTTTTAAGTTGTTATATAGGGATTTGCCATGATTATGGCCAGTATTTTACTAGTAATGTAGAAGTTTGTGACAGTTTGTAAATGAAATGTGGGAAGAGTTGGTTTTTTTCCCAACCTGACAAGAGGGCTTATCCAGTATATTGCAGTTGTAAAGGTGTTGAGATGGTGATGTGAAGGTGTGAACAGAGTGGACAGTTTTATCAACCAGCCTTCTTCACACACTTCACTTAGATCATCTGTTATAGTGAATTACCTCCAGTGGTGTGCAGCCAGCAGTAAGTACACAAGCAAACCTTTTTCTATCCATTTACATACCTTCACAACACCTGCACAGGTGTATTGCTTCATAGTTGTGCTGATTTCAAAGTCATCAGTGTAGAGGTTTAAAGGTAAGATTGCCTTTATTGTATGTATAATATTTGAATGTTCTTTGTATTACAAAGCATTTAAAAAGTTATTTTTAATGTTTAATTAAATACAATTTTTTTGTACTTAACAAGAGGTCAGGTTGTATGACTAACAAATTAATGAAAATGTAGGACAGTTGTTTTTGTTTTTGTGGGTTTTGATGGTACCTTTACTATCATGTTCAGGAAATGGGAGCCAAGAACCATTTCCAAGGACACTCAGAGGCAGCCAACTTGGCTGATCTGGGTGGGTATCAAACCCACAATCTTTAGATTATGAATCTGATGCTCTACCATATGAGCTAATATGGGTTCCAGTTGGTTCAAACTGAACCTTTTTCATTATACCAGTTGTTCGGGTTTTCTTAAAGCAGTTTTTCAGCACATGATTAATTATACATGGCAGTGATTTTGTCAAGGAAGAACCTGGAAAGATCACAGGTAGAACCATCATCTTATTGGAATCTACTTAGGCAGTAAGACCCATCACCCAACCAGAAGAAGAATATCGGAGTGATGTGTCTTACGTTGTAGGACTAGGTTGAGCCAAGACCAGGACTCGCACAGACAGAGGTGAGATGTGTGAGTGATCTGTAAAGGTTAGCGCCTTGGACCACTTGGCCATGTGGAGCCTTGGACCACTTGGCCATGCGGGGCCTTGGACCACTTGGCCATGCAGGGCCTTGGACCACTTGGCTATGCAGGGCCTTGGACCACTTGGCCATGTGGTGCCTTGGACCACTTGGCCATGTGGAGCTTTGGACCACTTGGCCATGCGGGGCCTTGGACCACTTGGCCACCAGTGCCCCATACATTGTACAGAGGCATGATTGCAAATATATCAGTAACATTTTACTTTCTTATAACTTTTTCATAGTTTTGTAAACTCTGTAAACAGTAAAATTAAATATATTATATCACTCTGAAAATAAGTATATATATATATATATATATATATATATATATATATATATATGTTTAGGGACTGAATATTTAATATTCAGAGTTGGTGCTTAAGATTTTTTGCAATAAAATTTCAGACCCCCAAGTAGTTTAAAAAACAAATTCAGATAGAGCTAATTTTATCCATTATATTAGTTGAAAAAAATTACTTAATTTTAAGTAAAAGAAAAGATACCCTGGTTCAAAAGACCCCCTCCCCCAAGAAATGGTATGTGAATTTTAACAGAATGTGAAAGTCACCTTTGAGAGCTGTAATTAGGACATTTGCTACTCCGAGTGTGTCTGTGTGTTTTCAATTCGTGCTTGGAATGGATTATAATTCTCTGAGCATTTTTATTTTATTTGTGTTGTATAATAATAATAATAATCATAATAATAATAATGACTTTATTTAAAAAGGGTAACACAATTAGCTAAGAACTAATCTACCTTGAGGCCCTCATACAAAGGAATTTATTTATTTTAGCTGCATCTCTGAAACCACTAGATATATTGGGTTTGGAAGAAGGAAATAAGAGTTGGCATAATCTCAACTGGAATACTATTCCAGAGCAAAGTTCCAGAGTATTGAAAACTTTTTTAAAATAATTCCTTATATGGTTTGGGAATTTTATACTGTTTGGTAGACATGGATCGCAGGTGGGGAGTATTACCAGGTAGCCTATACTAGAATAGTGATTGTAAATATTCAAGAGCACTATAACTGGATATCCTGTACATTAATTTGGCTTTTCTGAAACAGATTCGGTCTTTAATAGGTAATGTTTTAAAATTTTTCTTGCTTTCTGGATTGATATTAGCCCAGATGATCTTTTTTGAAGTCCTGTGATTCTGTTCTTCTGAAAAAAGCTTTGCATGTTCTGAACAGTTTATTATATTTCATAGATGGTGTTGTAGGTGTGTATTCACAGCAGGAAGCAATTTGATGCTTTAGAATTTTATTTCATCTTTATTTTCTTCTTTTCTGTATTTTTTTTTTTCTTTTAAGGTGGGGAGTGTGTTAAAGATGCAAATAAGGTTACCATGGTTTTAAACAACATGAATAAAATTAGATAAAAAATTTGGGCCATTGATGGCATAATGAGGGCAACATGAATAAAAAAATTTGATAAAAAATATTGGGCCATTGATGGCATAATGAGGGCAACATGAATACAATTAGATAAAAAAATTGGGCCATTGATGGCGTAATGAGGGCTCCTCTCACTAACTCCCACACATTGACTTGAATTGGTTTCAGACTGCTTTTACCATTATCATCATAGAATAAAGAAGCAAAGCATGTATTTAGAGCTTGGTTTTACTTGTTTATTTATGTGACATTTACAAAATTATACAATAAAGATTTTTTAAAAAAATTTAAAAAATATTACAAGTACGTAAGTAGCAATGGGAACCATCTGACAGACCACCTTACAGCTTCTTCATCAGATATTTGTTGTTGTCTGTACATAAGGCTTTCAGTAAAATTATATGTCCTGATAAAATCCCAACTCCCATCGAAAAGTTAAGTGAAAAAACAAAAAGAGCAAGTAAAGTAATATTATAGAATATAGGTCAGTTAATGTGAGGTTGTCTCTGCATATAGAACAGAAGTAAATTGCTGTTAACTTTTTATGCACTGTGTGTGTGTATGTGTGTGTGTGTATATATATATATAGAGAGAGAGAGAGAGAGAGAGAGAGAGAGAGAGATCTTACAAGTACAAGCATTAAAGATTCATTCTCCTGCATATTGATCAAAGAATAAGAGGGCTTTGTTCTTTGGTATGGGATTTGTTAGGCTCAAGTGAAGACACCATTACAAGATGTTATTCACACTACATTTTCATTTCCAGGTTAATGATTAACTTAATGAGAAAAATTAACATTTCTTTATCAGTATCTTTATTCATGTTTGAGAACAAGCTTTTCTTCTAAAGAATCAATTTTGTAGGTTATTGTTAGTGGATTTGAGGACATTCTTAATTGTTCATGGGTTTAGGGACATTCTTCAGAACATGATAATGGTAACTTGTTCAGCTTGACTGTCTAAATTTACTGTTAGATGCATGATACAGGTAGAGCAGGTGCCCCCCCCTTTTTTTGTTTTACTTGAAAGGTAACTTAAACAAATAAAGCAACAACAAAGTGAAAGAAAATGAGGCACAAAAGCTGATCCGCGATACAATGTTTATTTTCAGTTTCTATCATGAAAGAGCTATTTTTCCAATTACATATATGATGAATATAGAGATCTATCAATGATGCTTTCTTTTGAGAATATATATTTAAATTTAATGTACAATTTATTCATTGCCAGGATAATTTTTGCTCATTAACTCAGAAAATACAGGTTCTTTTTCCTGGAGATGCTATTTCACTCCAGAGAACAGTGATTTTTTTTCCTGAACCCTTTTTGGGGGTGAATTTTGGTCCCATTCCAGATCCCCAAAATGTGTTTTCCCAGTTTTTACCTGAACATTTGTGAGGTACAAGGTTTATATATCCAGACAGCAAGTAAGATGACCAAAATCTCTGTAAAATGACCAGAATCTACCAGAATCTTTGTAATATTACCAGAATCTTAGTAAAGTGACCAGAATCATGTTTCCTTCTTGAAGATGCAGATAAGAAGTGAAAAGACCAAAATCTTTGTTTCCTTCTTGCATTTCTAAGTGCAAAATGGGGGAAAAAAATAACAAAACTAATATTTTGCTCATTGCAGTGATTTTAAGGGAAAGTAGAAAAATGTTGCCATACTGGATTTTACAGTGTTGCTTAGTAATTCCTTTATGATAATTAGCCCAATGACAATGCTTACCAAATGCTTTACAGCATTAAAATGTGCTGCAATGTTGTTAATACCTGTGCAGTCTTCTTTTGCTTTTATTCTGAAAATTCCCAATTTAGCTTGTTTTTGTACACATTTACTTCAGTTCCAAGGGCCCAATGCCCCACTTGTAAATAGTAGGAGAATTCCTGGAAACACAAGAAGTCCTTAATATTTGCGATTATTGTCAATATTATCAGAAAACAGCATACCTGTAATTGCAATTTTTTCTAATTACGACTGTTTACTAAGAAGAATTATGGAAGCATTAGTTTTGTCAACAGTAATACTGTTGTCATGATTGCATATGCTTTTAAAATATCTTGCCATGATGACAGCATCGTCATAATACCACACAAAGAAGTAAAACATTCGGGTTTTCCTTTTAGTTCGATCTGTGTAGTTGATTGATGATTTTCCTGTATTTTATTCTGATCTTTCTATACAATGCTGATGGTCGCAACCAAATCCTGGACAAAATCAAATGAGTTCTAAATTTCCTATGATTTGGAACAAATTATTGGTTTTGTATTTCATGAACAACCAGCTTGCAATTTTCTTTTTATTTTACCATATTTTTTTTTTCTTCAATTCATTTTTCTATGAATCAGAGCAAGAATATTTTTTTATTTATATTTCTGAGTGCTGCAAAAACTAATTGGTCAGTCCAATAATCCTTTGTGTAGAGTATTACATATTCTAAAATCTCCAACATAAATGGAACGCCTAGTATATAAAATTTGTAAATTTCATTTTAGTGCCACTAAAATAGTCTCATGTAGATGGAAATAAAATCCCATGGACATCTTTGTTCATGCAGTGAGATGCAGATGCCGTTGAAATTATTTTTTTGTTAAAAATGCAATGCAAATTTCATAAAACGACATAAAAGGTTTGAAACTCCTAGAATAACTTCATTGCTTAATTTTAAACCAAGCTTAATGTAGGCATTAAATAGTTACAGCCTTTGTTATGCTAAAATTGTTGTTGTTTGATATGAAAATATGCCTTGAACATTCATCGCAAATGCCACATCAAAGATCTAAGGTATCATTTAATTGTAATTAAAATAGTCCTCACAATGTGTTATATTTAGTCCTTTTGGAAAGTCTACCATAGTTAACACCTACTCTGAGCAGAGCACAAAAACCCCCCAAAACATTTCATGTTTTTCTCAATGAATTTAATCCATTTTGATATGTACCTTGTATTAGCCATTATTTACTTATGAACTAAAATTTCAGACAAACAGATGAACTGATATTTTTAAATATATCCTGTTTCATTGACGACATTTGTCCAGTATTAAGGCTCATTAAATGTACCGTTACAAGTCGGGTCCAACTGCAAGCAACGTAGATGTTGCATAATGTGCTAGCAGATCAGGGTTTGTGTTGTCTTTGTTGCTGGTTAGTCCTAACAAAACTGTATAGACACAGATCTGCTGGCACATAATGCAATAGCAGATCTAGGTCTATACCGTATGCAGTTGGATCTGACTTGCATATGAGTGTATACAGTACATTTCAGTTCAGCCTTCAAAGCATATATTTTGGGAGTAGTAGGTAATTTAATCTGGCATATGGCAAGATTTATGGCAAGTACCTAATGAACTGCATTTGATGAATCTTGGCATGTCAATCACAAGGTACACCATTAAAGAAACTGGCTTGGAGATTACAGTTTAAAGGAACTAATGAACTCCACTGATATTTTGCATTAGGGTGCAATGCTGGATTCATTTCCAAGACATTTAAAATTGACTGTAGGTAGAGGATTGACATGAGTGTTTATTAGATATGAAATCTTAGAAATGAGGTTCATCAAAATGTAGTAATCGTGTTATAACTGTCTTTTCATCCATTCATCCATCCATCAATCTATCTGTCCATCCAATGTTTTAAAGTTTTAGTGGACAGAAAAGTTGATTTCCATGTCAAAATTTACTTAATTATATTTGCAGTAATCTTCGAGGCAAAGATCAATGCATGAAACATCTTACATAATATAATTTACAGGTAAAACAGAAAATTTCCTGATGTTAAATTCTGATGATAAGGCTGCTTTGTGGTGGCAAATATCTATGTAATATACATGACTGGGGCAGATGGGTGGAATTTAATGATTAATTAGTTGAAGATCATTTTTATTACTGTCATCAGCAAATTTCAGTAATTTGTTAAGCAAGTCAACAGGTACATTAATTGACGTTTGAAAGTAATGTTGGGCATAATATGATTGGACAGTCCTAAGATAAACTTATTTGCATGTATTGACTTATAAAATGCAAGTGACAAATATGTGTGACATGAAGTAGGAAATATGATGCTATCTTTGCTTTTAAATTTAAAAATTTTTTTTTTTGGTGGGGGCAAAATACCTGATGCAAGAAAATTTTAAGTAATATAATTTAAGTTTTTCTACAAAAAGCAGTCAGTTTTTGTATTTCCTGTGCTTGATAAAATTAGTGTCTCATTTGAGCAAGTAGATTATTAGATATCCCACATGATAGTATTTTTATGTTAAAAAATTAATTATGACATGTAAATATATATATATATATATATATATATATATATATATATATATATATATATATATATATTACAAACATAGCAAGTAGATAGGATTTATCAAAGATAGAACTCCAAAAATGGACCAAAACAATCATACACATGGTATCTGGGACTTTTATATAATGCCACTATGTGTAATAAATAATTCATACTAAACACAAGAAAAGGGATGGTTGAGCATGGTGAGATAATCAGGTTAAAATATCATGGTGAGACAGATTGGCTTATCATGGTGAGATGGAGAGGATTATGCTGATACAGTGAGGGTGGATTATCCTGGTGAGATGGGTTGGATTATCATGTTGGATTATCATGATGGGACAGTCAGGGTGGATTATCATGGTGAGACAATCATGTTGGATTACTTTGTCCTAAAAGAAAATAATTACCCATGAATATGGCCCCCATGGTGGCTATCATGACAATGTAATATTACCTCTACTCCCAGATGGATGACTCTATCAACATTGGGGTTTTCACCAATAGACTTTTTTATGATGCCTTGTTTTCCTAAATGAAAATGGTGCCAATCATACATCCACTATGGCTGCCATGATGACTGTCTTAAAGTCATGTTGTTATTACTCTTCCTGAACAGTTTTTCATTATGACATTGGGTTTTCACTAAAAGACTTCTAGTGATGTCTACTTTGTCCTCAGTGAAAATGGTGCCATGCTTACATCCAACATGTACACCGTGAGAGCTAATTTGAAAATCTTTATATTGCTGAGGACTGTCAAACATGGTTTCATCACTGAGCAGTTAAATGGAAAAACAATTGTCTTATCATGAATTCTTTTTGACAATGAGAGTGTTAGTCCTTTCAAGGGACACTCGTTTGTTGTTTAATGCCACATCAACACTTGAAGGCTACATCATGCTGAGGCAGCGGGAATAAAGTGCTGTACCAGTGGGCTATACCTATGCTGATAGTAGGATTTGAACCATTAGCCTTGTGGTTACCAACCATTGAGTCACCACAGCTCTCAGCCTTCTGGAATTTTTGTGGTAGAGCCACTGGTGGTTACTTTGCCCTCTGTTGGTCTTCAAGTGTTGCTTGTGCTAGAAATGTTTATGAATATTTCTGCCACCTGAGAGGTAGAACTGGATTGTGTAAGATGGGGTTCGGAATTCCAGTGTATAGGTGGAGGAGTTTAGCAGTTACGATTGTCAAGGGCACAGTTATTAACCAGTCTAGTATACCCAAATCCTTTAGTCTTGTGGGTATGTGTACCTAACTGAAGCAGAGGTACAAGGGTTTGATCCTTGCCAGCAGCATTGCCATGTCCTCATCTGATGCAGGTGGGAGGATAATGTCATGCTTATTTGTGTTGAAGTTGCATCTAAATTCATTGCATTAAATAATAAACAAATCATAAAGATTGTTGAACTAGTCTTTTACTGCAGTTATCTTTACTAGTGTCAGGAGATGAATTTGATCAATTCGCTTGAGTACTTAGATAAAGACTCATTAGAATTCATCAAATATCTGATGTCTCTGTGGTCCTATCTTATTCATCCGTATGAAGATCTGGATTTGTATCCTAAAGGAAAATTTATATTTGATTGTCTCTGGTATTTTATTCTCTCAGATAACAGTTCATCTTGAGTAGGAAAAGGTCAGGAATGTCAATGTTTCTATTAAAACTTTGTATATGCCCCCCTTTTAAGTTTGGTGAATTATGTATGATGTAGCGTTGTGTTTCTCTCAGCGTGTCTGATGATATGTATGTATGACAATATGTTCATTAACATTTGCATGCATTCCCTATAACTTTGCCATTTTTGAAGAGATTTTCATGAAACTTTGTCCATATATATATATATATATATATATATATATATATATATATATATATATATATAATGACTAGATAGTATAATGCATACCATTGCTAAGTCTCACACCTCTCGGCTAAGTTCATAACATAGGAAAATGTAATTTTGTATCTTGTCTGGAGTATAAATTTTGAAGAACCAAAATTATTTTAATGACAGTCATTACAGTAAACATCATGTCAACACAATATATTGTGTACCATAGTCATGCCCATTGCTTCAGGGTCAAGCTCATGGCAAGTGAAAATGTAATTTTGCAACTTGTTTATTTGTCCAGAAATAACATTTGAACCACTGCAGATATTATAATGAAACTCTAGTCAGTTATGAATCATGTATAGACCAAAACCATACCCCAGGGCTACTCAAATACTTTTTGTGGCGGTCCATAATTTTTTAATGGGTTAAGTTCGGGGTCTGAATGTTACGGTCCATTTGTTTAAACTTTAAAGACATTTTTCAACATACAGTCACGTTTTCGTAAGTGTAAGTAAGCACTTACGAAAACGTGTTTCAAGAGTTATTCTGTGCTTTAATGTAAATTTAATATATAAATATAATTTTAACTTAAGTTTTACACGCACAGCATGAAATAAAAATGAATAAGATATATATTTAATTTTTTTAAACAAGATAACATAACTTTTTATCATTTTAATATGGCTAGAAGACGAAAAATCAAACTCATACTCATTGGTACCTTAGTGAGAGCAATGAAACCGGCTTTTCAGCTTCAGAATGTTTTTGTAATCCGGAGAGTATGAAGTCTGTGCAATTTGTAGAGCCAAATGAAGGTGCTCATCTGTGAGAGAATTTCTGTACTTTGATTTAATTATGTTCATTGTGGAGAAGGTTGATTCGCATCGGTATGTTGATCCAAACATCGTCAGAACAGCAATAACATGTTGTCTGGTTTTTGGATACTGAGAGTCACTGACAAACGTGGACCAGAAATCGGTAATGTCCACTTCTTGAAACTTCAGTCTTAGGGTGTCTTCAGCCTGAAGGTCTGTAGTTTCAAGCTGAAGTGCTGCCTGTGAGACAGAAAACTTAGCTTCAGCTGTTGCTGTCCAGTCACCAGCAGCAGGAACTGTAAATGGGCTGGTAACAAACTGGAAAATGCCCTCAAGACCTTTGAATTCCAGAAAACACTCTTCAAATTCATGCTGAAGTTGCTGCACAAACGTTGTTGCAGTTCCTAACAGGTGACGTGATGGATTTATACTTTTTGTTGTTGGGAAATGCAGCAATTGATCATTGGCCAAGTCTTCTGCAAATAAACCCAATTTTGCTTCAAAAGCACAACATTTTGAAGCAAGATGTGTGACTGTCTTGTCTCGTCCTTGCAAGCATA
Organism: Megalonaias nervosa; assembly: GCA_016617855.1. NCBI lineage: Eukaryota > Metazoa > Mollusca > Bivalvia > Unionida > Unionidae > Megalonaias > Megalonaias nervosa. The sequence continues at coordinate 25,292 of JAECUM010000257.1, read as the reverse complement.
GATTTAAATCATTTAATATCCAGTGATATCAACCAGGAAAGCAACAATTGCCATCTGATTCGAATTACTCAAGAATGACACAAACTCAGCCGCTTTGCTGGACCTTGTTGATTGAAGAAATTCAGTGACTTCATTATGTAGGTTCCAGAATCTTGCAATAGCTTTACCCTTACTCAGCCAACGAACATCGTTATGGACAAGAAGATCATTATAATCAGACGAAGTCTCTTCAAGGAACGCTCGAAAAAGGTGATGCTGGAGTGCGGAATTACATCGTATGAAATTAATCATCTTCATCACCATATTCATTACATTTGCAAATTCAGCATTAAACTTGGAACATAAAACTGACTGATGAATGATACAGTGATAAGATAGCAGTTTTGGTTGAATCTCTTTCATACGTGCTGCCAATCCCTTGCTTTTTCCTGTCATGGCAGGAGCTCCATCTGTTGTTAATGACACTAATTTAGAAACATGTAGGCCAGTTTCCTCCAAGAATTTGCTCAAACATTGAAAAACATCCTCACCTCTGGACTGTTTAGTTAAAGGAAGCATTGTCAGCAGATCTTCAGAGAAATCCTTCCCATTGAAATAGCGAACGTAAACACATAATTGTGAAATATCAGTGCCATCTGTAGACTCATCACATGCAATGCAAAAACCTGTGCCCTTTTGAGATCTTGAAGTAGCTGCTGGTACACGTTTTCTGCAAGGTCTTCAACGCGACGGCTTGCGGTGCTGTCAGAAAGAGGGATTCCTGCAATCGCTTCAATAATTTTTTTATCGTCAAATAGCATCAAAGCCGCCTCTGTCATGCACTCTTTCACAACTTCTGCATCAGCGAATGGCTTCTTTCGTCTCCCCAAAGACCATATTACACAAAGCGAAGCCTCTGATGCTTTTTGCTGAACTGTTGTGGTCTTTTTCATCATCGCCATGATGCTCTCAAGACCTGCTTTGAGTGCGTTCACTTTATCCAAACGAAGACTCGATCGTGGAGGGTATTTAGAATCAAAATCCGCGTGCTTACTTTCGTAATGTCTTTTAATGTTTCCACTCTTTATCACGGCAACCGTGTTGTGACAAATCAAGCAAATGGGTCGCGCATCGGTCCGTTCCGGCAAGATAAACAAATAGTCCTCTGTCCATGATTCATGACAAGTATGATTTTTGCAATCGATTTTTCATCGCTTGTTTGGATTTGCCATTGTAGAGTTAAAATGAAAACTATAATAAAATTGTTCTTATTCGCAGTGTTACTTAAAAGCTTTCAAAATTCAATCCAACCACGCCACGCTATAAATTCACAAACAATTATTTGCCGGAAGTGCATATGGTCGATAGACAGATTTCCGGTACCACAATGTACAGGCCTTAATACTTAGGCGAGATGGGTCTTTATTGGTTATGGAAAATTTCAGTTTTTGGTTGTGGAAATTTTCAGTTTTTATTTCTTTTGCGCGGTCCACAAGGAAAGGCCTGGCGGTCCAGACTGTGGACCGCGGTCCGCCATTTGAGTAGCCCTGCCATACCCCATCTCAATGTTAAGGTCACAGCAGGGGAAAATTAACAGATTTGTCGAGGTTATAACTTTCTAAAGATGTTTTAATGAAGCTTTAACAAGTTTATATATTATGACTTGAAACCATATTCATGCTGACTGTATAGGGTCAAGGTCACATGACTGAAAAGTAGAAATCAGTAACCTCAGTATGCATGGGTATAGCTTTTGAACAAGAAAAGTTATTTTGAGTCAGTGTTAGCTGGTTACATATCTTCACTTGACAGTATATTTTTATGTATTTAGTCATACCAATTGCCCTTATGGTCAAGATTAGAATTAGCAATGATTTTTGTAATTAGCCTATTTCCTTGTCCAGGTTGTCATTTTAACTTAACCCAGGTCCACACCTTATCATACAGAGGTCAAAGCTGTTAGTAGGGACAATGTTATGAGATGGGCATATCATAACATGTTTTCAATACACACCTTATCCTAAAGAGGTCAAGGCTGTTATAGTAGGGACAAGGTTATGATAATGGTATAGCATACTCTGTTTGTAATACACTTGTCATCATAAGAATGTTTGGAATAGAAAAGAAGAGTTTTCAGATATATGATTTTAAATCAACAACAAATACAGGGATGGATGCAAGTGGGAATATGTACTTTTTTCTTATTTGAATGCCCCTTCTCTCCCCTACCCTAGGCAGCATTTGGATAGATTGGCTGATGGACAAATTGACAGATATGACCTCACCATATATCTCTAAAATGAGGAGATACTTGTAGCAGACCGATTTCTATGGTTTGGTTTGGTTTGGTGCTTTACAGCTCATCAACACATGTAGGTTATTGGATGCAGAGGCTATTGGGGTAAAGTGCCTTGCACAAGGACACACCTTGATAGCTGACCCAGGCTGGTCCAGTGGTAGGAATGGAACCCACGCCTTTTCATTCACGAGTCTGGCAATTATCCACTGAGCCACTGTTGCTGGCTGAGTAATACAACCACACCTTCCATCTGTGCTTTCTAGATTATTATACAAGAAAAGTAGCACAGAAGCAAAATGATAAAGGCCAGGTGGGTCTTTCATTTGTTGGCCTTTCCTTCATTATGTGTTGTAGATATTGCATCTCTCAATGATTGCTTGTTACAGCTCTAGAGGCTGTATTCCCTCGGCATTGATTGCTTGTTACAGCTCTAGAGGCTGTATTCCCTCGGCGTTGATTGCTTGTTACAGCTCTAGAGGCTGTATTCCCTCGGAGTTGTAGAGCTGCTGGAGAACTTGGAAGAAACTATAAGCCTGAGATTGGCAGGTAGTTATTCTCGGATGTTGGAATTAGGGATTGAACCCAGGTCTTAAGCAGTGCCAATCATATGTGTTACAGCTGTTCATTATTTAAGTTCCCCTCATCCCCAGTCAGATTAGAATGACATATCATAGGGAAGGATAGACCCTTCCAAATTGTGGCACTTACAATTGATCTACAGCCTAGCTATTATGGGATCATGGACAAGCTGGTAGTTGGACCTATGTGCCTTCCTAAATTTCTCCATTTTAACATGGTATACTGAAGTAAAATCAACACATTATTTTAAATACATGTGTACTAACATACAGCCTTTTTAGTTCTTATTTCAACTGTCAAACACCATCAGATGGAAAATTTGTTAGTTCTACCAGTATGACTGTGAATGAAATGGTGGAGAAAGGGTTTATACTATACATGGTCTGGATTGTTGATTGAACCATCTGGTGATGTTAACCCCTTGTTAAATTGGGTAAAAGAACAAGGAAGACATTAATTCAGGGTAAATAGTGATGTAACCCCTTATTAATTTGGGTAATAGAACAAGGAAAACATTAATCCAGGGTAAATAATGAGGGGGGATATGTTATCAGCATGTAAATAAACCAGTTTGACTAAACAAACATTGAGGTCTCTGTTGGAAAATGTCATTTTGGCATTTCTCTGTCAAAGATAGCAATTATTGTCTAGATAAAAGTGTGATGAATGGATAAATAAAGTCACAGATATCTCAACAATGTGACAACATCCTGCCTTTGATAACCTTCCTATCATTTCTCTGATAACTTGTAATATACAGTTTCAGAAAATAACCTCAAATATGTCATCATCAGTTTCTATCATTCAAGCATGAAAAAAAAATCAATTCCTTGTCCTGAAGTTTGGGTTTCATGCTCATTTTTCAGAGAACAAGTTCCCAGAACTTTAAAATCGAACTGAAAAGATTATTTTTGTTGGCATATGAGATATTGAGAGAGAGAGAGAGATGTTTAATTCTTCCTTCAATTCTGTTTTCATAGTTATAAAAATGGAACAAAAGTGAATTAGGGAATATTATTATTGGATGATAACATGATGTGTTTTAATTACTTTCCCATTCTACCACCCACCCCCTCCCCAAAGAAATAAAAATGGAAAAAATATGAAAGGCACATATTCAAAATGTGTTTTTCCTTGAAGATAAAACTACACAGATTATAAAAGTCACTGATGCATAATGATGAACAAAAATAGACATAAAACAGAGGAGTGAATTGTAAATCATGACTGTTCCATCCGGTCTTCATACCTTGTAGGTATTTTATATCCTAGTGGATGTAAATTTATGTAAACCTATGTTTATATATTAGTGGATGTAAATTTATGTAAACATATGTTTGTTCAACAGTTTAAGTTAAAGAGGAGTGTTCTTTTTATATGTATGTATGTATGTATGTATGTATGTATGTATGTATGCATGCATGTATGTATGCATGTGTGTCATCAGTCTGTGTCTATGTATGAATACATGCATGCATTTTTTTTTCTTCTCAAATGCATGTTTTTATCTTATATGCATACAGACCAACATACATTTACAAGGGCTGAAAGATTAGTCACAAATGTATTTTATTTAATATTGTTATCTGTGATGTAAAACTTGTCACAGAATACCTCAGTCTGCCAGTAAAACAGAACATCTGTTGGCAAGATTGATAAGTTTTGTATGAACATGCTTACACACTTAAAGACATCAAACAGTTTGCTTTGACTTGTGAAGACGATCATTACCTGACAGATCAATTTTCACAGACACAGACAAACAGACAAACAAATGAGCTGTTGTTACTGGACATTGTAGATATTTGTGTGTAACAAAATGCAGGAGATTAAAGCAAACTCCAGTTAGATGCAGCAGAGGACATTTGCAAACAGACTGGAGAAAAATCATAGAAAAGCCCTTCATTCAAAACCTCAATACTGTTACATGCAAAATGTCGTATATGCCGAATCATCTTAATAATGCTGAATCTTGAAAGTTACTGTTAACATCGTTGGGTACCATTAAAACCAGATAATATCAACATTTCATCACATTATAAACCATGTAATTTCTTCCTCAAATGCAGATACCCTGCCATTTTTCAACATGTGTATAATTAATCCAGTATTGATTGGTGACATCCATGGGTCAACCAATTTCTGTCAAAAGCTGGCACACAAGATTTGGTAACATCATTGTTGTAAACATAAGAAGCTAACACCATGCAGTGTTGGAATGTCTTCAGCCCAAGTTTGCCCTTTAATTTATAGTCCAGTGCCCCTGCTGATCACCAATATTCAACCGAGTCTTATTTTTATATAATGCATGCTTTTTCTTCTCAGATCTGCTTAAAAAAATGGGCCTGCCTCTCTTCATTCCCCCTTGAATTAATTTGTTATGCCAGATGTAAATGTTGTTGTTATTAGGTTAGTCACTAACAGAATTTGTCAATATATCACACTGCTACTTTTGGAGCACTCCAGAAAAAGGTCAGAATTACGATTGACTTTGTTGACTGAATTGAGGCATGGCACCTCTCAATTCTAAGCTGAATATTTGAACATTGTTGAAACCTAACATCATGATTATTTCAAAGAATGGTTATGTCAGATAGCTTTTGTAACAAATCATTTCCTTCCATCAAAACTTTATTTAAATTGGAAGAATGGTGAAATTTATAATAAACTGTGGCATTGGGGTTTTAATATGAAATCAGTAATATATTAATATGTTATTCTTTCTTGCAGTTTGTATTATCAACATATATGCTCTCTAGGTGCAACACATGAACCCACCTGAAGAGCATGCATGCATGATGTAAAAATGTTAGAAGGAATCAAATTTGGATATATATCCCCAGTATATATTGTTGTTGTTATAGGTTTAATGCCATTTTTCAGTACATGATAGGCCAGGGGTCAGCAACCTACAGCACATGTGCCGCAAGGTGGCACGTCAAGAGGTTTTGTGTGGCACATGAAGGGCAGCCAAATATCTCGATTTTAACAGTGTTACTCTCTTACTGGTGGCACGCGCTCTTTCATTTTGTAATTAATCCAGAAAAAAAGTGGCATGCTGTGTAAAATAGGTTGCCGACCCCTGTGATTGGCTATGCATAGTGACCAGTATATTTGGCGGAGGAAGAACTACTGGCAAGCTCTCACATACCCATGTCGGCCGAACCGGAGACACAAACCCACATGGACAGAGGTGAGATGTCAGTGATTGATAAAGGCAGGTGCCTAAGGCTGTTCAGCTCTGTATATATATACTTAAGTGATTGGTAAAGGCAAGCACCTTAGACTTTTTGGATATATATATATATATATATATATATATATATATATATATATATGCATGCACAGATAAACAGACACATGGACAAACGACTGTACAATAGTTTGTGGGCAGTATCCTGAAAGGACTAACTATTGAATACATGCTTTGGATGCTAGACAAACAGACTGGAAAACATACAGAAATAGCAACAAGTTCCTAAGGACAATGGAATGAATATACTAAATTTATTGTAGTATATAGGATCATATAGAACTGAATTCTGTCTTTCTGTATGCTATCAACTTGACATTAATGTTGCCTGATGCTGGAAAGTAAAAGGGGTCATGCCATTTGAGTGTGTGGCAAATTTGCGTGCAGATAAGGAAGAAAACAAGGAAGGTTTGTCTAAATGATTGAAGCTCTTTACATGAACTGTTTTACATTTACACATTTTATATTGTTATTCCCACCTTACAAGAGAGTTGTTATTTGAAGAATGATAGATAGATCTAGAAATGAAGACAAGCTGGGAAATACAACCAGTCTTCAAGTTTTGGATTACATTCAAATTTAAAGGCAATTGAATGAGAGGGTTTTGCACTTTAGTTAGTTGGGTATACTCTATTTATTTCCAGATGTGAGGTGATAAACTTCATTAAATGCATTCTTCAGACCTCATTTGCATGCTGTTTAGAAATTTTATACTGAATCAAGTCAGACCAGTTTGTTTTGTGCCCCACCACAAATGTTGGAGAGCATATAAAGTAATACAGTACTTATCTGTCCATCAGCATGTCTGTCCATCTGGAAAAGTTGCATGTCAGATCAGTTATGACACTACTACTACTTTCACCACAACCACCACCACCAATGCTACAACTGCTGTGGCTACTACTAGTACTAGAGGGTGATTCGTTTTTCTTCCACACACATACACATAACCATGCAGATATTTTCTTCTACACACATACACATAACCATGCAGATATTTTCTTCTACACACATACACATAACCATGCAGATATTTTCTTTCACACACATACACATAACCATGCGGATATTTTCTTCCACATGCATACCCATGCAGATATTTTCTTCCACATGCATACCCATGCAGATATTTTCTTTCACACACATACACATAACCATGCGGATATTTTCTTCCACATGCATACCCATGCAGATATTTTCTTCCACATGCATACCCATGCAGATATTTTCTTTCACACACATACACATAACCATGCAGATATTTTCTTTCACATGCATACCCATGCAGATATTTTCTTCCACACACATACATATACCCATGCAGATATTTTCTTCCACATGCATACCCATGCAGATATTTTCTTCCACATGCATACCCATGCAGATATTTTTTTTCACACACATACATATACCCATGCAGATATTTTTTTCCACATGCATACCCATGCAGGTATTTTCTTCCACACACATACATATACTCATGCAGATATTTTCTTCCACATGTATACCCATGCAGATATTTTCTTCCACATGCATACCCATGCAGGTATTTTCTTCCACATGCATACCCATGCAGATATTTTCTTCCACATGCATACCCATGCAGATATTTTCTTCCACATGCATACCCATGCAGGTATTTTCTTCCACACACATATGCATAACCATACAGATACACTTTTGTATATTATATATATATACACAGATGTACATTCCATTGAATACATACAACAAAATTTGTCATAACCTGTTTCAGATATCATCTGGATTCATCAGTTGCAAACATCAGTGATGAAGAAGTGGCACAGATGATATTTCTTTAACATTTTTAGGTAGACAGTTCCAAATGAAATGACCAGAAAAAGACTATTCTTCTATAGAATTCACTCTTGGGCTTAGCAGGAAGGTTGTTAGATGACATGCAATTTGTATTAGTAACATTTGTCCATTTTACTAATGAACCATTGATATCAGGCACGTGCAGTCGTGCTGATATGACTGAAAAATTGTTAAAGCTAAGTTAAAAATCCAAATCACTCACTCACTCAGGCATGTGCAACCTATAATCTGCAGGCCAGATCTGACTAGTGACCTAGTTTTGTCAGCTTATTTACATCAGAGGTTGTGGCTTTGAAAATTGCTTATCAGGCCCTTGTCTTGGAGGAAATTGCCTGGTTTATATAGTTTGGCACAGAACCCTTCGAAACTTGATACATAAATTTAGCTTTTCGTAAACATAGTCTATAATAAAACAGGCATGGTCTTTAAATATTCGGTATCAAAATTGTTATGGATAATGGTGGTTTGTTTTTGAGGTCTTTTGATTTGTAAAATTTTATAAGCATTGCCCCAGATGATGTTAGGCAAGGTGCAGTTGAGTATAACTCTTTTAACACTCAGTAGTTATGAATTATGCCATGTAATTACCAGATATTCTGACATCTTTTGGGTTTTAGTAATGACATAACCAGATCAAAATGATTGATATCAACTTAACTCCTAAAATTTTACATAGCATAACATTTTCCAGTTCCACATCATTGCCATTTAGGTGTGAAATATTATCTTTAAGTCTGTTACATGTGTGGTCATCAGCATCTGATGTGTGGTCATTACTTCAATTTTGTTTAAATTAATGATTATTTGATTATATTTTCACTATTGGGACAGTTCACCAAGGACATGTAAAGTCCTTCAACAATATTAATATCATACATGGTTGAGTCATCTGCACAGAGATCAGGCTCTATTTCCTTTAGGCAAATGTAGATGATTTGTAAACATAAGAAATTGTAATGGCCTTAAAATAGATCCTTGAGGTACTCCGCAAGTCACATTTTGTTTATAGTTCGAGTGGTCATGGATCAAAAGAGCCTACGGCATGGTCTGTTGTTTGTTTTCTGACTTGTGTCATCCAACCACCATCCATTAGCAAGAATCTCTTTATTGCTACGTCCCCAAAAGGAGGATTACCATGAAACTTACACAAACATTCATTGCAAGTTTCATTCTAAATGAAAAGGGTGATGTTCAGACCCACCACATAGCCATCTTGAAAATAGTGTTATTGCTCCCACTCCAGAATGGATGGTCATATCATCATGAGGTTTTCACTTAAAGACTAATAATTATGATATCTAGTTGGTCCTAAATGAAAATGTCACTACTCTTCCAACATAGATGGGTTTTCACTAAACAACGTTTTATGATGTCTTGTTGGTTTTAATGGTTAAAAACTCTTGTCCAGTATGGTTACCACAGTGGTCATCTTGTCCAATATGGTTACCACAGTGGTCATCTTGAAGATCCTGTTATTGCTGTTCCTTCTACAATTGTATGGTTATATCAACGTAAGGTTTTCACTGAAATGCTTCTTACGGTGTCTATCTGGTTTTCAGTGAAAATGGTGCTGATCTGAAGTTCAGTATGGTCGTCATGGCATTCATGTTAAAATCTTATTATTACTCTTCAGGAATGGTCATTTCAACATGGGGTTTCCACAAGAAGACTTCTTATTATGTCTAGTGGGTGCTAAATAAAAATTGTGCCAGTCTGATGTCCATTATGGTCATAATGGCTGTCATCTTGAAAATCTTGTTATCGCTACTCCTGAATGAAAATTCATATCTTGAGAATATTATAATCTCTGTTCCTCACCAAATGGATGGCATTATAAACATTGGGTTTTGCGAATGGACTTCTTATAATACCTAGATGGTTCTAAATGAAAATGGTGCCAGTCATACATCCAGTGCATGGCCGCCATGATAGCTGTCCTGAAAATGCTGTTGTCAACTCCCTCTGAATGGATGGTCATTCTGACATGGGGTTCTCACCCAAAAGGCTTATAATGATGGCTACTTTGTCCTAAATGAAAATGGTGCCAATCTGACATCCAATTTGTGCTGCAGATCAGCAAATCTAAAAACCTTGCTGTAACTGAAGAATATTAGTGATAGTTTCAGTGCTTGAAAGTTAACAGATAGAAATGGTCTTATATTGAATTCCTGGAAAAACTTTTAACCCAGTTCCTTCAAGGGACTCGTTTTCTTTGCAAATGTCTTGATAACAAGGAGTAATTGGTTCTTTAATAATTACAGTTATATTATAATTATACTTTTTTTTATTGATACATAAATGATTTTTCTTGAGGTGAAAAAAATGGTTAGAATATGAATTAGGAGAACTACCTTTGCCAGCTCCTAGATCTTTGACAATTTTCCAAACATTTTCTGGTTTCTTTTCAGAGATTTCAGTATGCTGTTGGTAATGAGATTTTTGGGATACCCTTATAAACCATGTCTTTATACCTTATTTTTAGCGCGAATTTCACAGTCCAAAATAGCTTATGCGATGGCCTGTCATATGACATCTGTTAGCACAAGTTTGAAGCTTTATAAACAGTTTATTCTAAGATCTAATTGACATATTGCTTACCAGACAACCTGTATGGCCACCATGGCAGCTATCTAAAAAATTTTGTTTTTGTTGCTACTATTTAATGGATGGCCATATCAACATGGGGTTACCAATAAAAGACTTCTTATGATGCCTAGTTGGTCCTAAATGAAATTGATGCTATCTTAATTTTTCATTCCATTGTACAGTATAGAATATGGATTTTTGTACAGATACCAACATTATTATATGCTCATTTTTTTTCTCAGTTAACTTTACATTGTCAGAATCGTGCAATATTTTACGATATTGCACTAACGCGCACTTCAAATTGAACTCACGTACACAACACGTGTGCCCAGTAGTGTATTGGGAACTACTTTGTAAACAAATCATGTACACTAATGTAGTAGACCCTTTACATTTTGGTTGATATTAAATTTGTTTCTGAATGAACTAAAGCAGATATTTCGTGGACTGCCACATACCAGCTGCTTTGCCACATTTCGCGTTAACTTTTTTGATACAATGTTTCGGATTCAGGGTAGCGATAGACACCAGACAGGGTCCCTACAAATAACATGCAAGTGATAAAGCATAAACTGTCTTCTTTAGCTGGTAATAAAAATGGCAAAAAATATACTAACAGTTTCACATCCTGAATTTCCTCAAAATGTACTTTCTTCTGCAAATCCGAATTACATGAGCCATGTCATGGGTTCTCAAGCTTGATTACACATTTTGAAATTGTAATGTAATTTTGACTACATTCCAAGTGCAATAGCACTCAAAATGAAATAAACATTACATTCCATAGCATCTTTTTGATAATTGCAATTGAAAGACTTCATATTTTTCCCACATTATGATTTCAAACATTCAATGACAGAATACTTGCAGATGTCAACATGCTGCTCCTTGCTGCTGCAATCCAGTGTACTTCATGTAGAAATGTCACAGATAAATCCAGTCCATAATCACAAAATTTCGAAGAATCGACAAAAATACCAAAATCTATTCATTCCAGATCAAATGGAAAAGTTGTTGCAATGCACATTCATTCACAATATGACTCCAAATTCCAATTTTAAGTAGACCAAAACACCATTTTCTTTCGAAACTTGTGTCTAGCACGTGACCAAGTTCAAATTTATCAGAGCGGAGTTACATAATGTTGTTGTGTAATGATGAATCTGTGCTTGTGTATTTAGTTTGGAATACGGCATACATTCAGTTACTTTGTTTCTTGTAGTGTATTTTTGTTTATATAATTAAGCCTTAGGTAGTATAGGAAAATGAGCATATAATAAAACGGTTACTGCATTTGTATGGGAAAATATGAACTCGTTTTGTCTAATGGATATACTGCACTCCCAAGGTCGTGCAGTACATCCATCCGAAAAACTTGTTCATATTTTCCCATACAAATGCAGTAACCTATAAGTATAGAATACGGATTTCTATAGAGATAACCAACAGGAAGTTTACTATTCATTCCATTGTGCAGTAGGATTTTGATTTCTATAGAGATAACCAATAGGAAGTGGTATACTCTTGGGAATAACATCTAACCATGTAGTTTAGAAATAATTAAATTCCAGATCTTTCCTTCATTTGCATGTAATACAATCACTTATTATTTTCAGACCTAAAAAAATTCTAAAAATATTCAGTTTGAAATGTATTTGTTAGGCTGATCTGTCCCAGTTTTAACTTTACTCAGTCGAAGCATCAAGGCATTGTGCTCTTTACGTAATAAATTCAGTATGATTAAGTTTACCTGCTGTTCATATTCTTATAATCTTCAGGTGACCAATTTGCACATCTTAACCATTTAGTCGTATGTACAACACTCTACAAGAACTTTTGGGTCTGCAGCTTAGGTACATATAAATTGAATACACACAGAATAAATAAAAAAATCATCATCATTGAGCTGAAGTAGATTTTTATGCACTTATTCAGTATTGTCATTACTGCTTACATTCAAAATTGTTGAGTATATACAACTTTTGCTATTAGTATATAACAATATCTCAGTTGCAGTAGGGATGCTTGCATCAGTCTTCGGGCATTAAACTAGTTATTCTTTCTGGAATTGCAATTATCGCATGTACATGTATTAAGAAGGACTGAATACTTGTGGAGCATAGAAATGAAGATGGTTTTTGTGTGTGTGTGTGTGTGTGTGTGTTCAGGGCACTAGACTACTTGTGGTCAAAAATAACAACATGAGCAGTGCCGGAGTACCCATTAAGCACACTAATCACATGCTTAGGGCACCAGCCCAACTGGGGGCACCAGAAAAATTCACATTAATTGTTGATGATAAAATTGAATGAATTATATATGACCATTTCTATCTGCATGTATTTTGATTTGGAATGATTGGTAACACTGGTATTTTACCACCTCTTTAGCTTTTAATATTGTTCTTATGAGTTTCATGGGGGCACCATAATATTTTCAGTACTTTGGGCCCTGGAAAGCCTTAATCTGGCACCAAACATGTGTGAAGTAAGTTGCTTCTTATGTTTGCAGTTATGTGAATTTCTAGTTCTTTCAACACATCCCACTATATCATGTGGATCTACATCCAGTTGATGTGATATATTGTGTGTTGGTTCTTTTGGCACATGTGACAAATACCAGGTCTGGTCCTGCATCAGGCTGACATAGTGTATTGTGTGTTAGATCAGTTGGCATAAGATATTGTCTTCATCCAGCTGAACTCATGCATTGTGTTTTTCCATAGTGCATTGTGCATGAGTCTTTCAGGTTTGGGAAGATACCGTATATTCCCTAATTAATACCCCCCCCCCTCTAATTAATGCCTCCCTCCCCATTTTTAGGAACAGGATCTGTGGCAGCTATGTAAGTTGTCTGGGTGCCACTAGTCAAGTAGCTCTGATTATTGTGTTTGTTGCAGGCACTTTATCATGGCTCTGTGTCACAGATTAAATAATTTAAACACTGATGTAAGCAGTGTAACCAGGTTGACCTTGCCTTAAGTATCAGAATCTTATCTTGATACCACAAAGTTAGTAAAACGTTTTAGTGATGACTGTTTTACATTGCAGAAAAACTGAACTTAAATTCTGCCTCAGTTCAATTTTTCTTCTCAGATATAAGGAGGAGTGCATCATGAGAATTTATTCTCATTTTTCAGGATTTATAAAGCTTCCAAAAGCAGTCTTTTTCTGTCAGATTTAAATAGCTTTCATAAACTATCCTTTATTTGAAAATCAGTCAGGGCAAGCACAGTTATTTCAAACAATCACGTGCTCATTTATTTGAAACAATCATCATTTGTTCAGATGAAATGGCAAATGCTTTAGATAAAGATGAAAATTCCGTCAGCAGTATCCCTATTCATTTAGAATTCATTGCACAGTGTCAGGCACAATTCAAATTTAAACTGTTGAACAAAGGATATAGATTTTCTTTCTGAAGGACGAATGACCCATTATGTAATATTACAGCACTGTATTACTTCCATTGTAGATGTTAGTAGGTTAAAACGAAACATTTTGTGAGAAATAAAATCTGACCTTTGCATCAACAGAACTAATAAAGATGGTATTAATATTTTATTTGCTGAAAAAGCATATTACTTATAATAGTTTAGTGCTCAGTGGTGCAGTGTTGCCATGGTGATATTATAACTTTGTTACGTGACTAGGCTCATACAAAGTAACAAAGAAAAGAGTGAGGCCAACAAGCTTTGTAAATTTAACAAGATAATTTATTTCCCTAGAAAACAAGGTAAAAATATGAAAAAGGACTTATGGTTTGTAAATATAATCAAAAAATTAATCCTAGAATTTAAAAATATAAGTCCTATCACAAAAAAGTTCTAATTGAATCCAAGTTCGAATCTCGATGAAGTTCCAAGATAGAAGGTGATGACATCCTCTATAACCAGTTTTGTGCAGATGTGTCAACAGTTCCTTGTTGTGTCACCAAGAATATAATTCCGGCTTTAGAATTCTGAATAATTTTTAGTAAATGTCTTTGTCCAAGAATTTCGGTGAACACACGTGAGGAAATCTCCAAGAAAAATAAATTATTTTAAATAAATAAAACTCAGTTCAAATGCTCCGGTGGCCTAGTGGTTAGAGCGTCCGCCTCGGATGTGGAGGTCGTGGGTTCGAACCCCGGCCAAGTCATACCAAAGACTTCTAAAAAATGGTACTAACAGCTGCCTTGCTTGACGCTCAGCATTAAGAGGTTAGTGTTAGGACTGGTCGGCCCGGTGTCAGGATAATGTGACCGGGTGGGACATCATGCTACATGTCTGCGGCATGATGCCCCAGTGCTAGACATCACTATAAACTGTCACACTGCAGACATCATAGCGATATGACTGAAAAATTGTTAAAGCTACATTAAAAATCTAAACCACACACACACTCAGTTCAAATGGCAACAACAGGAATACCTTTCAGCCTGAAGGTATAATTTACAACTGACTCAGAAACACTGAGATATGAATATTAAACCCAACTAAAAAATGCAATTCAGGCCCTTGTGATGAGTCACGTGGTCACTTACTACAAGTCAGTTGTCACGTAGGCCAGCATAGCCCTAGCTAAGAATCAATGATTCCCACACTGGAAATAAATTATAAAAAAATACTGTTTACAACAGAGCTAACATGTGGGCTGAATGTGACCTTGGTAATGACCAATCATTTTCACTCTGTGTTTACGAATTCATAACCAAGGTCAGGAACTAGGTCAGCTAAAAATATAATGTAGCAATACTTTTGCATTATAATCAGGCTAAAAGAACTGAACTGAATTTATGGGGAAAAATGTCAAATCCAATAAAAAAATTGTCATTACAATAAAATGTAATGAAACAAAAATAAAAAGAAATTTAAAACTAACACACAAATAATTTAATTACATATATGTAACAACTTGTATTAGTTTTCATGGAGATTTTTTAGAGTATTATTAAAGGAAGTGAGATGATCATCTGACTATGAATAAACTCAATATGCCAGGCAACATTCTGTGTTTGGTTTCCCTTAGCAACAGAGGTGCTCAAAAGCATATTAAATTAGCTAAATATTGGAAACAAAGAGTTTAATCTTTAAAAATTTAATTCCATAGGCAGTATAATTTCTTTCCATTCTTGAAATTGATCTGTCTTCCATTTTAAATGCCTGTAAGAGATAATGAAGCAGGAGTTAAAGTTTTAAAACATGCGACTTTGACTATGTACAGATACATCTACTACAGCTGAGTGCTATCATATCAGTTACTGAGACTGAATGCTAGGCAGAATACTAGAGCTTCATCATGGCTGACTATAGAAACTGAAAATGAAAACATGGTTATATTTATATTCATTATTTCATTAGTTTTTGCTGGATTTCATTGAAATAAAAAACAGCTTACCTTGTGTAGTGTCTGTTATTCATATATTTTCACTTTATATATTCCTACATCCCATCATACAAGAAATCCCAGTCATGTAAACTGTTTTGAATCTCACAAAATAAATCCAGTATTTACATATGTACATATAAAAACATGAATGAAATCGGCACTCTAATTACAAAGTTATTATCCACATATAAATGTACCGTATTTACTGCATGTTTTCGGACAGCAAAAAATAATTACTTTTTTTGTTGTCCGAATACTTATTAAATTCTTTAATTAGGTGTCCGAAAACAAACAGGGGAAGACAAATTGTTTGCACCCTATGAAAATTTCATGTCTCCTCCCTTCCCTTACACGCATTTTGTATATTCCAAGATATGCCCACATCTCCGTGATGCTGGTTTCATACCATTTCAGGTCTTGCTTTTGGTCCCCCATTTTCTGGCATAATCGTTTGTTTCTTTCACAAGCTTTTCCACCAGACATTCAGGAAAAAACTTGAGAAAAAAATCTTTCTCGTTGCTTAGTGGTCCAAGCTCGATTGTTGAACCAACATGAGAATCAAAATCATTGATCTTGAACACAGCGAGGTCATCACTCCATTGTGCAAGTGGGACTTTGTCCTCCTTGTCAACTGAATCAAAATCACTTATATCTGGTGTTGAAACGGGACTGACATCAATATCTGGTCCATTTTCTAAGAATGATCCAGTAAACTCTTCGATATCGCTTGCACTGAACCCTTCAAAGTCACTCATATCTGAATCACAATCCATCTTGTTTATCTCAACTACACGTGTTTCGTAAATTGCTGGGAAGCCCTTCCAGTGTGTATAATTTTAACCTCTCAGCTTTCAAACTTGTATCAAAATGTCGAGTAAACAGTCCTCTCATTGGTTATGATAATTAAAAATATGTAAACTTATGTACTTTCAACCAATCAACGTTTAGTTAACATAGCGGTCACGTCCGCATAGATGTGACACTGGGGTTTCGAGTACTGCTGAACTATACGCACATAAGTAACGCTGCATATATGTGTCATTGGGGTTCAGGAGCTATTTACAGGTGACGCTTAGATGCGGCAGTTGTAGCTAAAGGGTTAAGCAGCCCTCACTGGGAAGTCAGGCAAATGGCACTGATTGACAGGTGGTTGCTTTGTAGAGGTTGATTTCTATGTAATAATTTCATTGATGGGGTCCTGAAAAAGTAGTTTATGATACGAGACAGGAGGTTACTTTATAGAGGTTGATTTTTGCAATAACAGAAGGGGAGGATTTGTTTATCATGGACTTGCCATGAATGTATTTGTTACCTACGATTCATAGGTAAATTTGGATTTTGAAATTTTTACTAAAGCAATTTTATATCACATATACTTGCTTGTAAGTTAGGTCCAGCTTGAAACTGCATAGACCCAGATTTGGCATCGAATAATGCACTAGCAGATCCAGGTCTGTGTAGCTTATTATGCCTTATCAGTAGAAATTACACATTTGACTGATCTGCAGGTGCTTTATTGCGATGGAAGATCGGGTTTCATCTTGTTTACAATTCAACCCAACCTGTATGCAAGTATATATATATCAGTGGGCAATTTGACCCAAGTTATATGCAAGTATATACATGAAATGGCAATTTGACCCAACTTATGCACAAATATTTTCATATACATGTATTGGCAATTTGACCCAACTTACATGCAAAGTATGTACATAAATTTGCAATTTACCCAACTTGTGTGGAAGTATATACATAAATTTGCAATTCAACCCAACTTGTATGCAAGGATGTACATAAATTTGCAATTCAACCCAACTCATATGCAAGTAGATACATATGGCAAGGTTGTAAGTTTAATTATATATGTTGTGATTTCTTGGCTAGCAATCTTCAACCGCCTTATGACTTGCTGATAAAAATAAAAAGTGCTGCCAAATACTCCTCTTCTTTGATAGAGAGCAAGACACAATGCATTGGAATGTATCTAAATAATAATGGCAAATACCCCTCTTTTCTTGATAGAGAGCAAGACACAATGCATTTGAATGTATCTAAATAATAATGATAAATACCCCTCTGTTCTTGATAGAGAGCAAGACACAATGCATTGGAATGTATCTAAATAATAATGACAAATACTCCTGTTTACTTGAGAGAAAGCAAGACAGTGAAATGGAATGTATATAAAAATAATGTCAAAAATTCTTTTTCCCTCGATAGAAAGCAAGACACAGAGCATTGGAATGTATCAAAAATATAATGCCAAATTCTCATCTTCCCTTGATAGAAAGCAAGGCATTGTAATGGAATGTATCTAAAAAATAATGCCAAGTTCTCCTCTTTCCTTGATAGAAAGCAAGACAATGAAATGGAATGTATCAGTGTCAAATTCTCCTTTGTCCTTGATAAAAAGCAAAACAGTGTAATGGAATGTATCTTTACTTGATAGAAAGCAAGACAATGCGATGGGATGTATCTAAAAAATAATGCCAAATTCTCCTCTTCCCTTGATAGAAAGCAAGACAGTGCAATGGAATGTATCTAAAAATAATGCCAAATTCTCCTTTTTACTTGATAGAACGCAAGACAATGCAATGGAATGTATCTAAAAAATAATGCCAAATTCTCCTCTTCCCTTGATCGAAAGCAAGACAATGCGATGGGATGTATCCAAAAAATAATGCCAAATTCTCCTCTTCCCTTGATCGAAAGCAAGACAATGCAATGGAAGGTATCTAAAAAATAATGCCAAATTCTTCTCTTTACTTGATAGAAAGCAAGACAATGCAATGGAATGTATCTAAAAAATAATGCCAAATTCTCCTCTTCCCTTGATAGAAAGCAAGACAGTGCAGTGGGATGTATCTAAAAAATAATGCCAAATTCTCCTCTTCCCTTGATAGAAAGCAAGACAATGCAATGGAATGTATCTAAAAAATAATGCCAAATTCTCCTCTTCCCTTGATAGAAAGCAAGACAGTGCAATGGAACTATCTAAAAATAATGCCAAATTCTCCTTTTTACTTGATAGAAAGCAAGACAATGCAGTGGAATGTATCTAAAAAATAATGCCAAATTCTCCTCTTCCCTTGATGGAAAGCAAGACAGTGCAATGGAATGTATATAAAAATAATGCCAAATTCTCCTCTTGATAGAAAGCAAGACAACACAATGGAATGTGACTTTACTTGATAGAAAGCAAGACAACACAATGGAATATGTCTTTACTTGATAGAAAGCAATTCAATGTAATGGAATGTGTCTAACTTCGTCCTCCAGGGTATTGTAATTGTTTGTTTTGTTCTTCTTGTTATTTTGTGGTTTAAAGTTTACTTCATAAACATATGATGTGTAAAACATGAGGAAATATGGTGAGTTCAAAGGTCATTGTCATTGTACTAACTTAAACAAGGCTTGCACTGGTAGAAAGTAACACCTGGTACATATTTCAGTTACACAGTGCAATTAGGCACCTGAAATTAATCAGCCCACTGGTATTAACCCTCTAGCTTGGGTGGTAGAATGAGGTAATAAATTTTAGTCAGGTTTTCTCTAAATATTTGTAGTTTGTGTTTAAGCACTTGAAAAAGATTAAAGGTTTTACAGAGGCACACAAAAAGGGCCTCCTGGTTTGAAGTGGTCCTGGCTAGACATTTGAAATATGGGCATTAGTGTAAACAGGGATGAGAGAGGGCAGTGATCACAGAAAAGACATTTATTGCCATAAATTTATGGTGGCACACTCTAGACTTGCCCCACTGCAAACAAATCTGAGCCTGAGACTATCTAGTTGAAGGTATCAGATTTGAAGGATATTTCAAAGACTTCAGGACATGATTGTAGCAGTATGTATTTTCTTAATTTTCTGTTTTTGTATTCTCATTCTATATTTTCACATTCTCTTGGTAATGTCTATTTTTTCAGCTTCAGGTTATCAACTGTAATTTTACCGTTTGAAACAAGGGCAAGTCTGATGTGCAAATCAATAAGAATTTTATATGTATTAAATACGTTGTGCATTGAAAAGTTGATGATGTGGCTTACATCCAGCTGCATATGTTAAGTTTAAGGCCACTATCAAGAAATTTCAAAATTATGAATTTTGATTTGTCATTAAATTTAAAGCAAAGTTGTATGTCAGATCAGTGTCTTATTTATTTGCACAATTTTTCTTTACCTGTTCTTTATGTCATTTGGTAGGTGATGTTATTTCTTGCACAAAATATTTACGAAAATGTTAGGTCTGCAGAAAATTTGAGGATATAGTATAGTAATTATATTTCAGTACGATTGGATGTAAACCTTGTGCATGATAATTTGTAGCTGGATAATTTGTGAACACACGGAATCAGGCATTGGGCCCATTTTGTTCTTTTGGAAAATACCAAAATAATTCTCCCCTAAATGTTGAACATGAAGAAAATTGTGATCAAAACCTGTAAACGATACTTTGATTAATTGCTCATTTTATCATTGTAAATGGTAATTTTGTACTTGGAAATTTGCTTTAGCATCATGAAATTTGCAGTTTTTTACTTGGAAATTTGCTTTAGCGTCATGAAATTTGCAGTTTCGTACTTGTAAATTTGCTTTAGCATCATGAAATTTGCAGTTCATACTGGGAAATTTGCATTAGTGTCATGATATTTGCAGTTTTTTACTTGGAAATTTGCTTTAGCGCCATGAAATTTGCAGTTTCCTACTTGTAAATTTACTTTAGCATCATGAAATTTGCAGTTCATACTCGGAAATTTGCATTAGCATCATGAAATTTGCAGTTTCGTACTTGGAAATTTGCTTTAGCATCATGAAATTTGCAGTTTTTTAAAATAAGTCATTTATTTTGTTACATTTTCTTTTCTGAGTGAACTGCACATGACCACATTCAACTTTATTGTAACAATGGAAAATGTCAGTAATGCCTACAGGTGGCAGCACTTTAAGAAATAAATACCATTTAAATAAGTTTCGAAAAGTGAAATTTGGTTTCCATGCAATCATAACAAATGTAATCTGCCTTCTTGTACTCAAATATGAATAGAGTCAGTCAACCATAACAATTATGTTTGCCAACATTTATGAAAACCTAATTAAGTGCCAACTCTGTTTTGATCTCCAAGTTGCAGATGTGTCTGTTGTATTGTTACTTCAATTAAAATTAGACTTGCTTTGTATTACCATGTTAGTTAAGTCTTTTGTATCATATCAAATAATTGGGGCTGGAATATTTAAATAAAAACTTGAAAGGCTAGGAAATCCCACCCATGAAAGAGCTAGTAGTCATGGTAGTGTGTCAGATCAACTCCAGTTAATTGACCACTTGAGCAATGTTATAAATACTATCATGTAGGTAGCACAGTTAAAGTATCACACATTAATTGGTTTTTCCTACTAATGAGAAAATTTGATTAAGAATAGCAAGAGAAGTAAATGAAAGAGTTAGTTGGTGCATGAAAAGCTTTCTTCACAGAAACAATTCATTAGGGAGAAGGAGTTCCAAAGTTTGTAGTGTGCTTGAAATTTCTGAACTGGCATGCAGAAGTTTGCTTAAGAATGAGCATCAATTTCCCTATTACTTGCAATGAAATCATAGCGTCCGTGTTTACGAATAGAACAATTTAAGAAATATCAATGTTGACCGCTGTTGTTCCACTAACTAAATGTCCTTAGTTTTGGAAAAAACGAGATCTTGTTTTTTTCATGAATCAACAGTAACACTCAAATATATCCACGTTCACACACAAAAGGCAGTAACATAATACAGATTGTTTTTGTAGCTGCACACGTGTGTGGAAACCTCATGGAGTAATGTTTTTAACACTTTTAAAGGTTGGTTGTCTTGAAAGTAAAGGTAACTTTATACAGAAAAGTGAACAACAGCTTTAGAAAAAGTTTTATTGACAATTTTTCTGCATGTGATTATACTGTATTTCATGTAATTTTTCGTACACAAAAAAATAATTATTAATTTCATTGTACGAAAAATTATGTGTAAAATAAATAATTATCATTTTGTGGTACTGACTGTACGAAAAATAAAGGGATTGTACCTGAACAAGTTCTACGGAACACATGCTACTCGACAACTCTACGGTACAAACGTACAAAGTAAATGTATATTTTCTGTCTCATTTTGCTCTCAAGAATCTAATTTCAATAAAAATAAAAGAACTCAAAAAGATTTTTGTTGTTATTAGTGAATGAGAGGAAGAGAGAGGATTATGTCTTAGTGTTCAAGCTCGTCTGCATTTAGAGCATATGTAGCTGTAATGTTGGCAAAATGATTAAGATGGTTTGAACATGTATTAGTTATGGGTATTATTTATTGTTAAATTGTACGCAACGATATGAGTCCACATTGTCAAGAAATTAAGTGCGTGCAACTTGTATTTTTACAGCAACATTGATCTCATCAAATTGCAATAAAAAATAAAGAACTTTGAAACCATGTTTTAGTTAATGCGCGTGAGTGTGTGTGTGTGTGAAAGAGAGAGAGATGAAACTAAATTTTGTCAGTGTACAAGACCATATTTATTCAGGGTGGTTTTTATTTGTAGCGTTTGCAAAGAGAAAAAGACTGTATTTTCAGTTACCTGATGATTGTGATAATCTGCATGTATTATGACCCTACTATATTCCATTATCAATAAACACTGCTAAATCAACAATTCATTCTTGTTTTAATTACGATGTACATTGTCACGACAACCATATGGCTATGCGTGTTATTTAGAGGGTAGGGCCTAATTAAACATGCTCAGCACTTTGGTTATTCCAGTTGAAACCAGATTGAGGGCAAGAATTGACAGAAGAGGTCAAATCAGCAAGGCTGCCAGTAGGGAAATGAGGCGCTCTTTAGGGAAATGAAAATCTGTCTATGTGCTATTGAAGCCATTGTCCATACAGTAAATGTTATAATGACAAGCGATCGTACGCATTACTTGTTATTCGAACTCACCAATAAAGATAATAGTGGGGTATATCGTAGATTGGATTTGCAATGAAATGTTAATTATATCCAAGTCAAAACAGAACAAGCACTTAAAAGATAGTATATGTATGTATATGCCACAAACTCCCCCAGCTTTGTTGGGGGTGGGTTGTAGTGGATTTCGGTTATCGTTATCTAGAGGGTGATCGCCGATGGTGTAATTGCCCAGATCGAGTAAATGTCAATATAAAGTGTGAAACTTATAAGTGGAATAGATAGAGATCTGAGCAGATATATAAAACAGAATGACACGAGCCCCCGTACATGTAAAGACAATAAATTTAATAAAAATTCATAAACAATTGTGATAATACATTACATTAGGAAGATACACTTCCTTTAGAAAACAAATCATTCAACGAATTTCAAACACAAATATACTTATACAAATAGCTGATCAGTTTTAAGTGATAGAACTAGTTTATCATCAAATCAAGTGAAAGATCGAAGTCAATACCTTGTACAGATTCATAACCTGATTGTTCTGGTTCAGTCCGAATTCACTGTGACTGTTCTTTAACTTCCCTGTGCCTGTAGGTCTGGGTCCTTTCCACTTTTCCCTTCTCCAACTCTCTAGTGTCTCGCCACTTTCGGTCTTCGGACTTTGTGTGGTTAGGTGGTTAAGTAAGTACGTGATGCGTAGATACTTCAGCAGGTAGATTCGTGTATACGTCACGTGGATATGTCGGTGAATACATCACGTGGATACGTCAGTGAATACGTTATGTGGATACGTCATTGAATATGTCACGTGGAGCTATCTCACCTTCCAAAAGTAAACAAAGTAGCAACCTAAATATTCTGTCAGGTATCTTACTGGGAGTAGATCATTACTCCCCCTTGTTAATGTCAGATACAGTTCTGTCAGAATTCAAACAGATACCAACGGCCATCTGGTCTAACTAAACATGGCAGACCATAAACAAACCTAGTTTCCTAAGATTAATGTACTTCCTTATGGCTGTTTCAACACTGACTCACATTAACATCACACCGAGACATCAGTTCCGGTCTTGTCTCAATTACACAAATGAATGAAATTCCTTACATGGCTCAACTACGGTATTTATAGTGAATACACACATTCAAGTCTCTAGCATATATGAAATCTTACTACATGGTTTAACAATGTTAATTTCAGTCAATACGCATTCAGGTCTTTATCATACGTGAAATCATCTAAGTCCAAGAATTCCCACGGATTCTCGTAACTCATATCAACTAAAGTAAGGCATGAAATTCTAGATACATATTTACCTATAACAATCGAGACTATACATTCAAACAATTCATCAACTTATATAAAGAATATCATTGTACGGATTCATATAGATGAACTCACACATTTGTATTCAGATCAAGAAAATTGATCTACGAATCTAAACAAATAAATTCATGCAAATATAAGCAAATAAATCAAACAAATAGTCATATTGATACCAATGATTTACGTGAAACTGAGGCAAAATACCTTGTGTTTTCAAGCTTTACCGCCAGAATTGTCCCGTCGATTTTTCCAGACATCCGATCCCTTGGATGATTAATTACGAGTGAATTTCTTCTAAATTTGACCCGGAGTCTTCTACATTTGTTTTCTCTTGCAGAAAAAGTGTCGACTGACCAGGACCTTTGCGGCTGCACATTAAAACTGAGAGTTTTCATGTGGAATCATGCCCCCTTATTCAGCGTAACCAATCTGAATTAAATATATCTCCCGCCTTAACTGGGGACTAAAAATGTAGTCCGCCTGACAACCTCAGATTACCAAATACTGATTCCTGGAAAACTTCAAACTGACAGCTTCGATACAGATCGGAAGTTAACCCCTATCCCTTTCAGTTAAATAAACGAAGGCTTAATTAAGAATCACTGCTCTCATGACAAAGACATTACCAATCAGTGCATTATGGCAATTTAAACATGCGCCAGTCCCCATAAATCTAATTAATCGTTCACCTGCCCAACTTAATGTGTTTTTCATAGATCGACAGAAATTTGCACCCTTACAGTATATAAATCGATTTAACAGAGTCTGTGACTTTCAAATTTACGATGGAAAATCCCAAGGTTTTTATATTTTATGTTTGTAAGACTGTAATGAAACATTAAGACTAGTTGACCAATGGTCTGCGTCTTCACTTTAGCATGTACTGAGATGTATTTTTTGTTGGATAAGAAAACATCAAAGGGCTTCCGAACTCGTTTTAAAATGCACGTGGTGTTTTGTTACGGTGACAGACTTAGTAAGGAGAACTAATTAATGATAATATTTAAAGGTATGGTCTGTGATATCCTTTGTCCATTTGTTAATAAACACCAGTAGATATTGTAATGACAATAAGAGAGCTTATGCACATGGGTGCCCGCAGGATTTATGCGGGGGGGGGGGGGGGG